>CM076578.1:231335817-231819905 GCA_034641835.2 Pinus albicaulis
TAATATAATTTATGTGGTTGAAATTATTTATAGTTGCATTTGATATTGTTTAGTATTGTAATTAAAATATGCAACTTTGTGTTTTCATATTATATGAACATGCACATTGTATGACATTTTTTAAATCATACAAATTAATTTATGTTAATTAATAATGAACAAAAAATCAATTTAAAACTACTAAATTAGTAATTTATATTGATTAATGCTGAACACAAATAAAATGAATATATGACTAAATTAGTCATTTATGATGATTATTAATGAAAGTAAATGAAATGAATATAAACTATTAAATTAGTCGTTTATATAATGAATAAATTACTGCTACAAATGATAAATTTGTGAGTACAAATAACAACTAAATTTTGCATATATACAACTATTAGTAGCTAATTTATAATGTCTTATAACACGACTAAAATTTAGTTATATTTCTTCGGTTATTAATTGGTTTCAAATGATGACTAAAATTTGCATATATATAACTATTAGTAGCTAATTTACAGTATCTTATAACACAACCAACATTTTGGTCATATTTCTTTGGTCATTAATTGGTTTTCTCGAGTGATCATATAATAATATTTTTTGTTGTATATTTGGTCATTAATTGTGACAATTAATGACTAAATCAATGAGAAAATCAATGATTAAATCAATGACCAAATTAATGACCAAATCAATGACTAAATTAATGATCAAATCAATGACTAAATTAATGACCAAATATACAACTAGACAACAAAATTGAGATAACCGATTAATGACTAAGCTAAAAATGACCAAAAGTTGGTCGTGTTACAAGATACTGTAAATTAGCTACTATTAGTCACCGACCGAAAAATAGTCATTTATATGAAAATTTTAGTCATTTTTAGTAACTAATTAACCATTATGTACTAGTAAATTACTAATTATGGTACAATTGCTAATTATAAATACATATAAATATTATAATAAATGAGAGATCTCATATACAACCATAATACTTCGCCTGTACAATCATTAATATACCATATATCACTGCAAACCATTTCAAAATTATATATATGCAACCATGCATATTAATTGATGCATAATCCCAAAAAAAAAATGTGTATTGGACCATATAGGAAATTCTAGGTAGAAAACAACATATATATAACGAATATGTTATCTCAGCTATATAGGTCCATTGCTGACACAAAATGTTTCCACGTGCATTGTATATGCAACGTAAAACCTATATATTTCTATAACGTTTGTTCTGGTTTTCACAATAGCATAGCCTTTAGCAAGCCACATTCATACTTTACACATAAAAGTTAAATATTGTATCTTACAATCTTTAAACTTACAACATTAAACAAGTTACATGATTGTGGATATTTTGTAAACCCTAAAGTTTATATAATAGAGTGATTGATTGCTACAATTTACAATTTAGTAAAGGCTTGAAAGATAAATTGGTTAAGATTATAAACATGTATAAGTGTGTATATTTACGTATAAAAGCTTGTGTAGTTAACTTGATGTGCTAACTTTATTAAATATTTAGCTTGTGCAGTTAACTTGGTATGTCAACTTTATTAAATAATTAGAAATGATATTGCTTGAAAATATAATTTAGAGTATTATTATTTACGGTAACTACATCATATATATTTAGAAATGATATTGCTTGAAAATATAATTTAGAGTATTATTATTTACGGTTACTACATCATATAGTTTAGAATGTTTCAAACAGCTTGTCATTTTATATTATAAACCTATATTTTCCTTAGTGACTTGTCTCCATAATATTTCTTAAAGAAAGTGTGCATAATATACATTATTCGTCTAAAGATGTGACCTTTTTTCATAGAATTATGATTTTATTTACGTATCATGCATATCCTAACACAATGCTTTGTTTACTTTAGGGTGTGCATTTTATAGCATAGCCTGATTTCCAGTAGAAAATACATATTTTCCATTATTGACGATGTATTTTCGTAAGGAGTACATATATCATCTTAAAAAATGAATTAGTATTTAGCATAAATATATCCATAATATCATCATAAATAATTCACCGCTAAGCATGAATCTTCCTTATGTAGATGCGGATTTTAGCAAAGGCAAATTTAAAACAACTTCCTTCATATGCCCAAGTTTAATAAATGGCTCTTCGATTTTATAAGGAAATCTTCATCCCGTATGCACATCACGAAGGTTTTAGTTTGAACATGTCGATATTAGGTTATATACAGGTGCCAAATTACAAATTAAATATTATGAAAATTTACCCATTCAATTGGGCTAAAAAATGAGACTAGGGCATGTGTTTTATTGTAAGTTATTTTTCCCTTCAAATTTACATAAAATCCCAAATCTAGGTGGATGGAAGAAACTTACACTATTATTTAATTGTGCTTTATTTTACATAGATAAATATACCATATACCTATATGCAATTTAAAACTTATAAAAAAATGTTTTGGAGCTACCAAGAAACTAGGTCAGTCAGTACATTTTTGACTTTCCAGATTACAATGGAAACTTTTACACGTTTGAAAATAAGTCATTTTTAAACTTTCAATTACAAAATTAACAATGTGAATAGATATAATAGTGTATACCACACCATTCTCAACTTTCACAACTCAAGTATAAAGTGTATTACAAAGTTGGCTTACTTTTCACAAATAGGTTCTACATTTTTAAGGTTTTATTATTCATCTATTGTCCATTTCTGCATAGAATAACATATTCATGACTACTAAGTATTGTATGGCTCAAATTATTTTTGCATAGCATATTCCTTTTAAGTATTTTTTATCTTGAGCTATGTTACAATATTTTCCAGATACATAGTTCCCTCAATGACCTATAGAGGTTATGAAGTATTCTAAATTTTCTTTTTTTTATTATTTTGAAAATAAGCTATGATGTCACTTTGTTAAATACCCATTTATAATTTTATTTTATGTTTTTATTTTGACGAGCTTGACAAAAATCTCTGATTCCACTTGTAACATACTAACTAAAATATGCCACTCAATCATGCAACTTTTGATCTGTATATTTTAGGTATCTTATCAAATAGTTTGTATGAAAACTATAATAAAACAACTTTAACGCATTTATTCAAAGGATTTGCATGAAAATTTACATAAATGAATTTAATTGTACTATCATACAACAATTCTAACATATAGAAATACTATCCCCATCTTGAAGAGGACATTTTCATTAGGTATTTCTTCAAACACTTTGAATGTGAACTAATGTAGAAAGTTCCTTAGGTAATATATCATAATTTATGGTATTCCAAGTTATTAAAACTAAACCAAATGACTAGTGGGAGTTCCCCTTACTATGTTCTAATTTTTCAACATCTTGAACATTCTAGATAAAAATTTATAGTAGAAATGCCATCATGACCTATTTAATGCATGATATTAGAAAAATCCAAGAATCCAAAACTCCTCCTATAATATCTCTTAAAATATTGTTATCCATGATTTGAAGTTGGACTAAGTTATTAGTGGAATTTCACCTCTTTGTGGACCATTTTTTATCATTGAGAATGTCCCATAAGAAAATGAATAGAAGAAATACCAATATGACCTTTTTGATTCATGATTCTAGGAGAATTCGAGAAACTTGAATTCCTTTGATCATATATCGTAAAATATCACGACCCATAATATGAAAGACAAGCCAATTGTTCAATAATATTTCCTCTCAATAAGATCCAAAATTTACCTTATGGAACCTCCCAAAATAAGAGTTATAGGAGAATTTCCAACATGACCATTTTAGAGATGCATTTAGGAAGCCAAAATTCCTTTGATTATTTTTCCTAAAATTTTGCAGCCCAAGATCTGAAAATGGGACTAGAGGATTAGCAATATCTCCCATCACTATCAAAAGTTTTAGCTTTTGGACCCCCATAGAATAATATTTATGGCATAAATTCCAACATGAATTTTTTAAAGAACAATTGATTTAGTCGATATTCTGCAACCAATGTTGTTACAAAATTTAATACATATACAAATCTACAACCAAATAGTATAACTATACCCATGATAAATTTTCTAAAGGGAAAATTCATATACAAATAATTTTTTTTAATAGAGTAATGAAATAATCATGCATGTCACTCAATCATTTATGTTAAAAATATCATTACCACTCAAATAAATATTTATCTATTGCAATTATAAAATCAATTTAAGCTAAAGTAGAGTGAGACACGTTCCACCACACCATGTGCTCAATTTTGTTGCAATTTTTCCCACAGCTAGTCACCCCCATTCCATACTTTTATGCCTTAAGGGAATAAATTAACTTGTGGATTTATCACATAGGTTTTAGACCATATTTAACACACAATGTGAAGGTCACACTCCTCCACACATAAGAAATAATATTAGTGTTCATAATTTCCATTTCTTGACCAGGTTAATATATATTCACAAACAAAAATTCATGTCCACAGAACACAAGGTTAGGAAAAAATTTAGGGGTAATATTCACTAGTTTTCTAATTTCCACGCTATTTCCAAAAAAGAGATTTGTTAATTTCCATATTTTTCCATTTCCAAAAAGGTTATAGTATAAAAACAATTTACCTTAAAATTCACCAAAACATTATATAGAGACTATATAGAACTATTATAAATTTGAATATTTTTCCAAAAACATTGCCAAACATTGTACAAATTTAATATTATGTACTACTGATATTGACCATGGTTTCTAAACTTTAAAATAATTTTCCAACCTTATAATTTTCAATGCACAAGGCATTCCTCCTCTTATTTGTGTAGTTCCTCAAACCTACCTCCTTAATTTCTCTTTATGCCACACACAAACATGACAAATCCTTGTCCTTAGATCCATTTAGTTTAATTAAAAATAGTTACAACACTTTCAATTCCTATTATTCATGCTATTGGAAATTCTCATGCCATTTCAATTTTTTGAGTGAGAGAGGGAGAGATATGTATGAGAGACTAATAGAAGATGGAAAAAATATAAGCTTAAGTACCATAAAAAGAACCCCTTGATAACTCCTTTTTTTTTTATAATCACACCTTCACCTTCATCTTCCCAGCCTTTCAAATTATTTGGACGACTAATCATTACATCAAAGTGAAGTATTCAGATAGAGTATATTATTCATCTTAATTCAATTTCCACCCTTTCCAAGTCATGATAATATATTAGTCTCCTAGTTTCCTTATCTATTGAAATTTTATTAATAAAAACACACATTACATCATATATTTTATGTTGACATCATAGCATAAATGTTATCACCCCAAAATTATATGCTCTTAATTACTCTAAAAATTTTGGGTTTATAAAAGGGGTGTCACAATCCCTCCCACTTTAAGGAACACCATTCTTAGTGTTCTATTATTATACATAATATAGGTAAGGACATGCCACTATCATATCAACAATATTTTCCATGTCCTTAGTTTCCACTTTCAGTAAGGTCATTCATTTGTCACAGTATTTCTACCTCCATACCTAGCATTCAAATACATTCCTACATGGTTGTTCATTGCTTTATAAGTATTCCAAAGGGAAGAAGCTCATCTCATTATTTTCTTGGACATACCCAGTGCATTCATGATCTGAATGAGTATCTATATTAATATTTGAAAACCAATTCATTCATGTCTCCCCTCCCTTGCAGTCACACACCCTCTTAGTTTAGGAATCCCATTCTCTGCCTCCCTAGTCCCCGAGGTGATATATTCCTTGGAAAAGATTCCTCACAGAAAAATATTATCTATAGTTATGGAGTCTTACATCCAAGGATTCCCTCTGGACTTCTATAAATAACACACCACATTTTTCATAACATAACCCATTGAGATCAATGTGTGTTGCAAGGTTATATCATCACTATAATGGACTTGTCTCTAAGGCTTATAACTTCAAAACCATCATATATCCTTCCTGTAGAGATCATATCATCTATATCATAAAGCATACAACTTCCATGAAATCTATCATAATAATTTAAATAAAATATTCTTCCTTTTTCATTTAGTTTCCAAACTTGTTTGATATAGGAATCTAATTTCCTAAATATGAGATTCTTCTCATGATGTTTGACTCTTGCATATGATTACTCAACCTTCACTATCATAACCACGTACATTCAAATGGAATTTTTACTTTCAATTAACAAAACAGTGGTAAGTGCTTATACATAAAATATTTTCATTGCAATATTTATAACATCCCTTGAAGTGACCTTGAAATTATTATACACATAATCTCATGCAGGGGCATTAGGCTAAAACAAATTCCATGCATTTTTGTTAGACTTAGGGGTTTTTAGTTTTCAAGAGAGTTAGATTTTATGTAATGAATTTAGTGGGTTTTAATTAATTTTAATTAAATGTGGAGAGAATTGTAACTGCTCTCGAAAGATTAGTTGGGCATATGAAGAGATGAGAGATTTGAAAAGACTACAGAGTAGGAATAAGTTCGAGTCAGTTTCCACAAATCTAGGGATTTAGTCTAGAGTTAGGAATTTGGGAATGTTAAGAGTTTTGTTGAGTTGTTAAGGGAACTGAACCGATTCATTATTAATTTGTATAAATGTAAGCCTACGGGTAGACAGGAGGGGGAATTGTTCAGAGACAGAGTAGTGAGGTAGAAGGACCATCGAATTGAAGATCTGGCCAAACAAGAAGTTTGTAAGTGAATGCTTTTGTATTTGAATTCATATATATAATGAGGAAATTGGTTCTGGAATATATGTGTATTCTTGATTCGAATTCTGTGTGAAGATGTTTGAATTCTATGGGTAATTATAAGAGAAAATCTGTAACAGATCTCTGAGATGAGGCTTTGTATATGATAAAAGAATCAATGTTAACTAATACTGACATTTTGTTTTGAACTAAATGCATTGAGGGGTTTGCGCACTCCTTTGAGAAGATGAGGAAGGGTTGTAGTCATCGACCATTGCAAGGGTCGATGACATGGAGCGAAATTGAGTTTTAATACAGAGTTGACAACCGAATATATCAGATCTTAGGAAGGGAATTCATGTAGAAAAGGGGAATCATAGTAGAGGATTAGTCGATAGTGCAGAATTATAAGTCAATGATGGAGTGTTGAAAAACATTAATGGTTTAATCAGAAAAAATATCAAATTATATGGATTAAAGAGGCAGTGAGTTGATGTTATGTGTTAATAGCATTGAGGAACAGCAAAGTTTGAAGCTGATCAATAGAAAAGTTGAAGCAGATTTGATGTAGAAACAAATTCTGATTCGATGGTAGTCAAACAATGAAGAAGAGACACATTACATCCGTGAAGATATATGCAGAGGATGAATTGAAATGGGATGCAAAATGAAGTCAAAATGAAGACTAGTTGCTTCATTTAGAAGCATAACAAAAGGATCGAGTTTACACAAACATTGGAGAGAGATGAAGGTTAATGAAATTTACAAATGGAGAGCGAGTCTTCAAATTGCAACAGTGAGAGCGGAGTTTTGGACAGAACCACGAGTTAAAGTGGAACCAGAACTATTGAAACAGTAAAGGCGAGTTTGAAGGACAAACTAGCAGTATCGCACAACTTAAAAATGGTAAGTTGAATCTGGAAAAAAAAATGCGATAGCATTCGGCACTTGACAAGTAAGGTGGATGTGGTTTTTAAAAACCACGAGTTTCGCGTTATTTTGGAGAGTTAAGTCATGAGGTTAAAAATTTTCTGATATTGGTTCGATGATACTCGCTGGATGATCGACGACATTCCCATCATGAAGATGCGCGAAAGTTAAGGCAAGGTGAGTTATAAAACCATGGATGATATGTTTTGATTTGATGGTGATTGGCCTTTCCTTAGTCCAAAGCCAAATGTTTATGGGAAATAAAATGTTAATTGGCATTGAGTTTGGTCAATATAAGTGCGTTGGCTATATTTAGACCAAATTCGAACTTTGGAATAATTAGAATATGGGCTGAAATATAGAATGAATTGTGGGGCCAATTAGCATTGGAATTGTGAGTGCGTTTTGGTGGACAACATTAATATGGCATTAAGGAAAACTAACCATAGACATTAAATATATGTTGGGTTAGGTTATATTTGGAATATTAATTCGAAATTTCATATGGTGGGAGAACCGAAGTTTCACTTTGGATTAAATGAACCTTGGAATAGAGTGAATGGGTGTGTCGGGTTCAATTAAATATTGAATGTTGAGATGAGCCTTGTTATAGGGCTTGAATTCAAGGAGTTATAGAAGAAAAGCCTCCACAAAGGATATTGAGTTCTCGGTGAGATGTGTGGTTTGAAAACCATAAGAATTTTATTGTAATATCTCAAATCTCAGATTTGAGATATAGAAGCTTTCGCCTATACTATTTAAGATTGCCCAGATTTTGAAATTGAGGACCATGATGGGTTATTAAATACAAATGAATTTTTATATGCACAATAATATTGGAGAGTGTTAATATGGGTTTGGTAGGTAAGCCTGCCAAGTGGTATCAGAGCTGGAATAGCTCTTTTTGAAAGTTCAAGTTTTTGTTGAATGCATGTGTAAGGAAATAAGATCAGATTTTTGAAACTGATAAATATTGCAACATATAGAGATGCAGTGTAGGTGAGAGGAACCGAAAGATCACTTAGAGATCTTGGAAGGTGAGTTGATGAGCATTATTTAACTGTATTTTGAAGAATTTTTTGCAGAATTCAGATTGCAGGAAATTGAAAAAATCTCAGCAAAAGAAAATCACAGCTTTGAGAGAAATGATGAAGAAGTCTAGCAAGGGATTCTGAGTGAAGAAGAAAGTGTGGCAGAACTGGAAGAAATTCAACAAAGGTTGAATGAGTTCTAAAATTTGAAGAGGATTGAAGCCTAGAGAGAGCATAAGAGAGTGCTTAGAAGTTTCCAACAGATAGGGAACCAGTACTTGCCAAAAGACCAGATCTGGAGGAAAGGATTGGTGAGGTAAGTGGCAGCAGGAGAGCTTGTTGTTGCAGAGGTTTGGTGCAGCCTATGAGTGAGGAAATCATGGAGGAGAAGATGACTTCTAAAATTCATAGAAGAGATAGCAGAGGTTCTGACAGAGGCCACAATGGAAAAGAGGACGAAGATGCCAGGACAAATGGCATGGGGAAGAAATTGATTGATGCAGAATGTTGGAAAGAGGTAGCTGAGATCAAAGAAAAATTTAATAAAATGTAAATGATGATAGAGGAAAGCCAAAGAGTTGTTTGGATAACGAAGAAGAGAGTGAGTGGCCAAGGCTACAATGGAGAAGAGAACAACAAGAGAACATGCAGTTTGCAAAAAAGATGAGAAAGCTTGAACAGAGGATCGATGTACAGTTGAGATGTGCAGAACTCAGAGCAGCTAAGTTGAAAATGGAAGGTTCTGTGTGTCAAGCAGAATAGAGTGAAGCCATTGGTGCGGATGAAGAATGGAGATCCACAAAAGATCCTGTAAATCATGGTGAAGGTTTAAGACAGCAAGAAGTTTGTCTTGCTGAAGAGGAAATTATTGATGATCTCCTGAGTTATTGGACAAGTCCAGATCAGCTGGATGATGTAAAACCTTATATTTTTGAATCTGACAATTGTAAGGTGATTACAAGTTTTGCAGAGGAGGATAAGAAATCTTGTGAATCTGTCACAAGTATGAAGAAGTATCTCTCAGAACATGAATACTCTAAAGTAAAATGCAATTTTGGAGAATGTATCTTGACTGAAGGAAGCAATGCTACATTTATGATGGAAACAGTTGCAGCGCAGGAAGAAATTATTGTGAATGAAGAAGGAGGAGATCAGTTTGAAGAACTGATATGTGAAACACCAGTTGAGGATGTTGAAGCTCCTGGTCTACAAACTGAAAGTTTGTGTATGAATGCAGCGATAGTGAATGATGATGAAATACTTCAGTAATGCCACAAAGAAATTACATTACTGGAATATTTGTTGGAGGATTCAGAGAATGAAAGGGATATTGCAGAAGGCATAATTCACTACAGTGAAAAGGAAAACATCATGGAGACAGATGGTGTGAATGAAAGACTTGTTGACAGTCTTGGGAATTATTCAGAGAATTCTTTGGGAAAAATGAATCAGCATACTGATGTGCGGATAGAGAAGGAAGGAATTTCAGGACAACATACTGAAATGCTGGCAGAGGAAAGAAAGGCACCGAGGCCTTATGATTTTTGTTTTAAAATTTTTTTTATGAATGTATATTTTGTTGATGCTGAAGAAAAATTGAAACCATTGGACAGTCAAATAAAAGAGGAGGAAAATTCTGTGGAATACTTTAATCCATGGAATGAAGAAATTGGATTGCTGGAGATTATGCTGAATGAACAGGATTCAATGTAGGAGGGAGAACCTTGATTTCAAAATTGGGGTTTGTAGAATGTGAAGATGCGAAGGAATGAAGACAGTGAAGACTTTATGAGTCTTGGAAGAGACTGAGGAGTGCTGAGGAAAGAATTGGTGACTGAATCATCAAGTGAGACCATTGGGTCTTATGATTTTGAAACTAACAATTTGGTTGTGTTGACAGGTAGTGCAGAAGACAACCCATCTCTTGGAGTTACCTTAAATGAAGGTCAATTGTTTCAAAAGAAGGAAGGTGAGACAGTCATGTCTCATGTGAAGGAACTTGTTATTACTGATGATGACAAGGGAGAGCTAATTTACCTGATGGGAAAAGAGAAGACTGTAAGACAGGCTTTTGGATCTGCTATAGTGGTGGGGAATCAGAATTTTATTCTGATAGAGGATGAAGGCACAGTTCTTGAAGAACTTGAATTGATTTCCAGAATCAATCAAGAAGGTGGAAGAAAATTACTGGAGATTGTCAAGGAAGAAGAGGGATATGCTGAAACTGAATTTCAACATATTGATGATGTAGTTGTACAAAGGAGATGGCTGAATTGTTTGCTGGAAACATTTGGAGAAGAGAATCAAATTGTAGACACCAGAGTGAAGTTACTTGAAGTTGTGAAAGAAGTAGGAGCAGATACTAGTTTGCAGAATTTAATTATGCTTACTAGTACACAAGGAGAAATGAGTGATTATGTTATTGCAGTTAGAGAATTAAAAGATAATGTAATTTTTAAATGTAAATATGCAGGTGATGAGCAAAATAATGTTGTAGAGGGAGATATCTTAAGAGATATCCAGGAAGTTTGGGAGGCAGCAACATTTCTGGAAAAAGAGGCAAAAATGGCATTAGCAACATCTATGGTGGCAGCTGAAGCAACATGTGGGGTAACATCTGCAGGAGTAAAAACATTGTTAGCAACAACTGGGATAAAAACATTGACAACAATGTTCAAGACAACAATTGCAACAATAATTTTGGCAGCAACATCTATGAGGGAAACAATTACAAAATAAATTGAGAAGATATCCACAAGGGCAACAACAAAATTCTTGGTGGTAGTAACAACAGCAGTATTGGCAGCAACAGAAATTGGAAGCAGCAACAGTGGGCAAAGTAATTTCCAGACAAAAGAAAGGTTGGGCATAGAAATTGAAAGCATCAAAAGACTGATGATGAATGTGTCTCAGAAGCAGCAGTCGGTAGCAAGAAAGCAGAGGAATTTTGGCAAAGCAAAAACAAGAGCAGAATGTGAAAGCATAGCTGGAGGCAAGTTGCAGAACAAAGTATGGAAACCTGGAAGTGTGCATTTGAAGAATAATTTAGCTGATGGACAGTAGCAAAGCAAAGTATGGGACCTAGGAGGCAAATTTTTAAGAGCACATGATCAGGAGATCATGATTAATTTTAACCTTGGGAGTCTGATGCAGGGGCATTAGGCTAAAACAAATTCCATGCATTTTTGTTAGACTTAGGGGTTTTTAGTTTTCAAGAGAGTTAGATTTTATGTAATTAATTTAGTGGGTTTTAATTAATTTTAATTAAATGTGGAGAGAATTGTAACTTCTCTCGAATGATTAGTTGGGCATATGAAGAGATGAGAGATTCGAAAAGACTTCAGAGTAGGAATAAGTTGGAGCCAGTTTCCCAAATTTAGGGATTTAGTTTAGACTTAGGAATTTGGGAATGTTAAGAGTTCTTTTGAGCTGTTAAGGGAACTGAACCGATTCATTATTAATTTGTATAAACGTAAGCCTATGGGCAGATAGGAGGGGTAATTGTTTAGAGATAGAGTAGTGAGGTAGAAGGGCCATCAAATTGAAGATCTGGCCGAACAAGAAGTTTGTAAGTGAATGCTTTTGTATTTGACCTCATATATATAATGAGGAAATTGGTTCTGAAATATATGTGTATTCTTGGATCGAATTCTGTATGAAGATGTTTTAATTCTATGGGTAATTATATGAGAAACACTATAACAGATCTCTGAGATGAGGCTATGTATATGATAAAAGAATCAATGTTAACTAATACCGACATTTTGTTTTGAATTGAATGCATTGAGGGGTTTGTGCACTCCTTTGAGAAGACGAGGAAGGGTTTCAGTCATCGACCACTACAAGGGTCGATGACATGGAGCGAAATTGAGTTTTAATACAGAGTTGACAATTGAATATATCGGATCTTAAGAAGGGCATTCATGTAGAAAAGGGGAATCATAATAGAGGATTAGACGATAGTGCATAATTGTAGGTCAATGATGGAGCATTGAATCGCATTAAGGGTTTAGTCAGAACAAAGATCAAATTATATGGATTGAAGAGGCAGTGCATTGATGCTATGTGTTAATAACATTGAGGAACAACAAATTTTGAAGTAGATCAACATCAATGCTGAAGTAGATCCGATGTAGAAACAAATCATGATTTGATGGTAGTCAAACAATGAATAGGAGCGGCATTACATCCATGAATATATATGAAGAGGATGAATTGAAACAGGATACAGAATGAAGTCGAAATGAAGACTAGTTGCTGCATTTAGAAGCATAACCAAAGGATAAAGTTTACGCAAACATTGGAGAGAGACGAAGGTTAATGAAATTTACAAATGGAGAGCGAGTCTTTGAATTGCAAGAACGTTTTCGGCAGTTTTACCTAACCATGAGTTGGACAGCTACCATAACGTTAAAAATAAAGAAAGACGAAGCGAAAGATAAATCGCGAAAGACGCACACAACTTAAAAATGGTAAGCGGAATCTGAAAAAAAAAATGCGATAGCATTCAGCACTTGACATGTAAGGTGGAGGTGGTTTTTAAAAACCACAAGTTTTGCACTATTTTGGAGAGTTAAGTCACGAGGTTAAAACTTTTTCGATATTAGTTCGATGATGCTCGCCGAATGATCGACGGCATTCCCATCATGAAGATACGCGAAAGTTAAGGCAAGGTGAGTTATAAAACCATGGACGAGATGTTTTGATTCGTTGGTGATTGGCCTTTCCTTTGTCCAAAGCCGAATTTTATGGGAAATAAAATGTTAATTGGAATTCCTTTTGGTCAATATAAGTGTGTTGGCTATATTTAGACCAAAGTCGAACTTTGGAATAATAAGAATATGGGCTGAAATATAGAATGAATTGTGGGGCCAATTATCATTGCAATTGTGAGTGCGTTTTGGTGGACAACATTAATATGACATTAAGGAAAACTAACCATAGACATTAAATATATGTTGGGTTAGGTTATATTTGGAATATTAATTCGAAATGTCATATGGTGGGAGAACCGAAGTTTCACTTTGGATTAAATGAACCTTGGAACAGAATGAATGGGTGTGTCAGGTTCAATTAAATATTGAATGTTGAGATGAGCCTTGTTATAGGGCTTCAATTCAGGGAGTCATAGAAGAAAATCTTCCGCAAAGGATATTGAGTTCTGGGTGAGATGTGTGGTTTGAAAACCATAAGAATTTTATTCTAATATCTCAAATCTCAGATTTGAGATATAGAAGCTTCCGCCTATATTATTTAAGATTTCCCAGATTTTGAAATTGAGGACCATGATGGGTTATTAGATAGAAATGAATTTTTATATTCACAATGAGATTGGAGAGTGTTAATGTGGGTTTGGTAGGGAAGCCTACCATCATAATCATTCAATCAATTTCAATTGATTTAAAAATAAATTGAAGTAAGCTATCATTCCATTATTTATCTACATCAACATCACTCCAAGCATTCCATAATGCATTCAAACATTATTCCAACAACTAAAGGGTAAAAACTGAAATATACATATCTATAAATTCATGAGTAGTTAGCTTCCACATCACTTTGCAAGATGATGTATTCATGCAACTGATTCCACTACTAAAAGATTCCTCAAAATTATTATAAGATATTTATTTTAATGATGTTCAATCATACAATTGATTGGCTCATACAACCATGTATCCACTTAATGCAAAAAGCATATGCACCATCATAATTCATAATATTAGATTCATGATCATAATTCATAACATTCATTCAAACATTATTCCAACAACCAGAGTGTCAAAACTGAAAGACACATATTTCTAAATTTATGAGTAGTTAGCTTCCACATTACTTTTCAGGATTATGTATTCATGCCACTCATTCCACTACTCAAAAAATTCCTCAAAATTATTATAAACTATTTCTTTTCATGACATTCAATCATACAATCGATTGGCTCATACAACCATCTATGCACTCAATACACAAAGCATATGCACAATCATAATTCATAATATGAGTTTCATGACCAAATCACTCTTTATTAACTCATGGATGCATCACAAATATTCTAGAAACATTTACACACCGAAAGATTCTTTCCTTTATCACGGCCCATTATATATTAATAACAAACTTACTTTCATATATCAACAATTCCATACATTTTTCACATTAACTAGGAAAATTCAATATGCCAATTACATATTCCTTACAAAAAAACTCAACATTATATGATATTATCACTTTTCTGAGGCTTAAAAATAATTGGGTGAGTAATCATGGACTCATGAACACAATTTCAATCCCTATATTTGGTTCATACATCATAAATTTTCATGCATTCTGTCAATGCATTACAAAATATATTTTATCTCATGAGTTTTTAATTCATTCATTTAGTATTTGTTCAATATGGAAACTCAATTCATGAACATAGTATTAATATTTGACTAGATCTTTTTGTATGTAAAATTTTGTACCTTAACCATGCCCCTTCTTGGAAATCCTTGCAATACGTGCATTCATTTAGAAAACCAAAGATATCAAATTCAGTCGAAAGGAATTTTTAACCAATTCATTTACCATTTTACCTTTTCTTGCTACTTTTACTACATACTTTCTACCGTCACATAAAATCCCATATAAGATCTTTACAAGGATTTTAGCTTGTTTCTTAGCATACTTTATGTTCCAACATTCAATAGCCCCTAAAATGGTCTTAACATCACATATTAGTCACAATTCTATCATGTCATCTTCTCACACACTAGTTTCAATGAATATTCATATACGGAATTTGCATTATGTATCAAATTTACACATTCAAACAATTCCTTCAATCATGAACCCAAACATGTACATGCATGTGCTCGACTTGAACATATTCCATGCTATTCATACACATTTATTTTTAAATTTAATGTTCAAACTCCCCTGTTTTCAATAATTCACATGATAAGTTTCATAAAAGTAATAATATCAACACTAATTAATTTATTTGGTATTTAATAATAGATCACTCTTGAAAACTTTCCATATGAGAAATCCATGTTTCATGTAATTCATTAGGTAACCTTACTATTTTACCCAAAACTCAGCAAATACCACTTTCCATTTTCTTACCATTCACCCATTCATATTATTTTCATCAATAAAATATATTAGGGAAGTATAATTTTTAGTTAAGGGAAACTCCCTTCTAAAGCCATTTTCATAATTTTGACTTCATTGTTCATCTAGTTCATCTTGACCTAGTCAAGTCCTCCTTGATTGATTATTTATGCACATCTACCATCTAATGTAACTCTACAAAGAAAACTTCCAATATCATTAGGAATTTCATCACATGAATAAACATAGAAATTTTGTTAAAGAAACAAATATTTTTTTCTCAAATTATTAATAGGATCACAAACCTGAGTTCTCCCTTGTGAAAGCTATCAGGTCCCTCCCCCTTGCACTTATATGAACATAATTTGTCTCAAAACACATTATATCATTAGAATTGTATGATAAAAAAATCATTCCTTCATGAAATATTAAAATCATATGCTCATATATCTCACTTAATCAAGCATTAAAAATTTAAGTTTTCATAATTTTTCAAGAGTCCGAAACCATAATTCATAGAACACTTATCTACAGAAAATAGTTGGCTCGAAATAAACCTTCTATTTTCTCCTAGCCATGTGTTTTGTTGATTTTGTTTTATTCAACAATGGATCATTCCCAAGCTAATCAATGACTCCATAAATAAATTATTTTACCATAATACAAGTATGATACATAACCAATTTTAAGCACAAACAAGGTCAAGGTACAAGTATCTACTTATCAAGTGCTCAAAATTATGCTAAAAAGGGAAAGTTGTTGGAATGGTGTGGAAACTGAATTACCGCATAGATCTCGTCTTTCTTAATTTGGCGCAAACTCATTTCACGGAAAACTGACACTCTATGCTCCCAAAAACGCATTCTGTGCACTTTTCTAAACAGGTAAATTTTGGCAAAAAATATGCACGTGGCCTAATCAGTATTCTGTACGGCTAACTGGGCATATTTGACTGGTTAAAGGGTGATTTTAAATCGGTACAATCCTGGTTTACCACTTTTCCTACTAGGATTGGTTATGTTTTTAGCGAATTTGATTGGTTGGAAATGTGGCCAACCACATGTTGCCACGTGGCCCAACTGGAGGTTGTGACGTCACAACATGAGAGACCACCAAAATTCTGGGTTGAGGTCAAAAAAAAATCCACTGGGTTCGAACCCCAAGCCTCTCTTCTAACAACACGGAGTATTAACCATTTCACCATGAATGATATTTAATATATATGGGGAAAAAAACCATATTAAAGTTTGATTTTGGTGGAGGTTGGGATTAAGGGATCGGAAGGAGGCCTAGCCCCTAACCACCCCTGCACCATGGGACCATGGGCAAGGGGGCCGGGGGCTAGTCCCTAGCTTCCCCATTGTAAATGGTAACTGTAATATAAACCGCAGGGAGCCACCATGTGACCCTTACCTTCTAACCGTCAACAGTTAAGAGAGCACCCAAATTTTTTTATTAAAAAAATATTTTAATGTACCATAATGTATAGTTTTAAATTCAAATTTTAGGTGCCATTGTGCATTTTAATGGTCCAACAATTTCTCTCGAAATTCCAAAAAAAAAATTCTCCATTATTCTAAAATGGGGAGAAATTGTAGGACCGGTCTGGATTTTGGGGAAATTGTGGAGCAGTTAGCAAGAAAACTAGGGAGGCTCATAACTTCTCTAGGTTTTGACCAATTTCAGATTATAGAGAGGCTAGATAGGAAATTTTGGGCATTCTGGAGCGAATGGAATAGGTTTTGAAACCAATTTAGCACTTTAAATGTAGGTAATCATTGTTTTGAGTATAATGGAAGAGGGCCAAGCCATTGGAAGATGGACCAAGGAGACGTAGCCCAGGAGGGTGAGCTCCTTCATGATACGTTGTTTTGTGGTTATTATTATAGTTAATTTGTCTATCGTTTCTGTATATTTCAAATTTCATTTACATGCTTCATGTTTTTTAAAATTAACACAGAAGCTCTTAAACACTCAATTTAAGCACTTGTAATTTGCAAACCCTCAAGCCCAATTTGATTAAGATCTCACAGAGATCAAGTTTGGTATCAAAGCCTAGGTTTTCTTTGTTGCTGTGAGGATTTAATTGTTTTTAAGTGTATGTGATACATACAAGGTTGAAGCTCAAGAGAGGAGAAGGAGAGATTTTGGTTGCAAGTACTCCACCTAGGTCAAGCAGAAGGAGAGCAAGTTTGCCTGAAGTTCCACCACATATTCTTCCTCAAATTTCAGTTGAACCTTCACCAAGCATGTCTCATAAAGGAGTGTTACACAACATTTTGTCACTGTCCCTGCAATCCCCATATTTCACATTGGAGGGTCATTTTTGTGACTAATTAGAAGTGTCATTCCTCGCAAAGACCATCATTGCATCCCTTTACATGACAACAATATCTCTTCTGTTGACAATTATCTTAGCAGAGCTTCAGAAACCCTTGTTTTTTCTTTGGCGTGAGTAGTTAGTTCTTCTCTCGTGCCAATGAGGAATATTAACACTGGGCCCCGTGCCAGTTGGCATTCTGTCCTTGTTAGCCACCCACGTTGAGCTGTTTGTGGAATGTTTTTTAAAATTAGAGGCGGAGATTCCACTCTAACAAATTCGAGGATGAGTCATTTGGATTGGTTGGAATGAATAACCACTAAATCCCTCCTTTGGTTTATAGATTCGACCTCTTTTGGGAACCTCCTAAAGGATAAGCCTCCCTTCCACCTTTGTAGGGATCCTGACCTCCTCCTTTTGCTCTATAAAAAGAAGTTATCTCTACTTGCATAAGCTAGCTGGACATGGAGAACTAAATATACTATAGCTGAATTGTTGAAGAGATAAAACAAGAAGGAACTTCATTAAGATAACTTAAGTCCATGTCCTCATCCGGTCTGAATCCCCTGATGAATATCTGAGGCACACTTTGGCTGAACCCCGCTCGAGGAGACTAAGACGTCAAATCTTTCATTGTAACACTTCCTTCTATCAATACATATACGTGACTATTGTTTGGTTCCCATTTTGTGTTATGTCATATGTTTAATGCAATATGCTAGGCCCTCTTTGACTGGCTAGTAGTTATGAATGAATTTATTATGTCTTATGTTGTTCCTATTTTCTCATCTATGTGCAAGTATCTGAGCATGACTGTAGAAGGATTGTGACTTTCCGAGGTAGGAGCGAGAGGCCACCACCACTACAGCAGTGATGACAGCATTGGACTCCAGGTAGGTCAATCTACCACGTCCTCTTTTCATTCAATAATTAGGAACCCACACTCTAGCACGTCTCTTTGTTTCTAGACCCACTTTAAGGCTAGAGGGATTGTCTCTATCCGGAAAGAGGATTTACCTACTTAACAAATTGGCGACTCCATTGGGGATCAATGTGAGTTTTTCGTTTCAGCTTATTGGGTCGGCTTCGGTTGTTGACTTGCTTATCTATCTTTTTTTGGTTTTCTTTCTTGTTTTAAATCCCCTGTTCAGCTCCAGAGTGTCAATATTGACATCTTCTCATTAGTTTTCCCCTTTTCCTATAGTTATCCATCTTGGCGCACTTTTCACTTGAACAGTCACACCGATTGGTGCAGGTTTCTTTTTTTGCAGTCGCGCCAACCCCTGTTTGGCACGGATTATCGTCGTACAGTCGTGCCAAATCATATAGGATCTGGTTTGACCTTCTTGATGGGTATTTTGGTCAGTTGTGCTTGACTCTAGGTTGTTTTTTGTGTGTAATTGAGCCTTTGGAACTATTTTGACTGATGTATGTCTTTTTTCTTTAGTTGTTTGTCTATTTTCTTATTAGTGTAGTTTAAGGCCTTAGGGTTTCCAAGTGTCTTTGTGCACTGAGCCTTCTATTTGGAAATCAAGTCTTTTGATTGTCGTCAGTCTCATTCCCAGGTTGATTGCACTAAGTTTTCTTGATGCTTTTGAGTGTTTGATTTTGTTGAATGATCATCTCATTTTCGTTTGATTCTTCTCCTTGTTGCTCCAAGCATATATTACATTTCTTGTTTGGGTCACTTTGAAAACTTTCTTTTGATTTGGAATATTGCAACATTATTTTGAGTGCTTCCTTGTGTTTGTTCTGCATTGATTGAGTCATTCAATTTCAATTCCTACATTCGTAATACTTAGGCTAGTGTTTATTTTGTTTTTCATTTAATTAGTGCACTGTGTGCTTCTTTTTGAAAAAAAAAAAAAAAAAAAAACATTTTGCATTCTTTCCTTTGCATTAAAAGTGAAAAGTTCTTTTGCATAACTAGCATTTGATAGTCTACGAAAGATCTTTTCATTTTAATTTGACTGCATTAGATGCATTAGTGGATTTCTTCGTATATTATCATTGTTTGCTATTGTTTGAAATATCTCTATCCTTATCGTAATTAGCATTCATTGAATGGAAGATGGTGTTATTTTGCATATAGATTGAATTTAGGAAATTTGAGATCCAAATTCGGTAGGGCCTTGAAACTGAAACATAATCCAAGATTAACTTTAAAATTCATTCAATTAACCTAACACAACATCTTTAGTGGTCTAGGCTAGAGACGCGTTTTGGCGTCTTAGAACCTAGTAGCTATCATTCACCATTTGGATTTAGACAGTGCCAGTACGGACTTGTGCTCCCCATATCGTCGAATATATAAAGGGAGACCCCTATAGGTTGCAATAATTTTATCCATAGGAAGCTGAGTCTTCCGCCTTGTAACCGTGATATATCGAACACAACATTCGGGGAGACTACCTGCACATACGTTAAGTCCTTGGCCATTTCTCTTTCATTTGATCACCAAGGTGTATATGGAAGTTCACGGAAACTTGGTACACCCTCTTGCTTAGAGTACCTGAGTAGTCATTTTTATCTTTTCATGAATCCTTAAAAATAGAAGAGATCGTGAGCACATGTCCTTTCACGCTCATTTAAAATTGAAAGAGAATAGAGTCATCTTTTTCCTGTTTCTCGACTCTTAAAATATGAAACAACAAAATCTGATTTCAGTGTCATAAAATTAATTACCTACGAACACACGCCCATTAAAATTTTTATTACTTGGCCTGTTTTTGTTTTCCTTAGATTTTGATCTTGGAACCTTCGATTGGTTATCTTTTCCTTTCTGTTTTGAAATATAGTCACAGTGGCAGAACCACCAGTTTCGTCATCCTCACTGCCTCCTAGTGGTGATTATTTTCCAGAAGTTTCTTTTGAAATCCCTCAGTCCACTAGGTCTGTCACGTTTTCATAGCCTATTCTCTTATCTGTCCTACCTCTTGCTACGCAATCTCACCCTGAAGAGTCAGTTGAGTTCAATTGGCCTCCTTTAGGTGCTTGGTTTGGTTTTGGAGATGGAGGAGAATTCCATCCTCTTACATCAGAACCACAATTTTTAGTTGTTGTTATACCTCCTAGTTCCCATAGTATTTTCGAAGATCTTATGGTGGAGTCAGACATGGATTCATCCAGTCTTGTTGATAGTGAAGGAATGCCTGTTTCTACAGGATAATATCGAATTTTTCTTGAAGATATCCCTCTTGTTTCTACTTAGTCTTCTCCACCATCGGTGTCACTTCCTCTTGGATATAGGTCCTTCAGTCAGGTTATGTCTAGTGTTGCATCCATAGCACAATCCAGTACATCAACTCCTCCTTAGTGTTCAGTCCTCTCTTCGTTAGGACTATCACCTTCGACACCTGGTTCATTGGTTATTGTTACATATGTACTAGTCCAACATACTATCTGTGTGGCTTCATCCACACTGGTTGTTACGACTCAGTTGTCAGGATATTTTCTCACTCGCAGGTCTATTTTTCTCAATCCTATGTGGCATGTCAATCCCAGTCAAGGTAGATCACAATCTCGTGCCGCGAAGGCCCCGAATGCTTCTAGTGCAGTTTGTAATGCCCCAGGGATTCCTGGTAGCCTTACTTTTGAAGAGTATCTGTTCGTTGTTCAGTAGCAGAGTTCTCAGCGTTCTCAGTAGCCCCAAGCTCCTGGAAATCCTCGATTCCATCACTGTGATGCTATCAGTAACCTCGTTTATTCGTTTTTGCATCATTATGATGTATATGGTAATCCTCTCTATTTGCCTCCTATTGATCCTTATCAGGATTTTTATGATCCTTCTCAGACTGTTACTCATCTTGGACCCACCTTACCTATGTAACCCTCAGGCTTTCAAGGACAACCCTCATCGAGACAACCTTTGGCTCAGTAAGGCTCTACCTCTGGTCCACTGGGACAACCTTTCAGTCCACAAGGCCAACCTTCACCAAGTCAACCGTTGGTCTGACAAGGCCAACCTTATGGTCAGTCTGGTCAACCTCAGAATCAATGAGGACCATCTTATGCTCCTGGGGGGGAATTTATCTGCCACAGGGACAACCTTTCTCACCACGAACGCCGCCACACATTTAGTATGGCCAAAACTTTGTGCAACAATGACAACCCTACGGTCCTCCTCTAGCTCAACTTGGTTATCAGGGATAACCTAGTCCATCAGAACCATCGGTCCAACCTCTCCTGCAAGGGCAACCCGGTGCCCCTCAATATTCATTTCAACCAGCTCGGCAGCCGGTTCAACGTGCTCCTCAGCTGGTTCAATCGGTTCAACAACTGGTTCTACCTATTTATCCAACTCTGCCAGGTCCACCAGCTCAGCATCCCGCTCAACCTGATCAACAGGGTCCACCTGCTCAACCACAAGGCACTTATTACCCTTAAGTTCAATATCAGTCGGTATATAGTGTGCCCCAAGTTTTTTACCCTCAAAATAAGCCTTCATTGGTGTATCATCAACCTCAAATCCATGCTTACATTCTGAAATAGACTCCATACATTGCTGAGCAGGGACTTCAATGATCTACTCAAACTCATTATCTTGGTCGTCCACCCAGTATCAACAGAATTATCCTGCTTCTAACCCCTATGGTCAGAATCCTCTGAGACAAAACATGTGGGGATAGAATTCCTCTCAGACTGGGTGGAATGTGAACACGGTTCCTTATCAGTGACCTATAATGAATTTTAATCCGTAAATTCCATTTCTTGCTACGTTGGAGTTATCGAATGTGTCAAACTTAACGAACGATCCCATTCTTCATAACCAATATTGGCCTCCAGTTTCGACCAATATTCCTGGTGATTGTCCTAAGTTTGAGGGCAAGTCTGGTGAAGACCCTCAAGCGCATGTTATGACTTATCACTTGTGGTGTTCCTCTAACTCTTCGTTTGACGATTCTATTCGAGTCCATCTTTTCCAACAAACTCTTACTGGTGCCATTACAAAGTGGTACATTGAACTATCTCGTGGCATCTTCGAAGACTTCAATTATTTAGCCATGATGTTCCTTATGCATTTTCAGTTACCGATCTGTTATGAAACCAAGAGGCACCTCCTCACTTCTTTGAAATAGGACCGAGCTACTCATATCTCAGATCATATTCATGGGTGGCGGCAACATCATCGCATGATCAAATTTGAGATTCACGATCAGCTTCTGACTCATTGGTTCACCACCTCCTTTTTCAATCAAATTGCGAAATACATAGCTATGGGAGCATGTGTAACCAAGGAACAAGCCATTTCTTATGCCCAGTACCTTGATCTTGTGTGCCCTCAGTCTAGTGCATTGTATGATATCTTTCATGATGCTCCCCGACCTGGAACTTCTAAACCACCTGCGACTCAATCTGTCGATGGTATTGTTAGTTCCGTATCTCAAATTTCTCAGATGTCTTCTTCTTCAAACTTTGGGTAGTCGAAGTCTACTTGTTCCAACAATGTTGCTTCTCAGTCCACCTCGAATTCTGGTAAGCCCGCAGAAGTTAATGTTGTTCAAGAAAATCTAGTGGATAACTCTTATAAACGGAAAAAAGAAGGGTAAAGGTAAGGCCAGAGCTGATACCCCGAAACAGGATTTTCAAAAACCTCATGTTGGTGATGGTTCTCAAGGCAAGATAAAGTAACCTTGTTTGATTTGTGATGAAGAGAACTTTGCCAAGGACTGTCCTCGCCGGTTCGAAGTGAGCCAGTTGCTCAAAGGCACCCAGGGAACTATAGTCATTGTTAAAGAACCTTTCCCATCTTAATGGACCCAGATGGTAGAGCAACCTCAATCCTCTGCCTCATTTGGCTCTCAAGTGTTCATGATGAACGGTTCTGGAGCCGTTTCTATTGTTACTCGATGGAAATATTATAGTGCATCGCATCAGGAAACAGGGAGGGAGATCGTTGATAGTCCTCCTCCTCCACCTGTTTCTGGCCCTCTTGTGATTGAAAGGCCCAGTGCTGAATCCATTGTATGACCACCTTCCAAAGGTGTACTCTGCAAGTCTTCTTACAATCCCAACGCCCGTATTGCTCACCATTACAGTATTTTTGAGTATTTGGCTTAGGTGCCATCTGCAATGTCCACATTAGAAGTAATTTAGATTTTTCCGTATGAACATAAGGATTTGTTGTCTACGATTGGTGGGGTTGATCATGCTGATACTAGCCTTCTTGCTTTCGATTTAGAGAATTTTGTTCCATGACTTATGCATCAGATTGCGCTTATTATCCAAGTGGCTATTAATGGTCTCGATATCCATCAGGTATTTTTGGACACGAGTGCATCAACCTGTGTCATTTCATCTTCTTAGTGGAAAGCTATTAGTTATCCATACCTAAATTCATCACCAAATTCCCTTGATGCATTTGATGGAAGGGAATTAAAGCCTTTAGGTGTTCTTTGTAGTTTACCGATTACCTTGAAAGGGAAGACAATCAATGTTGAGGTAGAGGTAGTTGATGCCAAACTCAATTATAATATTCTCCTCAGTCGCAGTTGGACTCACGCCACGCTGTGCGTTCCATCCACTCTCTTTCGTGTTCTCAAATTTCCACATGAAGGAAATATTGTTAATGTTGATTAATTGTCCTTCTTAACCTCTTCTTCTGAGAACAATGTTCCGTATGTGGATCAAATTCCTACTCCCTATTGGGCCAGAATTGTAATCTACAGATAAAATATGCTTTCCTAGACCAGTGTCTATTCTAGAACAACAAGTGAAAGACTATACTAGTCTTTTTGCTAACTCAAAACAGATACACAGAGAAGATTGGATGCTTACTTGTTTCAGTCGCTTCCAAATGGCTCCTTTCTGTCGCTTCCACTACAGCTTCAATTTCAAGAGATTTCAAATAGATGAATGCTTCCTAAAAGAAAGAACACTAAAACAATAGAAGATGCAATAATATAGATATCTATTCAAGCTAGTTAGCTAAATCAGTTAAGCATAAACTACATTCATCAACCAAGATTTTGCAATATGGAAAATCAAAGTAAACATAGATGTATCTAGGGAAAAACAGGAAGTACTCTTTATTGATGATAGAAGGAGAGGTTACAACCTAGTGACTCATTTTTAGTGACCTTCCAATAGAGTTCCCAAGTCTCATCACAGCATAAGTCTCTTCAGCAGCAGCTCCACAAATCAAACTCTCTATTGAAAATTCTCCAGCATTTCCCTACTCAAATTCTTCCTCCCAAACACTTAGATATATGTTCAATTTATAGATGAACTGTAGATTGTTTTGTAATCAATAAAATTCCAAAAATAGGCAAGACATGTTTCCATTCATGTAGATGTCAAATGGACACTTGGATCCAAAGCTTGACACATGTGAACCCTTCTCGAAGACACTGGCCAAGTGGAGATTCCGGAACAATGAGAGTTTCCCTCCCAATGTGATCAACGCACCTTTGAATGTCGGGAAGTGATTTGCAGAGCAGCCTTGAATGGTGCTACCTGTTAGCTCCAGTCTTCGCAGCCTGTCACCAGGGATCAACATCAACTCTTACTATGTCTGGTTTTGTTAGATGTTTTGCACATGATGTTCAACACAAAACATGTCACAAGTGTGTCCATCAGAAGAATCTTGGAAAAATATTTCCAACAGTATATCACACTCCTGTAATTGGCTCCCAGATTAGAAGATATGATCAAAATGAATGAGTGATTCTTGGTTATGCATGTTTTGAGGTCAGTTGCTGAACACAATGAAAAGTTTAGTACAAAATCAGTTTGTGAAATAATGGTAAGGAATTTTTCAAAAGTGAAAGAGGTTGTTGTTAATCACATATAAAATAAAAAAAACCTCCTTCATGTTATGCACAGGTGCTACTATGTGGGAGATATACAGCGATATTTGGATCCTACATTAAAACAAAGAAAAATTTTCATATTTTTTACTGTTTTAGTCATTTTAGTGCGCGGCCATTTTGCAATAGATGGAAAGTAATTCTGAAAAACCCAAGGAGGTTTTTGTTAAACACAAGCCATGTAACAAAAACTTCTTTCATTTTATTCACAGGTGTCCCGAATTGGGATATGTGTCCAGATCGCTACAACTCATTTTCACAGATTTGAATTTTTAATGATTTTCTGTTTTAGAGATGATTTTGTGGAACATATTTCGAGCAAATGGAAACAAATTTTCCAACTTTGAGAGAGGTTGTTCTAAAAAATTACCTTATCTACAAAAACCTCTTTCCGTTTTGTAACAGGTACTATGGTTTAGGAGATACGATTTCATCGTCAACACCTATTTTCAGAAATTCGGCCCAAGTTTAATGTAACTGATTCTATTTTTAAGAAAATGGTTGAGCTCAATTCCCTTAGTACAAGGATGATAAAATGTATATATTTTATGAATTTCATAGTGTAGACGTTGGATTTTGGTAGAGGGTTGGACACTTGGGATTTCTTGGCACTTCATTGTACATTTCATCTCTGCACTTTTGGCAAAGGAATAGACTAGGGTTTGCAGCACTCTTTGGGATCCATGTGGCCCTTTGTTTTGATGGTGTTTTTATCTATGTAATTGTAAGTTAACTGATGTTTATGTGTATCATTTTCCCTTCTTTTTTCTTCTTAAATTAAACAAATCAGTGTTAAAGGTGGAATTCATTAGCCTGCTTTGCTCTACCTTCAGTTTGTTTAATTTTCCATGTTTTCATCTGTTTGAGGAGGACTCTTGAGACCCTCTTGCCCTCCTCACCTCCTCACCCGTCTGATCCATTAATTCATTCAATCTAAAGCATCAAAAAAATTGCCTTCCTTGCCCCAATCAGAACTCTACAAAACTAGGCCTTATCCTGGCACCCAAAACTGTCTTTCCCTTTGATCCAACAAAAAACCCCCAAAAACACAATCAAACTCCTTCACTTATATACCTAGCCTAAAATTAACTTTTATTTCAATTCATCTCAAGCCCTATTGATTATTTTTCTAAGATTGACTCGGAGAGAGCCCTCTCCTATTCTGGTAGGGCTAGCTACCAGACTGAGCGTGGTTTGATGTTACCCTGAACTCTGCCTTCTTTCAGCCTGAGGTAGATTTAGGAAATAACATAGTGGCGACCATACTGGGGAGAAATTTTTTTTTTTTGCTTTATAAACTAGGGACAGAGCCTGAAGTTATCTAGGTAGCCTTCGAAATGCTCTTGCTTTGCATTAGCGAAAGTAGATGAATGTTTCTTCAGTCAATCTCCGGTCTAGTTTATGAACTGAACATCTGGTTTCCTTAGTAAAATGTAATCAAGTTCAAATCTGATTGCTTATGGTGGACAACAATCAGAGACATATGAAGGCTGAAACAGTCACCTGGCGACTCCAACTCAATCCAAAGATTCCAGTGCTCACTAATCCATTCATGCACTAAAATAAAATGGTAGGGTATGTGGCAAACCCTGCGCTTTGTGAAGTTTTAAAAGAAGTTATAGATCAGTTAGTGGATTTTGAAATTGATGAAGTATTTTTCATTGTCGTGCTTCAATGTTTGAGATCTTCGAAGTTTCCTGCTAAAGCTAAAACTGGTTTCTTTGAGTTAGTTTTTGAAAAAATTGAGAAGGAGATTCAGTATTTAAATGATCAGATCCAATCATATGAATTTTGAGATCCCAAAAAGTTTTTGGAAACTCTCCCTCCTTCAAAACAAGAAACAATAGAGCTTCCCGTGGATATTTGCATTGATAGTTTGCAACTGGAAGCATGTATTGAGGAGTTGGGGCAACAAACAGAGTCTGGTTTTTGCGATCCTATTGCAACGTACATGGAAATTTTTTTTAGTTTGAATGATAGATTGAATTGTCTTTTATATAACCAGACTCGTTATGTGCATGTATGGCTGTCAGCATTTACATTTGTGTCCTGGTTAAAGCACTTTCAAGCATCATCCTTGCCGCAGTTACTTGATTGGTTGATCTGGCATTACAACGTTACTTGATCTATTTGTTTTGCAGCAAAATAGGGTATATTTGTAAATAAATAAGCTGCCAAAGGCAACATTTCAGTTTCTGGTATTGGTTTATGTACAAGTTGCAGTATATATATGTTTTTGGATTGGTATGAGTTGTTTTGGGTTTGCAGTTGTTTGACCATCCATAGCCCAATGGATGAAGGCACTACCTGCTTTCCCAGAGATCTGTAGTTCTTTGCACCTCCAAGAAGCTACCATCCACATTGGATCCAATGTTAGTTCCAGTCTTCGCAGCGTGTCACTAGGGATCAACATGAGCTCTTACTATGTCTGGTTTTGTTAGATGTTTTGCACATGATGTTCAGCACAAAACATGTCACAAATGTGTCCATCAGAAGAAGCTCGGAAAAATATTTCCAACGGTATATCACACTCCCATAACTGGCTCCCGGATTAGAAGATATGATCAAAATGAATGAGTGATTCTTGGTTATGCATGTTTTGAGGTCAGTTGCTGCACACAATGACAAGTTTAGTAAAAAATCAATTTGTGAAATAATGGTAAGGATTTTTTCAAAAGTGAAAGAGGTTTTTGTTCATCACATAGAAAATAACAAAAAACTCCTTCATTTTATGCACAGGCGCTACTATGTGGGAGATATACAGTGATATTTGCAGCCTACATTAAAACAAAGCAAAATTTTCATATTTTTTACTGTTTTAGTCATTTTAGTGCGCGGCCATTTTACAATAGATGGAAAGTAATTCTGAAAAAAAAAAAAGAATGTTTTTGTTAACCACAAGCCATATAACTAAAAAATATTTCATTTTATTCACAGGCATCACGAATTGGGATATGTGGCTAGATCTCTACAGCTCATTTTCACAAATTTGAATTTTTAATGATTTTCTATTTTAGAGATGATTTTGTGGAATAGATTGCGAGCAACAGGAAATGAATTTTACAAATTTGAGAGAGGTTTTTCTCCAAAATGATCTTATCTAAAAAAACCTATTTCAGTTTTGTAACAGGTGGTATGGTTTAAGAGGTACGAGTTCATTTTCAACACCTATTTTCAGAAATTTGGCCCAAGTTTAATGTAACTGATTCTATTTTTAAGAAAATGGTTGAGCTCAATTCGTTTATTACAAGGATGAGAAAATGTATATATTTTATGAATTTCATAGTCTAGAGGTTGGATTTTGGTAGAGGGTTGGACACTTGCGATTTCTTGGCACTTCATTGTACATTTCATTTCTGCACTTTTGGCAAAGGAATAGACCAGGGTTTGCAGCACTCTTTGGGATCCATGTGGCTTTGTGTTTTGATGGTGTTTTTATCTATGTAATTTTAAGTTCACTGATGTTTATGTATATCATTTTCCCTTCTCTTTTCTTCTTAAAATTAAACAAATCAGTGTTAAAGGTGGAATTCATTAGCCTGCTTTGCTCTGCCTTCAGTTTGTTTAATTTTCCATGTTTTCATCTGTTTGAGGAGGACTCTTGAGACCCTCTTTCCCTCTTCAGATCCTCACCGGTCTGATCCATCCATTCATTCAATATAAAGCATCAAAACAATTTCCTTCCTTGCCCCAATAATAACTCTACAAAACTAGGCCTTATCCCCACACCCAAAACTGTCTTTCCCTTTGATCCAACAAAAAACCCCCAAAAACACAATCAGACTCCTTCACTTCTATACCTAGCCTAAAATTAGATTTTATTTCATGTCATCTCAAGCCCTATTGATTATTTTGCTGAGATTGACCCGGAGAGAGCCCTCTCCTATTCTGGTAGGGCTAGCTACCAGACTGAGCGTGGTTTTATGTTACCCTGAACTCTGCCCTCTTTAAGCCTGAGGTAGATTTAGGCAATAACACTACCTGCATATGCAACCCATTTAGACCTCTTAGAGCCTGCGTTGGTGAGCTCCCACATGTTTAATAATAAGCTTCAAACCATGCAAAATCCTTGCTTGATGGAAGTCTTGTTTGATTTATGTTGTTTCCTATCTTAGGGCATATAGCAACTGAGATAATAGGGAATGATATACGCTTGATCATCGGTCCTGGAGATGATTCCCAGTTAACCAGGTCATTGGGAATGACGCCCAAATTGACCTATAACAATTTCCCCCTAAAGCATGAGATCCAAATAATAAGAACATTTTATTGTGATTCTTTACACTATGATGAGCCTGGAAACAAAGTGGAATAGTCACCTTCATTAATATTACATTACATTACATCATGATATATCCTCTCTTGATCATAATTACTAAGGGTAGGCATTCACATAGTCAGCACATAAAAAATCTAATAACATGTACATAATTCAGAAATTAGTCTACATTGGAATGTTGCCCAGATGCAGACACGCCTACAGATATAGGCCCATGTTTGGATGACAATATGTATGTAAGGTCACTGTACAGATGATGTGGACAACAGTCCTAAAATCGTAGCTCGGATGGCTAAAACTAGATCTGGGGTTTTCTTATCTCACTCACTCGATCATTTAGGTACAAGTCTAGCCATGCGAATATATGATTTGTCATGAAACATGGAAAGACATCGTTTGATTACTAGCCAATAATGAAATCTGTTAACAAACACGAGAGAACCACCATTAATGTCAATGGTGTTGGCAATGTTGTCATTGATGGCAAAGGAATTGGCATCTGAAATAGTAACTAGGAACAGAGAAAAGAAATGTAGCAGAGAACAAAGGTCAGCAAAGAAGAACAGAGAAAGAGTGCATCTACAGAAAGTAGTATCAGTCAAGGAGCAAATTGAATTCAGTAGGAAGGATATTTGAGTCCCTGTGGAATTAATTCATGTGTGAACATATGTATGCATCCTGATGGAGGATAATTGAAATCCGTGATAAGTAAGAAACCCTATGAGGGGATTAATGGTGCTCTGTATGTAGTTCAAGGAACCGATGCTAATATGATCGACTGTGTATCGCAAACTGGTAGACAGTGGAGTTATATATATTCGTTGAATATAATACTGAAGGTAAATTGGGATCAATGTTGGGGATTGATCTCGGAATTGTCTGTGCCTTCATTGAATTGAGCAAGTGTAATATATGAACCTATTCTTGATGAAGGAATTGTGAATCCCTGCAACCAATACGGAACTCGGTGACTAAATTATGTGAATATAGGCTGTCTAACTTTCATTGGAACAACTCTTCGGAAGTACGAACAGAACCTGGAAGGGAAGTGGTGGATCATAACAAAAGGAAGCATGATGAAACCTAGAGTAGAAGTGCAGAACCACGAAGGAGGAACAATATAGGCGGTTTCCGGTTTTCATCGCACCGCTTTTGACGGGCAAGCAATATTCAAGAGGTTGGGAGAGATTCCATATAACGAGCGACACGCGTCCCTGAACGAATCTGCAAAACTGCCATCACTGTGCGCCATCGCACGTTAAAGTCCGACCAAGGATGCTGCACGATATGGTTAAGTGTCTTCGATCTGAAGGGGAGCCATCAGATGGTGGTCGTATGAAGAAGGTGCGCGAAGGATAACAACGGTACGATGCGAGTATGTGATTGGGTCGTTGATCACATATGTGGGCCCAGTTTAACTTATATTGATTGGGAATTTTTAATGTTTGTGGGTTTAACCAAGGTTTGTTTAAATTAAAAATAATTTATGACGAAAAGCGATTGGGCCATCAGTTTGAATGTTATTCCAAAGGTGGTGATATTTTCCATGGTCGAGCTCAGAAATTGTAACCAGAGTGCAGACTAAAAGAAGTATTGAGCAATATAATTCACCAAATATGTGATATGATTAATATTCACGTCTATCGAGGGATGAGTAAGGGCTTGAACCTTAGGAGAAATTTGGATTAATATCTCAATCTCATATTGAGATATTAAAAATCCTTAGATTAATTATCTAATTGCCTGACCAAGAAAATAAGAACAATGAGAAGCAGTTTGGGGCTTGGGTAAACCCCATTGGATTATCTATTTGATCTCATCCAGTAATACAATCAACGGTTGAGTGCTTTTTAACTCATGGTATTAATAAAGGCTAAAACTATATAAGGAGAAGCGGATCATAGTTCAACGTATGCGTGTGGAGGGGTTGTTAAAATAATAAATCTCTTTAAGAGATATTTGCATGATTGAACTTTGTTTTCTGATAAATTTGAATCTATGATGCAGCCATGGAGTTGATGAAGGTTCAAGATCTCTAGATCTAGAAATGATGAATCTCTAGGAATATCTGCAAAGAAATAATGAAGACCTGACGCAAGACTGATGAAGAAATTGAAGAAATTTGGTGGACCTGAGTGTTGAAGTCCTCAGCATGAAAGTGGAAGATTTCTGCCAGTACAAGCTGGTGTTAAAATCATGGGGTTAGAGCTCCCTTCCAGTAGTAACTGGAGAACGAGAGAAGGTCATAGCCTTCTGCAGGTGGGTGCCTGTGTGCTGGTATCAGTCTGCGCTAGAACAAAAATTTAATAAGTTTTCTTTATAATAAATATTTAAGACAGAGACGACAGCAGCGGTGGTTTTTCCCAAATTGGCTTTCCACCTTAAATATTGGTGTTCATGTGTGATGCTTATGTGTGATGGCTTATTTTTTTGTTACTGCACTTGTTTACTGCTTAATGAATGATGCAATAATCTAAGAAATAATTAAATAAGATCTCTGATAAAAAAATTTCGGTCAGATATAAATACTAATTCACCCTCCCCCCTCTCAGTATTTTTCCCAACAATTGGTATCAGAGCAGGTCCTTCTAAAAAGCTTAGCCGCTAGAAGGAAGATCAATCAAGATGAGCAATCAAGATGGAATAGCATCGATCAGGCCTCCGATATTCAACGGAAACAATTTAATCTTCTGGAAAAAAAGGATTGGATCCTATCTTCAGTCTCTGGGTGCAGCTGTATGGGCTATTGTTGAAGCAGGATATCAATATCCAGCCGCAATACCAACAGATGCAATGGAAAGAAATAATTATGAAACAAATGCAAAAGTGGTTAATGCTCTATTGGGATGTGTAACTGAATCAGAATTTGTCAAAGTCATGCAGCTGAATACAGCAAAGGAAATATGGGACAAAATCATTCTAAGTTATGAAGGTGATGCAAAGGTAAAAAGTGCTAAACTCCAAACTCTCAGAATTCAATATGAGAACCTAAAAATGCATAATGAGGAGAGCATTGCTAATTTCTTTTTACGTCTTGATGATATTGTAAATCGTATGATAAATCTGGGAGAAAGAATAACCGAATCTACTTTGGTTGAGAAAGTTTTAAGATCACTAACGACAAAATTTGAGTCAAAAGTTTCTGCTCTTGAAAAAAAGCAGGATCTTCAAAATCTTACTGTGGTGCAACTTCATGGCATACTAACTCCATGTGAAATGAGAAGAGGAGGACCGTCTGAAGTCAAAGAAGTCGTCTTTAGAGCTTCTACAAAAGGGAAAGAATTACAAGAGAAACAAGAATCAGGGTATATCTTAGAAGAAGATGAAGTAAATTTTGTAAAGAAACTCCAACTTGGTACAGGACGGTTCAAAGGTAAGCTTCCTTTCAAATTTTTTTCTTGTGGAAGAGTTGGTCATTATGCTGCTAAGTGTCCTCACAAAGAAACACATGAAAAAGGAAAGGAAGTAGCAAGAAGGAATAAGAATCGGTTTAGCACTAGAAAAATTTACTATACTCATGAAGACAATGATGGGTTATCAGACAGTGAGGAAGAATGTGAACAAGATCTTAGAATTCTCATGGCATTTGAAAAAGAGTCTAGAGAATAAAATCAATGGTACACTGATAGTGGATGCTCAAAACACATGACAGGTGACAAAAACAAACTTCTTGCATATAGTGCTCTAGAAAAAGAAAAGAATGTTACATTTGGATCTGTATTTCTAAAAGAAAAGGTGAAAGCTAATAATGTCATGTATGTGGATGGATTAAAGCATAACCTATTAAGTGTAATTCAAATGTGTGATCAAGGAACTGAAGTTGTCTTTAGTTCAAAAGAATGTGTGGTACGTGATCTTGATACAGGTAAAACAATTATAAAAGGAAACAGAACTCCAAGCAACCTGTATATATTAAAGAACTACAAAGAAAAATGTTACATGAGTAAATCTTTAGAAAACTGGCTATGGCATAGAAGGTTGGGGCATCTGAGCTTCTCTCAAATCAACAAATCAAGCAGACTTAAAGTTGTTCGTGATCTTCCCAATATTACACTACCTGAAAGTATCATATGCAAATCTTGCCAATTCGGTAAGAAAACCAGAGTGCAATTTAATGCCAAGGAAGGTTCATCAAGTAAGCCTCTTGAACTCATTCATACTGACATATGTGGACCTGTGAAGAAAAAGTCACCACGTGGTGAACAGTACTATATCTTATTTATTGATGATTTCTCTAGAATGTGTTGGATTGGGTTGATTAAACACAAAGATGAAGCATTTGAGAAATTTCAGATCTTCAAAGCACTGGTTGAAAATGAATTAGATCTAAATATCAATTGTCTTAGATCTGATCGAGGAGGAGAATATACATCAGATGAATTCCTTGAATTTTGTGAACAACATGGCATAAAAATATAGTTTTCTGTAGTTGTCACTCCACAACAAAATGGCGTAGCAGAAAGAAAGAATAGAACAGTTCAAAAAATGGCTAGAGCTATGCTTGATGATTCCAGAACACTTGAAACATTCTGGGGAGAAGCAGCACATAGAGCGGTAAATATTCTTAACAAGGCACATGTTTGTGTAAATAGTGATAAAACTCCATATGAACTATGGTATGGTAATCCTCCCACTGTGAAGCACTTTAGAGTCTTTGGGAGAAAATTCTTTATAAAAAATAATGATGAAAAACTTGGCATGTTTGAACCCAGAGCAGATGAAGGAATATTTCTTGGTCACTCCTCTAGGAGTAGGGCATATAAATGTTACAATAAAAGACTTCAGAAGATTGTTGAATGTATTGATGTTGTTATTGATGAGTCTTCTGCAGCTCCAAAAGAAGAAAAACAAACAACAGATGAAGACGACGATGACATATATCCTTCTACATAAAATAGGAATGATATAGACAGTGAACCCAATGAAGAACCTGAAGATGCTTTATCTGAAAAAGCTCCATCCAGATATGTTCAAAAGAATCATCCAGAATCTCAAATTTTGGGAGAAAAGGGATCAGGTGTACAAACAAGAAGGAATCTTGTGGGATCTTCTAGTTACCTGGCATTTCTATCCACTATTGAACCACAAAATGTCAATCAAGCCAACAAAGATGAATGTTGGATTCAAGCCATGAATGAAGAACTTGATCAAATTGAAAAAAATCACACTTGGGAATTAGTACCAAGACCTCATGACAAAAATGTCATTGGAACTAAATGGATATTCAAAAATAAGTTAAATGAGAATGGGGATGTTATAAGAAATAAAGCTAAACTTGTTTGCAAGGGGTATGCTCAACAAGAAGGTATAGACTTTGAAGAAACTTTTCCCTTGTAGCTAGACTTGAAGCCATAAGAATGTTTCTTGATTTTTCAAGCTTCCAACAAATCAAAGTTTATCAAATGGATGTTAAATCTATTTTTCTCAATGGTGATCTAGAAGAAGAAGTTTATATAGAACAACCAGAAGGGGTCATTTTGGGAAATGATGAAAAACTTGTTTGTAGACTTAAAAAGGCTCTATATGGTCTCAAACAAGCTCCAAGGGCATGGTACTATCGTCTTGAGAAATATCTTCATCAACAAGGATTTTCAAAGCGGTCTACTGATATCAAATTATACACAAAAAATGAAAATGATAAACTATTGATTGTGGTTGTATATGTTGATGATATCATTTTTGGAAGTAATGAAGAGTCTATGAGTCAGAAATTTGCTTCTGATATGCAGCAAGAATTTGAAATGTACTTACTTGGGGAACTAACATTCTTTCTTGGCTTGCAAGTGCAGCAAGCAACAGATGGCATATTCTTATCACAAGAAAAATATCATAAGCAAATCTTGAAGAAGTATGGCATGGAATATTGCAAACTTGTAAGCACACCAATGATAACCAGATGTAATCTCAGTTCTAATGATGATTCCCCCACGGTGAATCAACCAAAATACATATCTATGATAGGAATTTTACTTTATCTCACTGGGAAAAGACCAGACATTATGCATGCAGTTGGGATTATTGGACGATTCCAAGCTAATCCAAAAGAGTCTCACCTTCAGGCTGTGAAAATAATATTCAAATATCTACAAGTAACTCAAGACTTTGGACTATGGTATCCAAAGAATGTTGATCTTACTCTTCATGCTTACACTGATGCAGATTGGGCTGGAAATGTTGATGATCGGAAAAGCACTAGTGGTGGTGCATTCTATATGGGTCCCCAGTTAGTATCTTGGTTCAGTAAGAAGCAAAGCTCTATTGCCTTATCTACAATAGAAGCAGAGTATGTGGCTGCCGCATCATGTTGCACTCAACTTCTTTGGATGATGCAGACCTTACAAGACATTCAAATCAAATGTTCACCTCCTATCTCCATTATGTGTGATAATACAAGTGCTATCATTATTTCAAAGAATCCTGTTATGCATTCCAAGACCAAGCACATTCCCATCAAGTATCATTTCTTACGTGAACAAGTGCTTGAAAAAAAGGTGACAGTGGAGTATTTTCCCTCCAAAGAACAAGTTGCTGATATATTTACCAAACCTTTACCTAGGGAAGCATTCGAATATCTCAGAAAGAAGCTGGGAGTAGTCTCTGCCATGCAGAAGATCAGATCTGCTTAAATTCAGAAGACCAAATTGGATACGCTCTTGTTGAAAGTGTTCAGGATCCACAGGCTAAGGGGGAGCATTGGTCATGTGGCAAGGATGCATTGTTGGCATTCTAATTATTTATTGTTGTCTGAGCTCATGCTTGAGAATCCTTGATCTTGATTGAATGAGTCATTTTTGTTATTTCATTGAATATTATCTTTAAAGATGCAGCATAACCTCAGGGGGAGCATGGTATTGTCGGTACAGAGGATCTTGATCAACCCTTTGCCATTGATGTCAAAGGGGGAGGACAAGCAAAAAAAAAAGGTGGGGGGGGCTTCTATAAGAAAAATAGAGGAAGAGTACTGCCATCAATGCTAAATGGGGAGATTGTTGGAAATGTTGTCATTGATGGCAAATGAACTGGCATCTGAAACAGTAACTAGGAGCAGAGAAAAGAAATGTAGCAGAGAACAAAGGTCAGCAGAGAAGAATAGAGAAAGAGTGCATCTATAGAGAGTAGTATCAGTCAAGGAGAAAATTGAATTCATTAGGAAGGATATTTGAGTCCCTGTGGAATTAATTCATGTGTGAACATATGTATGCATCCTGATGGAGGATAATTGAAATCCTTGATAAGTAAGAAACCCTATGAGGGGATTAATGGTGCTCTGTATGTAGTTCAAGGAACCAATGCTAATACGTTCGACTGTGTATCCAAAACTGGTAGACAGTGGAGTTATATATATTAATTGAATATAAGACTGAAGGTAAATTGGGATAAATGATGGGGATTGATCTCGGAATTGTCTATTCCTTTATTGAATTGAGCAAGTGTAATATATGAACGTGTTCTTGATGAAGGAATTGTGAATCCCTGCAACCAACAGGGAACTCGGTGACTGAATTATGTGAACATAGGCTCTCGAACTTTCATTGGAACAACTCTTCGGAATTACGAACAGAACCTGGAAGGGAAGTGGTGGATCATAACAAAAGGAAGCGCGACAGAACCTGGAGTAGAAGGGCGGAACCACAAAGAAGGAACAGTACAGGAGGTTTCTGGTTTTCATCGCACCGCTTTCGATGGGCAAGCGATATTCAAGAGGTTGGGAGTGATTCCATAGAACAAGCGACACGCGTCCCTGAACGAATCTGCAAAACCGCCATCACTGTGCGCCATTGCACTTTAAAGTGCGACCAAGGATGTTGCGCAATATGGTTAAGCATCGTCGATCTGAAGGGGATCCATCGGACGGTGGCCGTATGAGGAAGGTGCGCGAAGGATAACCACGGTATGGTGTGAGTATGTGATTGGGTCATTGATCATATATGTGGGCCCAGTTTAACTTATATTGATTGGGACTTTTTAGTGTTTGTGGGTTTAAGCAAGGTTTGTTTAAATTAAATATAATTTATGACGAAAAGTGATTAGGCCATCACTTTGAATGTTATTCCAAAGGTGGTGATATTTGCCATGGTCGAGCTCAGAAATTGTAACCAGAGTGCGGACTAAAAGAAGTATTAAGAAAAATAATTCACCAAATATGTGATATGATTAATATTCACGTCTGCCGAGGGATGAGTAAGGGCTTGAACCTTAGGAGAAATTTGGATTAATATCTCAATCTCAGATTGAGATATTAAAAAGCCTTAGATTAATTATCTAATTGCCTGACCAAGAAAATAAGAACAGTGAGAAGCGGTTTGGGCTTGGGTAAACCCCGTTGGATTATCTATTTGATCTCGTCCAGTAATACCATCAACGGTTGATTGGTTTTTGACTCATGGTATTAATAAAGGCTAAAAATATATAAGGAGAAGTGGATCATAGTTCAACGTGTGCATGTGAAGGGGTTGTTAAAAGAATAAATCTCTTTAAGAGATATCTGCATGATTGAACTATGTTTTCTGATAAATCTGAATCTATGATGTACCCATGGAGTTGATGAAGGTTTAAGATCTCTATATATAGAAATGATGAATCTCTATGAAGATCTGCAAAGAAATAATGAAGACCTGACGCAAGACTGATGAAGAAATTGAAGAAATTTGGTGCATGTGAGTGTTGAAGTCCTCAACATGAAAGTGGAAGCTTTCTGCCAGTACAAGCTAGTGTTAAAATCAGGGGGTTGGAGCTCCCTTCCAGTAGTAACTTGAGAACGAGAGAAGGTCGTAGCCTTCTGCAGGTGGGTGCCTGCGTGCTGGTATCAGTCTGCGCCAGCACAAAAATTGTAAGAAGTTTTCTTTATAATAAATATTGAAGATAGAGACGACAGCAGCGGTGGTTTTTCCCAAATTGGGTTTCCACCTTAAATACTGGTGTTCATGTGCGTTGCTTATGTGTGATGGCTTATTTTTTTATTACTGCACCTGTTTACTGCTTAATGAATGATGCAATAATCTAAGTAAAGAATTAAATAAGATCTATGATAAAAAGTTTCAGTCAGATCTAAATACTTATTCACCCCCCCTCTCAGTATTTTTCCCAACAAATGGACCTCAAGGTACCGCAGTAAATTTCGTAAGGCGTGAATAGATGATTTGATCTTGAACGCCAAACAAAATATTTCGGTCAAAAGTCTGGAATCAAGGATATTGTTGATGCTATAAAAAGCCTCATAGTACTCGAATCTGATGTTTCTAAGTGAACTTCCTGGATATTGATTTGTAGTTGACAGGAAGTCACCTTATTGAAAAACTAGAGTTACTGATTTTGGAGACAAGGGTATGACTTAATATAGCAATTTTCAGGGATGACAGTCATGAAAATGAGGTTTTATGAGTATTACATATGGATGAGCTCTTAATCACTAGATGACTTCTCTTGAACATATCGGTGACACTGTGATGAGTTGGCAGCATTGACCCAAAACCAAAGTGAAGGTATGATGAACCATAGGTGTGAATGAACCGTCAATATGATTACCCAACCCAAACAGTCACGGACATGGAGTGAAAGAAGTGTCATGTTCAAGAGCGACTTGCTACCAAAAAGAAACTTTACTTGCATTTCCCAAATTTACCCCAGTCATTTGTTGACCAGTACCTCTTTATTTTTTATCAAGCTTGAGGAGGATAACATTTGCTTGATCTATAATTCAACCCTTCAGGTGAATAAAGAGTAAAGTATCTCTATTTAATAATTTAATGAGTCTAGAAATGAATGAAACTCGATTCTTGCCATGATTGACAAGCCCATCACTATTTTATGTTTTAACGAGCTTAACGACAGTGATAGCTCGATCATTTTTCATGTTTAGAGAGTCTGAAAAAGAGGATGAAAGAGGACTCCAAAAAGTACTTTTTTCTAAATTTGTCTCTCAGATCCGAAAAAGTGTAAAATGATATCTAAAAGAACCTCTTTGGTCATGTTTAACCAAGGTATTCCTTTTTCGTAAATAATCCATCTTAGTCCGGAAAAGGGTTAAACTTATACTGAGTAGATATCAATTCATTTACTTTAATGAGCTCGAAATGACAAGTGCTCGGCGATATTTTCACATTATCGGAGTCTGAAAAGAGCTAAAAGAAGACTCCAGGGGTCCCTTTTTTTCTTTTATAGAAGCTCTAAAAAGAGATAAAATTTCGCTTCAAATCCTTTTTTATTTTTAACAAAGCTCGAAAAATAAAGAGAAAAAGAATGCTTTGTGGTCAAGTCCTTCTTGAAACAAATCTGAATGACTAACCTGTTTGTCAGTTGTATTTCCTATTCAGAACAACATCAAATGGATTAAAAATACCTGTTTCATGATAAAAACATAATAAAACTATAGTCATAGCAATAAATTTAACTTGCAAGTAATTAAATGACTATATAAAGCATTTTCACTATTCATTTTTACCATTCCATAGTTACCATTTTCATTTTGGAGCTCTGAACCTGTTTTTGCCCCCGAACTTCAGTCATTGTTTGTGGTCATTTCAGTGGACGGATTTCATCACTATTTGATCCAGGTCAATATTAAAAACCTCCTCTTTCTTTAAGTATTCATTTCATTACCATTCCTTGCAAATTTTTAGGGTTTTGAGGCCCCTAGGGTAAATTTTGCAAAAATTGAGGGCAACGCACCCGTGAATGTCGAAACTTGCATTGCATAGCAAGTACAGTGAAGTGTACTTGCATGTGCAATGCACTGTCTCAGCCCAGGGAGTGTGTTAGGCGTAGTTGAAGTTTTTTTTTTTCATGCTGTGTCCAAAATTTGCCTAGTTTTTTGCAATGAATGGTATCTAATGGATCTTATGGCTGATTTTCAAGTTTCCATGGATTATAATGATGATTACATGGAGAAAAAGAGAACATGAAGAACAAGATATGATTTCCTTGAATGATCAGGGTACTGTAAGAGCTTAAAGAGATTGTGGGCTGCTTAAGTACTTTAAACTGTTGGGAATGAGGCAACAAATAGAACTCCTATAATTCCTTGTTCGAGCATGGGATCCAGGGATAGAGGCATTTCACATAAAAAATCAAGTGTTGTCCATAATAGTTGAGGATGTGTATTTTCTCACAGGTTTGTTGAGGAGAGGTTTCCCCGTTTCACTCAAAGGATCTACCGTTGGAGGAGAAACAGTAGGGGATTATGTTATGCAGTATTTATATCCAGGGTCAAAACCTAGAAAATATGGAAAAATAAACATCTGTGATGTCAAGGATTTGGCTTTGACGACCATCCTATTCACAATTGCTAAACTAGTTGGCGTTGTTACACTCCATGTAGCGAACAGATCGTATATGCAGTATGCACTGGAATGTTTAGAGCCAATAGTTTTCAACTGGTCTGAAGTTGTTTTATCTCAGATAAAGGAACAACTGAATAAATCAAAGGGAGGAAGGAAGAAAAATTTCAGTTATGGTTCCATTCTCGTTTCCTTTGTTTTGGAATGGATTCCACTGATGCAGCCACAATATGTTACATTGGATATGTCCAGTCCTAGAGATCCTTGAATGTAGAGATGGGTAAAACTCATGGGTCGACATTCAGGCCATCAAACGTTGTGTTCTTGACTGCATTCTTTGCCTGGTTGAGATGACATAACATCATCATCGATGAGTATGCATATGCAAGCATCGACTTCCGAGGAGATCCCGATCTAGTTTCACCAGAAGGCGCTCAGTGGGGTGCAATAGGTAAGATTCATTTGACCATGTTTTTTTATTTTTATAAGGTTTATAAAAATGTTTTTTTTTTTTTTTTCTTTCCAAGACTAAAAATTTAAATGTTTTAATATAATGCATATGTCGGTCGAATTCAACCAGTAGAGGAACCAGAGCGCGAAGCAGATGCGGCAACAGAGAGGGCTGTTGGGAGATGAGTCCTTCGGGATCTTGATATGGATGAGACTCTTGCTGAGCTCCAACAACACATAGAGGGATTGACCTTCAGGATTTTGGATTTCTGGATCGAAGAGCTTCCCATGCGACTGCAGCGACACACAATTGGGGTTCCTAACCGTTGGATGCGGTTGCTCCATAGGATTGCTAGATCTATAGTGTGCTACCATGAGCACCACTAGTTTACTTATGATATTTTTGCATAAATTTTGAGGTCAAATGACCAACGTGTCTTGGGCACAAATTTTGTAAAAAATCCTGTAACTATCTATCTATATGTTTTCAAAGTTTTTCCTATGTTTAATGCGCAATCCTATTCAATGATGTGAATGTTTCTTTACCTATGTTGCAAATGTATGTCTAAAACTTGATTGGCTAATGAATCAGTTAAAGTTTTCAGATTTTGGAAATGTGTTGATACTGAATGAAATCAAAATGTCTCTCTAAAATTCGAACTCGAAGGAAAAATCTAAGAAGTGTCGGATTTCTAACAGAATAAATACTAGTAAGTCATAGTACCACAAGTTGTGAGTCTCACTTGATGATTATGCAGTTAATACCAAACGAAATGGCATCAGAGAGAAGTTCAATCAATGCACTATACTCAACGATATTATTCGTCGATATACTAATACAAATCCCTTGAAAACTCACTAACTCGTTGTTCGGAGTGAAAATGGCCCACGCTGCAGAGGATAGATTCTGTGTACTACAACTAGCACCATCAGCATATCCAAAAAATGGTTCCAAAGATTTAGACATCTACGATGAAATTTAAAGCAGATTACTAACTTCAAGAAAAATCTAAAAAACAAATTAAGATAGTGAATGAAAATAAACAACATATAAACAATATAATACAAAAAATTACCATGCTCATGATTAAGCATAGTAACATTTCAAATGCAACCCATTTCTAGGTTGTGCAAATGGAATCCCATCGTAATCAACTAACTCATAGGCACCCTTAGCAAGAACTCTTTTGACAATGTAGGGGCCATGCCATAATGGCTCGAATTTCCCTGTACCTATTCCATTAGCTTCCTAGTCATAAAGAAAGACCAAGTCGCCCTCTGAGTAGATGTGAGGCTGGAAATTTTTGTCGTATTTCACCTTTATACGTCTCTTATGTGCTTCATTGGCCAATTATGCTTCACCACACATTTCATCTAGATGGATGAGGTTAAGGAGACACGCTTATTCTTCTGAGGTGTTAGGTAACAAGTCTATCACGAGTTTTAATGATGATATTTCACATTGGATTGGCAAGATAGCTTCCAGACCATACACCAATTGAAAAGGAGTAAATCCGATTGCGTTTCTCACCAAGGTTTGATACGCCCACAAGGCAGAGTACAAGATCAAATGCCAGTTCCTTTTACAGACTCCTATCATTAGTTGAAGTATCCGTTTAATAATTTTTTTAATAGCCTCAACCTGCCCATTTGATTGTGGATAATAAGGAGTAGAATTATCATGAGACAATCCTAACTTGGTTGTCAATTCAGACATCATATGGTTGTGAAAATTTTTCCCATGATCCATAACTATATCCTGTGGGACCCCAAACCATTCAATGACATGATTGAAGAAAAACAATGCAACTGTTTGTCCTGTGTTGTTGAATGTAGGCATCGCTTCAACCCATTTGGTAAAATAGTCGACCACGACAATAATATAACCATGCCCCCTGGACGAAGGAGGGTTACAAATCATGAAATTGATACCCCATTTCATAAATGGTCCAACAGAGACAATAGGATGCATTGGTGCTGGCGGTTTGCAGATTTTATAGTCATAGATATAGCATGCATGACAACTTCTGACTGTGAGGATACAATCTTGAAAAATAGTAGGCCAAAAGTAACCAGCACGAAGTATCTTCTTTGCGGTAGCATAACCAGATAAATGTCCACCACAATCCCTAGCATGGCAATCATTTAATACTTTTTTGACATCCTCATGATTAAGGCACCTCCTTAAAATGGTATCGACACCACGACAATAAAGTGTGTTGCCAACGATTAGATAATCCTTGGCTTGGTATCGAATACGTCGTTGATCAGAGCGAGAGGTATTAGGACGAAAAGTTTGGGTTTGGAGATAAATGATGAAATCTCCATACCAGGGATCAAATGATCCGATCAGAAATAGCAACTCATCTGGAATAGATGGTTCTGACGTAGTTGTAGTACTATCACAGGGAAGGTCACAAAGAAGCTCAGCCAAAACTAAAGACTTATTTGACTTGGATTTGATGAATTCCAAATCAAATTCCTGCAAAATGACAATCCATTTTGAATATTTTCCCCCTAGAAATTGACGTGATAAGATGTATGTCATGGGGTTGCAATCTGAAACTATTGTTTTTTTTCAGAGTAGGATATAATGGCAAAATCTTTGGACAGTTTGAACAGCTGCCAAGGTAAGCTTTTCTATGTATGAGTACTTAACTTTTGTATCATTGAGATTATGACTCAAATAATAGATCGGATGTTAAATTCCATCTTCTACTTGGACCAAAACCATAGTGATGGTCGTTTCAACCACAGATATGTATAGGAAATAATCATTTTGATAATTTGGAGGATACATTAATGACGCTCGGACAAGATGGTCCTTGACAACATCAAAAGAACCTTGCGCAACTTGGTCCCAATGGAAGGGAACCCCCTTTTTCAATAATCAAGTAAATCCTTTAGCCATTTCGATGTAGTTTGGAATAAACCTTCTCAAGAAGTTATCCTTTCCTTGAATTTTTTGTATCTGAAGTAAGTTTGATGGTGCAGGAAAATCAAGAATGGCCTGTACCTTCAGTGGGTCTATTCGAATTCCTTCTTTTGAGACTACGAATCTGAGCAATCGACCAGAACCAACAAAAAAAACACATTTGCACGGATTGAGGCGTATCTTGTAGCGTCTATATTGTAAGAAAATGGCTCTCAAATGCATCCAGTGATCAATCCGTTTTCATGAATGCACTGGTAAATCATCTAGATATGGTTGAACAATGTGTTTAATGTCATTGAAAGCATAATCCATTGCTCTCTGAAAAGTTTCCCTAGAGTTATTTAAACCAAATGGGAGTTTCCGATATGGAAATGTGCCCCAGGGACAGATGAATTTTGTCTTATGTTGGTCATATGGGCAGATATTGATTTGATTGTAGCTGGAAAATCCATCCATGAAAGAAAACATTCTAGATCCAACACAATCATCAATAATATGGTCGATAAAGGGTGTAGGATAGTTGTCTTTTGGACAAGCATGATTAGCATCCTGATAATCGACACACACTCTGATGGTTACTTGTTTTTTCATAACAGGAACGATATTGGAAACCCACTCAGCTACCGGAACAGGGTAAATGAAACCAGCATGCAAAAGCTTTTCAACTTCTGCTTTGATGGCAGCAGCTTTCTTTGGATGAACAGGATGAAGCCATTGACGCACCCATTTGACATTAGGATACATATTAATAGTGTGTTCAACCATACTAGTATCTATGCCTGGCATTTCCTCGTAAGACAAAGCGAATACATCACGAAATTCCTGAAAAAGAGAGCGATATGAATCAATTTCTAATGGAGAACAAGATACACTGACATGAATATTTTCTACAACGCTAGGTTTAGGTGAAATATCAATAGAAATCGTTTCTTAAATATTTCATAAATTTTGCTCAGATTCAATTGCATTAATCAGAAAATAATTCAAAAAGAAATTTTTAATAGATGGGTGATATAGTTCACTAAGATTATTTTCTTCATAATCTAGAATCTGGGAATGATGATGATAATCTTCCCATGGTTCTCCTTCTACCATCATAGCTTCCAAAATATTTTCATCTATCAAAATTTTTGAGGAAAATGGATCAGATGGAGTACCAAAATATAATGAATGATCAACCCAAACACTCGGTGTTGTGGAGGTAAATCCCCTCTGCAGACAAAGGCGATCCCTACTAGCCTAGATCGGGTCTAGCAACAATCAAACATGCTACAATGCAAGCTCCTAATTGAAAAATAAAAGTGCGATAGAAGGCCTACCTCAGTTCCAACGCTGTTGTCGTTGCAGAGAGGATAGTGCTCTCGATCCCTTGCTCCAACAGGTCACAATTCCACCACTTGACGTGATCGAACACCTGCACGTACAAGAAACATGATGAACATATGAGCGTAAAACCATATAATTGAAATTATGTGTCAATCAGAGAGGACACAACTCATAAAAAAGCATGAACAATACAAGTGGAACTATAATCGTAGTCGCTTATATTAATGAAACAAAGGATGATACAACCTGGCTCTGACGCTGAAATCCTCCTTTGGCAGGTCGTCAGAAGAATACGTCTCAGTAAAGCTTGTCGGGAATAGGGTCAAGCCTCTCTCTTCGATCATCAATCTCCTTGCTATAGATTTGGCGCTATGAGGACTATAAAATCTCTTGCAGCATTCTTTAGGCTATGAAGGCTCTTGGAGATTCTTGGAGACTCTTGGAGACTAGCTTGCAAAGGGAAATGGCAAGCTTATCTAGATGGTGGAAGGGGATTTGGGATCCCTAAAATCATGGGATTGGCCCTATCCTCAAGGAAGCTTCCATGAGAGGTGGAAAACTACTTCCTCTACATGGAAATCCGGAGCCAAACGTCCCGACTCAATTTAGAGACTAGTTCAAGAGTTGGTTGGGGTCAATCTTCCGCCATTTATTTTTTTTAAACACCCTTTATTAAGCCTGGCGCGGGTGTGGCTCTGAGATAGAGCGCCAATTGGCGCGCCTTCTTTGAAGAATTCCCCCCATTGGCGCGGGTATAACACAGGCTAGTCGCGCCAAGGACGAAAAGGCTATTTTTAGGGTTTTTCACAAGGACTTGTCTTCAAGGCAATGAAAGTACATGTTCAGGGGAATGCCATGAAAGTGTTTTCAAGTTATGTCGCTGCTCACAGGTCATGGAATGAGCCCTCCAATGTGCGGGATGGGGAATTGCAGGGACGGTGACAAATTGATGTGTAACAGATGCCCCCTAAAGCATGAGGCCCGAAAGAGAGAGAGGGGTGAAATGCTTTATGAGAACGTGTCCAACTGAAAACACTGCAGTCTGAAAACCTGTGTAGAGAAGTACAACTGATATCTCAAATACATGATATATATGCCGTATGGGCGCAACCATCCATAAGAGAGTATACAATAATCCTGATCCAAGGTATGGGTGCAGCCATCCAGTGAGGATCGATAAATAGACTCAGGTATGGTCACAACCATACAATCAGTGAGTCATGTAACTAATCATAATAATCCACAAAATCTCAGCCTAGATTGTAATAGACAGGAATCCATGGTCTTGCGCTCCATCTCGATCCGAGTAAAGTACAAGTTCAAGCATGCGAATAAGTGAGCTGAAGTCGAGCATGCAAGAACATCGTCTGATTACCAGCCAATGATGAAAGTTGTTAACAGACACGAGAGGTACCACCAATAATGACAATGGCCCTCAAGGTACTACAGGTACAATCTATGGCATGTGAATCAATGAGCTGGCGTCGAACACCTGTAGAATCACTCGATCGGAGGCCAATGATGAAAACCTCACGTCGAACACGAAGAACCTGCCATTGAGGCATGCAGCCTCCAAGGTACCAGAAGGGAGTCTCTGGATCAACTTCCTGGATAATGAGCTAAAGTCGACAGGAAGTGACCTTGATCGAAGCTGGGCCATAGTGTTTCCCGCATCATTGACGCAAGACAGAGGAACATAATGTCTTTGTGAATCACGATCAGATGAGAATCAGAGGAAGGTTGATACTTGCAGAGGTCAACTTCTCTTGAACATATAAACGGCACGACAGTGGATTTGGCAGTATTTGACATCAAAAGATTAGAGGTCATGATGATGAGATGACGATAAAAAGGGATCACCCAAACCCACGGAGGCAAGTGAAAAACGAGATGAGATGTCCCCAACCCGACACGAATGCATACAAGTGCCATGTTCAAGAGCGACATACTGCCGACACGACAATGATGTTAGTCCCATTTTCCCCACCATTTCTGGCGATTACCTCTTTCTTTTTACACAAGCTTGAAGAGGATACCATATGCTTACTATATAAGTCCATCCTAGTACATTTAACGAGCCTTAGGAAGGAGGAACTCGAATAGCGTCATTATGACTGAATCCGATGTCATCAGCGTTTAACGTGTCTGACAAAGGAAGAACTCAGTGTCTTTTCATGTTTAGAGAGTTTGAAAAGATAGCGGAAAAGCAAAATCCAACGGTCCCTTTTTGTAAATAGTTCCTGAGACCCGAAAAGGTAGGAAACAATATCTGAGAAAACCTCCTAGTCACGATAGGCTAGGGTATTCCTTTTTCGTAAATAATCTATCCCAGCCCGAAAAAGGGGTAAACGTATACTGGGTAGATGTCATTTCGTGTCCATTTTAACGAGATCGAAACAACAAGGGACTTGGCAATCTATTCATGTTTAGAGAGTCAGAAAAGAGCTGAAAGACGACTCCAAGATGACTTTTTCATGTTTTTACCGAGTCTGAAAAAGTATAAAATACAACTCGTTCCACTGTCCAAGTTGTGTAAAAACCTGTCGCTGCACATAAAAGCAAGTGTAAAATCCATTTTCGATAAAATATATTAAAATATTGAGGAAAAATGACATTTAAAACCTAAATTTGACTTGAAAAGTTATAAATAGGTCTCAAATGGTAAAACAAAATTACTTTTACTTTTTACCTTACTTGGAGAGCAACAGTGGTCTGTTTGTGTGCAAACTTGCAGTGGTGATTGTGACTAATCCAAGACGTCATTCAGGTCCTCGTTTGTTCCAAGTAAAAGACGTTCCCTTCAGCTCCATTTTAATCCATTTTTTATGAGTTCCCATTGCACAATCGATCTCTGAAGGAGACTTTTTAAAATTTTAGGGCTCTGCCATTGGCGCGGGTATCGGGCACAAACCTGCGCCAATGGACTTTTTCTCACAAAGGGGTCGCGCCAATGGTGCGACATAATTTCCCGCTTTAAATTTATAAACAGTGAGCCATCCATATGGATTTTTAGGCATGACAGAGATCTAACAAGGGTTTTTTGATCATGTTAATGCAGGTAACGGAGCACAATGGTTATTGAATGGAAGGAAATGGAACATGGAGAGGAAGATGAAATGGCAATGGAGAATGAAGCTTGTATGAATCCACTGAAGAATTGTGGACTCAAGAAATTCTTTCTTACTCCATGTTTACGAGCTCAACCTAAGCTACTACAATACTTGGTCAGCATTTGGGATGAAAACGAAGAAGTATTTAAACTTCAGGACCAAGTGTTGGAACTTGAGGTTTCCGATGTATATTTCATCACCGGGTTGTCGCGCAGAGGCCCAGTACCCATCTTGACAGGTAGCAGACCTTTTGGTGAAAAGATGGAGCAAGTAATGGCGCGGGTGTGCCCAAGGGCACAAACCGGATCAGGAAGCGGGAAGGTGGACATCCACACTGTCCAGGATCTAGCACTCAGAGTAGTGCTACACACCATTACACGAGCTGCGGGATCGCAAGCTCCACATGAGGCAACCAAAGCCCAAACCATACTAGTCTCTGAGTGTATGAGTCCTACATTGTTCGATTGGGCTATAGCGGTGACAACCAATATCAAGAGGGAGCTGGCAAGATGCAAGCAAGTCAAACTAAAGCAGTTTGGCTACGGTTCCATTTTGGCATCGTTCATCTTGGAACGACTACCTATCTTCCAGGGCCAAGGGGCCATAGTTGCTGAGCTGGTACCATGCAAGCTAAAGATGGCTCGCTGGGCAGCACTTATGCCCAGATCAGGAGGAGGCCAACAGATGTCTTGGAGGCCGGAGTTTTTTGGGTGGTTGCGGCGATAGCTGATCATGGTCAAGGACTGGCCCTACGCTGGGACCGATTTCACCGGAGATCCCGACCTTCTGCTCTCGGAGGCGGAGGATTGGGATGAAGAGTTGGGTATGATACTCTTTTTGATTTTTTCTATTTACGATTTTTTTTGGTAATAAATGTTCATTCTAGTAACATTTTTTTATGTGTATGCAGATGTCGGCCCAGAGAGGCCCACGGGCATGTCGCCCATTGCGTGGAGAACCCATGCCGATCATGACCCTCAGGCTGAGGGTGGTGAGGAAGGTGAACTGATCCAGAACCTGGAGGGCATCGCCCGAGGGATCCCGGACTATGCACGGTTAGCAGATGTTCCGCTAGCATACTAGCGACACACTGTGGGGGTGCCCAGTCGCCTCCACCGACTATTGAGATGGTTAGTGCGTGCAATGGCTTGTTACCACGACACCATGCAGATTAGACATTAGGGCTTTTCCTGCATATTTTTTAGAGACATGTCATCTCCGGCTGTATTAATACGAACATGTATATTTTTTGATCTTATGTGATGCACACTATGTAAACATTTCGACACACACACATATATATATATATACCTATTTCTAGATGAATCTCTTTTACATGTGATGATGTTTTGTTTATAAATTGCGCAAATTCCTATCTAAAACTATATTAGCTACTGCATCTGTTAATGTATTCATATGTCTGGGTATGTGTTGATATGTAATATAATCAAAATTCCTCTCCAGTAAACAAATATGCAGATACAAACGTAAAATAGACAGGTTTCTAATTGAATAGTGACCATTAAGTTGTAATACTACAAGTTGTGAATCTAGATACACAAGTAATTCACGAATGCCGAGGTCCACAGCCTCGGTTAATAATTCCAACACGGCACTATATTCCGCGATATTATTTGTAGCAAGACCCAGACACACACCTTGCAGGTTAACCAACTCACCAGCAGGATCATAGATTACCCAGGCTGCCGAAGACAGATTCTTGGTACTGCAAGAGGCACCATCCGCGAAACCCACAAACGGAGTAATAGAAATCTGCACAATCAGGAAGACCCGATCAGTAGAAAGATGCTTACATGCACACCACACCAAACATGCACAGAAATGAAAATGCACACCTATGTACACACACCACACCAAAAATAAATTCAAGCGTAGTATTTTTTCAGATACAGCCCATTTCTAGGCTACGCCAACGGAACTCCTTCATAATCAATCAGCTCATAAGCCCCATTTTTTAATACATGTTTTACAATGTAGGCCCCATGCCACATTGGTTGGAACTTTCCTGCTCCAATTTTGTCGTGCGCTTGGTCGTATAGTAGGACAAGGTCTCCTTCGACAAAGGAACGTGGAGATACGGATTGATCAAAGTGGGCTTTGACCCGCTTCTTCTGTGCTTCAATAACTAAAGCAGCCAAGCGGCAGGTTTCATCCAACCATTCCAAATACAAGAGACGCTCTTCTTTAGGAGAAGTAATGGGCAAAAGTTCCACAGCCAACTTCAAGAAAGGAATTTCGCACTCAACCGGAAGATTTGCTTCCAGACCATACACCAATTGGAATGGTGTGAATCCGTTTGCACTCTTTGCTGACGTCTGGTAGGCCCATGGAGCTGAGAACAATTGGAGGTGCCAATTGGACTTATGAATACCAACTGTTCGCTGAAGCATTGTGACCAAAACTTTGTTCACAACCTCAACCTAGCCATTTGCCTGGGGGTAATATGGCGTTGAGCTATCATGCCGTAAGCCCAATCTTGATGTCAGCTCGGCCATCATATAATCTCGAAAGTGAGTGCCATGATTGGTTACAATGGCCTGAGGGACCCCGAAACGTGCAATAATGTGGTTGAAGATAAACTTGGCAGTTGTCTTACCGTCGACGATTAGTGTAGGCATCGCTTTGGCCGACTTAGTAAAGTAGTCGACAATGAAGATTATATATGCATGCTCCCCAGCCGAATGAGGGTTACACATCATAAAATCTATGCCCAATTTTGCAAAAGGGCTGACAGTAATGACATGATGCAGAGGGAGGGGTGGCATGTGCATCTTGCGCTGAAAAACCTGGCACGCATGACATTTTCGAACTGCAACAATACAGTCTTTGAATATCAACGACCAGAAGTAACCTGCACACAAAATCTTCTAGGTAGTGGCATATCTAGACATGTGACCACCACAGGCACCACTGTGACAGTAATTTAAGACTCGTTCAGCCTCTTCCAGTGTCAAGCACCGGTGGAGCACCGAATCTACTCCAACCCGGTATAATGTATCTCCTAGAATACGGTAGGGTTGAGACTGATGCCGAATCCGACGTCGGGCATCTTTGGTCAACTCAGACTGGAACATTGATGTTTGAAGATACATAATAATATCGCCATACCATGGGTCACGAGTGCTGATAAGGAAGAGGGTTTCATTCGGAATATGTTCTTCAGAATGAGATGGGGTGAGGTCTTGTCAGAGGGAAACCTCAGCAACATTACTCAAACCATTCCGATTGACATCTCCGTTAAACCGAGGATTGTTGAAAACATACATGTGGGAGTAACTTGTTCTCCTAATGAGATATGATTTTATACTGATATTTTCCGAGAATTCAGAGACGTGTTTGCTTGGTCCTATGAAGAGATGCCTAGGATCGATCCCAACATAGTTTTGCACGAGATTCCTACCTACCCCAGTGCAAAACCCGTGCGCCAACGCTTACGCCCAGTGCATCCTCGCAAAGCCGCTGCCATTAAAGTAGAAGTTGAAAATTTTTTGAACGCGGGCTTCATTTACCCGATTCCCCTCACATAATGGGTCTCAAATATTGTCCCTGTAGATAAGAAACATGGCACTATAAGGGTACGCATTTATTATCATGACATTAATCATGCCTATCCTAAGGAAAACTATCCTACTCCCTTCATAGATCAAATCATTGACGACTGTGCTGGGAGTGAGATTTATTCCCTAATGGATGGCTTTTCTGGGTATAATCAGATAAATATTCTACCTGCTGATCAACACAATACTACATTCATCTGTCCGTGGGGTACTTTTGCTTATAAAAAGCTCCCATTCGGCTTGAAGAACGCTGGAGCTACTTTCCAGCGTGCTATGTCTTACGCGTTGCATGACATATGCCATATCGTTCAGCCTTATCTGGACGATTTTCCAACTCACTCAGCTTAGCGAGAGGACCATCCTAAACACCTCCGCCAGGTTTTCCTTCATTGTAGATGCTATAATATCCGACTTAACCCTCATAAATGCGTCTTTTACGTGGATTTTGGCCGTCTTTTATGGTTCATAGTCTCCAAGGATGGGATTCACCTCGACCCTCTAAAGGTCGAGGCCATTGTCAATCTCCCATCACCCTCTTCATTACATCAATTGTAGAGTCTGTAGGGAGAAGCTAACTTCCTACGATGCTTTATACCGAACTATGCGGAAGTGGCCAAAGGATTCACGCGTCATTTAAAGCAGAACGTACCCTTTCATTGGGACGACATTGTATCCCCAGTGGAGTCGCCAATTTGTTGTGGAGGTAAATCCCCTCTGCGGACATAGGCGATCCCTACTAGCCCAGATTAGGTCTAGCAACAATCAAACACGCTACAACGCAAGTTCCTAATTGCAAAATCAAAGTGCGATAGAAGGCCTACCTCAGGTCCAACGCTGTTGTCATTGCGAAGAGGATAGTGCTCTCGATCCCTTGCTCCGATAGGTCACAATTCCACCACTTGACGCGATCGAACACCTCCACATACAAGAAACATGAAGAACATACGAGCGTAAAACCATATAATTGCAATTATGTGTCAGTCAGAGAGGACACAACTCATAAAAAAGCATGAACAATACAAGTGGAACTATAATCATAGTCGCTTATATTAATGAAACAAAGGATGATACAACCTGGCTATGATGTTGAAATCCTCCTTCGGCAGGTCATCAGTGGAATACGTCTCGGTAAAGCTAGTTGGCAATAGGGACAAGCCTCTCTCTTCGATCATCAATCTTCTTGCTATAGATTTGGCACTATGAGGACTATCAAAGCTCTTGCAGCATTCTTTAGGCTATGAACGCTCTTGGAGACTCTTTGAGACTCTTGGAGACTAGCTTGCAAAGGGAAATGGCAAGCTTATATAGATGGTGGAAAGGGAGTTGGGATCCCTACAATCATGGGATTGGCCCTATCCTCAAGGAAGCTTCCATGAGAGGTGGCAAACTACTTCCTCTACATGGAAATCCAGAGCCAAACGTCCCGACTCAATTTAGAGACCAGTTCACGAGTTGGTTGGGGTCAATCTTCCACCATTTATTTTTAAAAAACGCCCTTTATTAAGCCTGGCGTGGGTGCGGCTCTGAGACAGAGTGCCAATTTGCGTGTCCTCTTTGAAGAATTTCCCCCATTGGCGCGGGTATAACACAGGCTAGCTGCGCCAAGGATGAAAAGGCTATTTTTAGGGTTTTTCACAAGGAGTTGTCTTCAGGGAAATGAAAGTACATGTTCAGGGGAATGCCATGAAAGTGTTTTCAAGTTATGTCACTGCTCACAGGTCACGGAATGAGCCCTCCAATGTGTGGGATGGGGAATTGCAGGGACGGTGACAAATTGTTGTGTAACACTCGGCGACGCTGATTTTGGATTTTCCGGCCAAGCCAAATAGATTAATTGCTATTTTAGTTCAATAGGGTTGAGTGGTAAAAAATCATCCAACGTAGAAATATCAAAATCACCCGTACTCTTCTTTAAGCCAAATAAAGTGGAAGAGATCATGTAGTAGGTCTCTATGCTTGCAATTTCTGTCGACATCGCTGGCAGGGGTAATGCAAAGGTTCCCATAAGAGTGGAATCCTTTAAGATTCCTACACCAATGTTCTGGATTTCTAGTTGGGGTAAGTGAATATACGTAGCGCTTCCAGTTACCTGCGAAGCAGAGGCAAAAAAGGATAATTTATTAATGACTGTAATAATACCTTTATGAGGAAAGGCAACCATTCTAAAATATGTAGAAAAAAATGCAGTCATCGCATATAACCATGGTATTCCGAGTAAAACAATATAGTCAAGGGGTCCATCAACAACCTCAACATCAATACTTATTGTTTTTCCCCCTAATTTAACTTGCAGGTTATTAATAATACTGCAAGGTTTATATGTTCTTCCATCAAAAGCCTTCAACGTTGTTGATGATTGTGATAATTGCGGCGAGCGAAGTGACTTCCAACAGTTTAGAGACATAATGTAGGTATAATCTCCCTCATCAATAATAGTACGATGAAAAAGGTGATTGAGAAAATTTACTTGGATGGAGAATGCAAATTCTGCTAGTAGCTATGGCACATAGCCCGTATGATTAAAGACGACAAGATTAGAATCAGTTGGATCAATTCCACCAATGGCCGACAATAAAGCCTACTTCTGGGAGGGACAATTTTGTAATAGCTCAAGAGCAGACATAGCTGAAGGGGATTGTGCCAGATATTCAAATATATTATAATTTTGTGCAGCTCTTGCTCGAGGATTATATGTTGATTTATGAATCACTCCCTTTGGTGGTTTAATTTTCAATTCAAGAATAAAAAGATGTGGTACTGATTCATTTGATGGATTCATTGTCGAGGTAGTAGGTTGATTAGTGGCCGGACTACCATAGTCTTTATTCCGCGTTGACACCAAAATATCTTGCGAAGGTCTTGTAGTGGATAACATTGGCACTTGGGAACTAGGACCTGGATCCGTAGCAACCAAATTTGTGTCTGGATTTGGAAATAGGTCTGTCAACACAGCTGGTGCATCAAAAGTCTTGATAATTTTTGAGACTTCAGCATGGTGAGGAAAATCCCTAAAAAAGTGTTCCTCATTACAGATTATAAATGGATAACAAGGTTTCCATGGTCCTGATGGTTGATCAAATGATCGTTCCTGCAGGTTAAAAGTTTGATTTTTCTTTTATTTCCCCATTTTCTTAATTCCTAGTTGCTTATCGCTTTTGCCTTTGTCAAATGAGACAACGTTGATTTCAAAAGTAGGAGTAGGATCAGATGCCATAGTGTTGTGTGTATTTACAGTGCCTATCAAGCCGTCTTCGGCATGAGAGTCCTTTATTTGAGGAGGAACATTGAAATTAGATCGTGGCGCATTTGGTATTTTCTCATAGAGCATGCCAGACTGAGTATAAATCAAGTCTAAATACTAGGCACGAGTGATGACTTCCTCTTATGTGACGACGCCACCATTAGCCACATCCTTTTTTGTGGATGGTAAGAAGGATTTGATGAACCATTCAGCAAGGAGCTGATTAGGAACAAATGTCTTAACCATTCGTCGACGGTAACGCCACTCATGAATATGATGGGAAATGTGAGTAGCATTACCCTATTTAAAACTGTTCAAGAGTTCCGTTCTAGTTTCGTATCTGATCAGTAACTGGAAATGAGTCAAAAATATAGTAGCTAAGGCAGTGAAATTGTCAAATGAAGCTCTAGGTAATTCAATGTACCATTTAGCTACCAGACCTATGAGCATTCGCTGGAAAAGACACAATCGAACAGAATCATCATTTAGGTAATTTGATGAACACCATAAATGATATGTCATAACATGAGTTGATGGGTCTTCTCCAGGGTTTCCATTAAATTTAGGAATGTCTAAGGGTAATTTATGTTGTATCACCGACCACTAAGGAGCATAATTGATAGGATCATTAGTTAACCAGTTTAAATATGGTAAATCCAAGGTTGCAACAAAAGGCAATTGTATATTAAGGTCAGGTTGAGCATAGCCAGGATAAGATGGAATTGCTTGGGAAACAGGTCTTTGAGGACCGGCATATGGGATTTGATGTTGGTAACCCAGATAGGGGTTGTTTTTCATGGAAAACACTTGGGAATTCAGTTGACCAAAACCTAGATATGTTACTTGTTGAAATGAAGTTTGCGAAATTTGCGCCTGTGGCTGCCAAGGGGTCTGTCCACCAAGATTATAACCCAAATTTTTATAAATTGGATTCGGTTGATATGTATAACCAGATTGTGTTTGTGACATCCCATAAAATGGTGGACCATCTTGTGAATAAATGGACCCAAAATTTGATGATATTGAGTTGAAGAACTTGCCTGATAAGGTTGATGTACAAGATTTTGATGTTGTAGCAGGGGTACAGATGTATTGAAAAGTGGTATTGAAGTGGGTGTAACAAGTTGAATTGGTTGATACGATTGGACAACCGTGTTTGGTTGGATAGGAAGAGTGGGCTGCCATTGAAAAACATTTAAATCAACATTAGTTTGACCAAAATGTGACTGAGTACTGTCATATTGGGTAACCAAAGGTTTCCCCCCAGCATAAGCAGGATAATAGGACAAAAATGATTGTTAACTGAATGCTGGGAGTCGAGTTGATATGGTATTTAAAGGAATTGACCCATAATGACTGGCTTGATATTTCCCTGATGATGGAGGTAATGATTCAAGTCATTAAATACTAAGTATAATACTACCAGTTAAAACACCAGATGATGACATTAGTAAAGACCATGAACGTGAAGGTGCACCAAGTGCCAGATAGTGATTTGTAACCTGTTTGGACCGAAGGGCCACTGTGAAAATATGACTCTGGTGATGTTGTGAACATCGATGAAGTAGGGAGGGTAGGAGCTGACATAATTGGAACATTAGACCCAATCGAAGATGCTGGTTCAGACATGGTTGTTTGACCAAATGTATACCCTCGAAAATTGATAGGTGGTTGAATGACAATAGGATCAACAAAAGCAGATGGAAACGATTGAAGAAATGATTGGTACAGGTAAAGGTCTCCCCCAAAGTGGGTTTTACTTAAAGGTGTATCAGGTTTAGGGATTTCTTCAATTACGATTAGACCAGGAGGAAGAACTTCACCGTCAGGCCCAAAATATATTTCAGACGGTTGACTATGTGAAATAGGAGTTTCAATGGCTATAGAAATTTGTGGGATGACCAAGGTAGGAACAACTTCTGGCTATTCAGATTCAGGATGCAGAGATTCTGGCAAAGAAGAGACAGGATCTGGATCGATGTGTGATTGAAAAACTTTGGGTCCAGGAGGTATGGTCTCAGCGATTGAATGGTTCGTGACCACGGGTAGCTATGAAGACTCCGTTTCGACAATAGTATACAAACTAGGATGTGTGGAAACAATTTGAGCTAACTCTAGATTAAATGATGATGTTTCGCCAGAGGTACAAATTATACTTGATTCTGCAGATCGTGATCGCCTTCGCCTACCAGAAATAACTTCTAGTGGTAAGGGTGGTTTTAAAGCTAATCTACGCGAATGATGGGGGGGGTAGGATTGTGTTCTTCCACGATTATTGATTTATTTTATCCAAAAAAACAAAAACAAAAAGAGGGTAATGCTAGGAAAAAGGGTTTACCAGGAAACTGTGAACTGCAGAATACCTCTTGGAAAACCAAGAAGTACGGGCAGGTAATCTCCCTGAATGATGTGTTCAGTGTATCACAATTTCAAGGAAGCCGACTCGGTTCACTATGGATGGATAACACCTAAAAGTTGTCCTCCCAAATATACCCGAAGTTACGTGGAGGCCCAAGTCCATATTAGCGCTATCTGATGTGAAACCGCATAGTGAGAGCACCCCTTTATACTTATCGTACTGTAACACCGCCTAATTTACTCGAAAGTACGTGGACGAGCTAAGATATACTTACGTACGTGGAGTGAGGTATCACACTCGGAATGTATCACAGACAAGTTAACGATATCTACTATGTTTTACGACACCGGAAAACGTCTCTATCCTAGACCTATAAATGCTATCCTTAATGTTCCAATGCATTGTTAAGTAAATTGAGATTTATTTATGTTGATCTTGCTTAACAGTTTGCCTTTCAGGTTCACCACGATGATGTATATGAAATTCCTAAAATGGAAGCTAAGAATGATAAACAAACTTTCACTTTCATCTTTTTCAATGAGAGACCTAGCTACTAAGGGAAGAGAGCAAACAAATAAATGAACAAAACAAATCGATGAATCTCAAACTAAATGCAGATTTCCTAATGTTCCTTTTGCAAAAAACACACAATCCTACATGCAAATGCAAGTTTTTCTTTTTAGTTTATTTAATGTTATGAATGCAGAAAATAAAATAGGTGCACTAGATCAATAATTGAAATGATTTTTACTTTTGAGAAACGAATAATACAAACAAAAATTTCTCATTTGAAGGAAAAACGAGGATTTCAACAACAATTTATCCTATCAAGTAAATGAAGATTTTACGACAATTTCCTATTTAGAAATCAAATTATTCTTAATGTGACCACAAAAAGTACTTTGAAATCAACTTGTCAACGATAATGAAAAAAAAATTAAAACAACATTGAATAAATTTTCAATCAAAGGAGAAGAAATCTATAGAGTTACTGGTCAATAGAGCATAAAACTTTTCAAAACAAAGCAACAAACAAAACTGAAGCAAATTCCAAAGTCAGATTCAAGGGGATTGGTCCTTTCAGGATCCAACGCAGTCTCCAAGCGTAGATAGTGCTCTAAAACGCAGGCTGAGAAGGGAGACAATGCTCTACAAAGCACCGTGCACTGGCCAACGGTGCGTTGAGCGCAGTAAACAAAGAAAAAGTTACTATTTGGCTTACTAAATTTTCAAATTAAGCTTTGAAAAAGTCTAATCTTTATGTGAAACAACTACTGGGTGGATCTAGAACGTAGATCAGAGACTAAAACACCTAGAAACAAGAGAAGTTCTCCCCAGTGGATTTGCCAGTTTTTTGGGCCAGAATTGTAGTCTACGGATAAACTACGCTTCCCTAGATAGGTGTCTAGTGTATAACAACAAGTGAAATACTATACTACTCTTTTTCCTAACTTAGAACAGATACACAAAGAGGATTGGATGCTTACTTGTTTCAGTCACTTCCAAATGGCGCCTCTCTGTCGCTTCCACTGCAGCTTCAATTTCAAGCGGTTTCAAATAGCTGAATGCTTCCTGCAAGAAAGAACACTGAAACATCAGAAGATACAATAATATAGATACCTATTCAAGCTAGCTAGCTAAATCATTTAAGCATAAACTACATTCATCAACCAATATTTTGAAATATGGAAAATCAAAGTAGGCATAGATATATGTAGGGAAAAATAAGAAGTACTCTTTACTAATGATAGAAGGATAGGTTACAACCTAGTGACTGATTTGTAGCGACCTTCCAGCAGAGTTTCCAAGTCTCATCACAGCATAAGTCTCTTCAGCAGCAGCTCCACAAATCAAACTGTCTATTGAAAATTCTACAGCATTTCCCTGCTCAAATTCTTACTCCCAAACACTTAGATATGTGTTCAATTTATAGATGAACTATCGGTTGTTTTTAATCAATAACATTCCTAAAATAGGCAATACATGTTTCCATTCATTTATATGTCAAATGGAAGCTTGGATCTGAATCTTGACACATGTGAACCCTTCTAGAAGACATTAGCCAAGTGGAGATTCCAGAACAATGGGAATTTCGCTCCCAATGTGACCAACACACCTTTGAATGTTGGGAAGTGCTTTGCAGAGCAACCTTGAATGGGGCCACCTGCATATGCAATGCACTTAGGCCCCTTAGAGAATGTTTTGGTGAGCTCCCACATGTTTAATAATAAGCTTCAAACCATGGAATATCCTTGCTTGATGAAAGTCTTGTTTTATTTATGTTGTTTCCTGTCTTAGGGAATATAGAAACTGAGATGATAGGGAATGATATACCCTTGATCATTGGTCTTGGAGGTGATGCTTAAATAACCAAGTCATTGGGAATGGTCCCCAAATTGACCTATAACACTCCCCACGGGAGTGTAGGGCTAGGTCTTTTCAAGGATTTTGCCCTCATGGGCATTTTTCCCCTTCCTCCACCAAAGACTGTTCAAATCAATATGATCTCTCAATTTGATGACCCATGGATTATCCCTTCAACTAAACAGATTTATTCTTTCGGAGATTCAATTCCATTGAGTTTGATTGAGATTGACTATTGTGAACTCGTTGTGACTTCAAACACTCCGTCCTCTGATCATTCTCCTTTGAGCATGTCTCTTGACATTCATTCTTAATCCCTCTGGCTTGGCAATTCGGAATCGCCTGATCCTTTGAAACAAGTGTTTCCCTCCAATGAAGCCATTGTGGAAACTATGTCTCTCAAAGATCTGTCGTGGGATGATGGCCATCATCGTTCCTCATTTATGCCTAGCCTTGGGGCCATGTTTGCATGTCTTGAGCAATTTTCATCTCAGTTTCCCTTTCCTCCACTTCAAATGCCTGTTCTGACACATGACATTCTTACGGAAGGTAACTTGAGTAATATTACACAGATGATGCCTATTGAAATTTCTGTGAAATCGGGAATCATCGAGAACATCCATACTGAGGTCACTTTTTATTGAGATGAAGTACAGGTTTACACTAGCCTTTTCCGCGAGTTTCGTGATGTCTTTTCATTTTCCTACGAATAAATTCCTGATATTAATCCTAGTATAGTGGTGCATGAAATTCCTACTTACATTGGTTTGAAACCTATTTTCCAGCGTCTTCTTCCAATGCACCCTAGAAAAGCTACTACCATTAAAGGTGAAGTCGAAAAGCTTCTTAGCACTGGTTTTATTTATCTAATTCCCTTGATAGAATGGGTCTCTAATATTGTTCATATAGATAAGAAGCCAGGAAAAATTCCGGTCTACGTTTATTATCATGATATCAATCGAGCTTGTCCCAAGGATAATTATCCTACTCCCTTTATCGATCAAATCATTGACGACTATGCTGGGAGTGAGATTTTTTCCCTCATGGATGGTTTTTCTGGTTATAATCAAGTTAACATTCTCTTAAATAATCAACATATGATTTCCTTCATCTATCCTTGGGGTACTTTTGCATATAAGAAACTCCCTTTTGGCTTAAAGAATGTTGGGGCCACATTTCAGCGAGCGATGTCATATTCTTTTCACGATATTCGCGACGTCGTTTAGCCTTGTTTGGATGACCTTCTGGCTCATTCAGCTAAGCGTATGGACCATCCTAACCTTCTTCGTCATATTTTTCTTCGTTGTCGATGCTACAACATTCAGCTTAATCCACACAATTGCATCTTTTTCGTTGATTCTGGTACACTCCTGGGGTTTATCATGTCCAAAGATGGAATTTTCCCCGATCTGCTGAAGGTTGAGGCTATTATCAATCTCCCCTCTCCCTCTTGATTGCATCAGTTGCAGAGTTTACAAGGGAAGGCTAATTTTCTACGTCATTTCATACCTAGCTATGCAAAAGTGGCTAAAGGATTCAAACGATTATTAAAACAAGGTGTCCCATTCTATTACGATGAGATTGCTTAGAAGTCCTTTGATGCACTAAAGAAATTTCTTGTCAACGCTCTTTTTCTGCGTCCTCCAAACTATCATCATGATTTTTACCTCTATTTAGCCGTCGCTTTCAGCATGATTTCAATGGTTCTGGTACAAGACGATGATGACGGTAACGAGCATGTTATTTATTACTTATCTCGTAACATTCTTGATCCTAATACATGCCATGCACATGTCAAGAAGTTAGAATTAGCTGCGGTTCAGGAAGTTAAACGTTTTCGTCATTATATTCTTTTGTGTACTATGACTGTGATTTCTGATTGCAATCCTATGACCTATATATTTTCTTCATAATTGCTGGGGGGAAAATACTCGAACTGGATTGTCATCCTTCAAGAGTTCGATTTGGAATTCACTACTACCAAGTCAAATAAATCATTAGTCTTTGTTGATTTGATTTGTTCCCTCCCGTTAGACTCTATTCCATCTCATTACGAGGAATACATTCCAGATGATACGCTTTTCTTGATTAGCACCCTCAACCCTTGGTACGGTGATATAATTTTCTATCTCCAAACTTCGACTTTCAGATCTGAGTTGATGAAGGATGCCTACCGACGCATCCGAAACCAATCGTAACCTTATCGTATAGTCAGAGATAGGCTCTATCGTTTCGAAGTTGATTCCATACTCTGCTGATGTTTGACTCTCAAGGAAGTTGAGAAAGCCCTAAGTGATTGTCACAGTGGTGCTTGTGGTGGTCACATGTCTGGTTATGCCATTGCATAGAAGATTCTTCATGCTAGATATTTCTAGCCTTCTATCTTCAAGGACTGCATTATCGCAGTCCGCAAATGTCATGATTTCCAGATCTACCAGCACAAGATGCATGCGCTACATGTACCTCTTCATCCTGTCATTACAATTGGTCGCTTTGTGAAGTGGGGCATCCATTTTATGATGTGTAACCCTCACTTGGCTGGGGGGCATGATTATATTATTGTAGCTGTTGACTACTTCATCAAATGGGCCGAAGAAATGCCTACACTTGCTGCTGATGGTAAGATAGCTGCTCAATTCATATTCAATCACATCATTGCTACGTTTGGCATCCCTCAAGCCATCATTACCAATCATGGTTCCCATTTTCAACATTATATGGTGGCGGAGTTGACTTCCAAGTTAGGTCTGTGTCACAACAACTCAACGCCATACTATCCTTGCACCAATGGCAAGGTTAAAGCTGTGAACAAAGTTCTTGTCACAATGCTTCAATGTACGATTGGGATCAATAAATACAATTGGAATCTCATGTTATTTTTGGCTCTTTGGGCGTACCGAACCTCAGTTAAGAATGCAACCTAATTCACTCCTTTTCAGTTGGTTTATGGTCTAGGAGCTACTCTTCCGATTGAGTGTGAAATGCCTTCACTCAAGTTTGATATTGAATTACTTCCGAACACTTTGCTAGAAGAAGAGCGTCTCCTATAATCAGAAAGGTTGGATGAAACTCGCCGCTTTGCTGCTTTGGTTATCGAAGCACAAAAGAAGGGGGTCAAATCTCATTTTGACGATTTGGTTTCCCCTCATTCCTTCATTGAAGGAGACCTTGTCCTCCTGTACGACTAAGCTCATCATAAGCTGGGGGCAGGAAAATTTCAACCCATGTGGCATGGGCCCTACATTATTAAATGTGTGTTGTAGAATGGGGCCTATGAGCTCATTGATTATGAAGGTCATCTTCTAGAACAACCCAGAAATGCGTTGTATCTCAAAAAATATTATGCATGAGTCATTCATGCATGATTTGTGTACATAGGTGTTGTTTTCATTTTTTTACATGTTTTGGTTTGGTGTGCTTTGCGAGTTTTTTTCCTGCTTATTCGGTCTTGATTATTGTGTAGATGTCTATTACCCCTTATGTCAGTTTCGCGGATGGTGCTTCCCGCAGTACCAGGAATTTTCCTTCAGCAGCCTGGGTGATTTATGATCCTACTGGTGAGTTGATATATCTGTAAGGTATTTTTCTAGATTAGACTACAAACAATGTCACTGAGTATAGTGTTGTCCTTGAACTATTAACCAAGGCAATCAACTTTGGCATACGCGCATTACTTGTAAATATAGATTAATAGCTTGTCATTCTTTATCTCAATGGTCATTATTCAGTCAGAAACCCGTACATTCTGAGATTGTATTTACGTGTTCGTTTGCTAGAAAGACACTTTTATTTTATTACATATCAACATATTCCTAGACGAATGAATTCATTCACTGATACAGTGGCTAACATTGCATTAGATAGACATTTGCGTAATCTATAAAAGCATCATCATATGTAAAATATCCATGTATGAAAATAGATCTATATATGTATATCGAATGTTTGCATCAGTATGCATCATAAATTCAAAAAATATGTGTGTTTTTGGTACATCTTGAGACATCATGTCTCTCAAAATATGTAGATATAAAACCCAGGTGTCTAATCGGCGTGATGCTCATGGTAGCATGTCACTACTTGTACGAGTCACCTCAGGAAGTGGTGAATCTGGTTTGGTACTCCTATGGTATGTCTTTGGTAGGAATGAGGAACATCGTCGAATCGTACATAGTCAGGGACTCCATGTGTGATTCCCTCTAAGTTGCATACAATCTCCTCCTCCTCGCCTCCCTCGCCATGAGGGGAAAAATCGCAAGGGATTCACCTCGCTATCGGAGGCATGCCTAGAGGTCTCTCTAGGGAAACATTTGCAAGAACATGGGTTTAACGTCAAAACATACATAATTAAAAAAATCATAACACTCGTCAAAATTAAAAATGATTCTTACCCAAATCTTCATCCCAATCCTCTCCCTCCGGGAGTGGGAGGTCCGGATCACCAGTAAAATCTGTACCAGAGTGGAGCCAATCCACCATGACAATCAACTATCGGCAGAGCCAATCAAAGAAATCCAGTCTCTAGAACATCTATTGACCACCTCCTGCCCTTGGCATCAGAGCTACCCATCAGGCCATCCGTGGTTCCCTCGATGGTTGTGTTAGGATTATGACCTACTGACACTGAAATATTGGTAGAAGTTATAGGAAGAACAATACTGGGATAGACCTGTAACCAAATTGCTTCAATTTGGTCTTCTTGAACTTTGTCAACTGGCGTTTCATGTTGACTGTCACAGCCTCTGCCCAGTTGTATATGGTCAGTGTTAAGTAGTCTACAACAAGAAGTAGCTATGTCTTTGTTTCTTCATATGGTGCCTACGATCCCGCAGCTTGTGTGATGGTATGTAGCACTAATTTTAGTGCCAAGTCTAAGATAGTCTGGATATCGACTTTCCCACTTCTTGATCCCTTTCGTGCTCCTGGACATACCCTGTTAATTACTGTGAACATGTTCTCCATGCAAGGCCGGGTGCTAATTAGGATTCGTGCTGCCCCCCTCCGTGATAGTCCTGTTGTGAAGTAGACATCGTAAACATCAATATCAAGTTACTGATCTTGAAGGATGAACTTATTTTGATTCTCATGCCACATGCTGATAAAATACTATAACAGCTCCGGTTGAGCTCGGAGACATGGTGTCAAGAAGAACTTCTTCATTCCACAGTCTCGGAGAGCTTACATGCATCTCTCATTTTCCATGGCAAGATCATATTCTTCGTTGTGTTCCCATTCTTTCCATTCGATTACCATTTTTCCACTTTATACCTGAAAACATGTTCATATGGATGATATTAGCTGATTTAGAAGCTTGGATTTGTGAAAAATTGGGCCCTTAACTTACATTTTTAAAAGTAAACATGTTCTGCGTTGTTGGCAAGACTGTTTCTAAAACAGTCGCACCAATGGGCACGCCCTAGTTCAGAAAAATGGGCGATTGGCATGAGTTCGTGCCTGAAACTCACACCAACCGCCATGCCATAAAATTTGCATTTTCCTCCTCATAAATAAAATTTGAGGGTTGCAGGCACTAAAAGAGGACTCAAAATGGAGGTAAGAATGTCGTCTCTTACCTAGAACTGAAAGACTTGAGATTGGTCTGCTGGATTTTCCGCTATTGTCGCCACAAAATCGCAGTGTAAAATGGGTAATTATTGCTCCACAAGAGGTAAAAAGTGAAAAGTAATTATTTTTACGATTTTTGGCATTTTATAACTTTTCACAACCCTAGTTAGGTTTTAAGAAATATTTTTTAATTATTTTATTATATTCTTTCTAGAAATGGATTTTACACATATCTCTTTTGCAGCGACAAGTTTTCATGCGAAAATGATGAAGTAATGAGATGTATTTTATACTTTTTTAGACTCGGTAAAAACACGAAAAAGTCACTACTTGAGTCATCTTTCAGCTTTTTTCTAACTCTCTAAAATTGAAATAATTACCGAGATTATTTTCATTTTGAACTTGTTAAATGGTTGCGAAACGATATCTACCCAGTATAGGTTTACCCCTTTTTCAGGCTGGGATGGATTATTTACAAAAAATGAATACCTTCACCTATCGCAACTAAGAGGTTCTTTTAGATATTGTTTTCTACCTTTTTAGATTTGAGAGACTATTTATGAAAAGGGCCATGCTGGATTTCTCTTTTCCGCGTTATTTTTAAACTCTCTAAACATGAAAATATTTCAAGTTCTCCCTTTGTCAGACTCGTTAAACCTTGATGACATCGGACTTCATCACCATGACATTACTCAAGTTCCTCCTTCCTAGGGCTCGTAAAATGTACTAGGTTGGATTTTCCTGAAGGAAAAACTTACATTACAATCATATTCTATCCCCTTCAAGCTTGTTTTAAAAGTAATTGGGGTACTCGCCAGAAATGGTGGGGGAAAATGGAACCAATTTTTAGTTATGTTGGCAGTATGTCACTCTTGAAAATGGCACTTGTCTGCATTCGTGTCGGGTTGGGGACGTCCCATTTCATAATTTTTTCCTCTATGGGTTTAGGTAATCTCTTTTCACCTCTCATTTTCTCTTTTCCACATCATCATGACCTCAAACCCCTTGATGTCAAATACTACCTAATCCAGTGTCGTGTCACTAATATGTTCAAGAGAAGTTTTCCTTTGCATTTTTGAAACTCCCTCTGATTCTCTGTTGGTCCTGATTCACTATCATCATGTTCCTTTGTCTCGTGTCGATGATGTGGGAAACATTATGGACCTACTTCGACCAGGTCACTTCCTATCGACTTCAGCTCATTATCGAGGAATATGATCTAAAGACTCCGTTCTAGTACATTGGAGCCTGTATGCCTCAATGGCAGGTTCTTCAAATTCGATGCAAGTTCCACATCATTGGCCTTCGATCGAGTGATTCTGTGGGTGTTCGACATCAGATCGTTTTCCACATTTCGTGGATTGTACCTCTCGTACCTTGAGGGCCATTTTCATTATTGGTGGTTTCTCTCATGTCTGTTAGCAGCTTTCATCATTGGCTGGTAATCAAACGATTTTCTTGCATGTTCGACTTCAGCTCATATATTCGCATGCTTGAATTTGTACTTGTTCAGGTCGAGATGGAGCGCAAGACCCTCGATTTTGTCTGATAAAATCTAGGCTACGTGTTCTTGTGTATTATCATGACTTATTGCATGAATATTTTGATTGGATGGCTGCGACCATAACTGAGTTTGTTTGTTGATCCTTTCTGCTGGATGGATGTGTCCATACCTCAATTCTCAGTTTTTGTGTACTCTATTATGGATGTCTGCACCCATACCACATGTTCATGTATCAGAGATATTAGTTGTATTTGTAATTGCAGGTTTGCTGACAGTGGTGTTTAGTTCAAACACATTCTCGTAAAGCATTTCGCCCCTCCCTCTCCCTCGGACCTCATGCTTTAGGGGGCATCTGTTACATAGCATTTTGTCACTATCCCTGCAATCCCCATCTTGCACATTGGAGGGTCATTTCTGTGACTAATTAGAAGTGTCATGCCTTGGAAAGACCATCATTGCATCCCTTTACATGATAGAAATATTCCTTCTATTGACAATTCCCTGAGCAGAGCTTCGAAAACCCATGTTTTCTCCTTGCTGCGAGTAGTTAGTTCTACCCCCGTGCCAATGAGGAATATTGACATTGGGCCCCACGCCAATTGGTGCTCTGTCCCATTTAGACACCCGCGTTGAGTTGTTTATGGAATGTTTTTAAAAAATAGAGACTGATATTCCACTCTAAAAACTTTGAGGATGAGTCATTGGGAGTGGTTGGACTGAATAACCACATACTCCCTCCTTTATTTTATGGTTTCCACCTGTTGTGGGAACCTCCTCAAGGGTAGGTCTCCCTTCCACCTTTGTAGGGATCCTAACCTCCTCCTTTTCCTCTATAAAAATAAGTTATCTCTCCTTGCATAAGCTAGCTAAACATGGAGAACTGAATATACTATAGCTGAATTGTTGAAGAGATAGAACAAGAAGGAAATTCGTTGAGAGAAATTAAGTCCATGCCCTCATCTCGTCTGAATCCCCTGACGAGTATCTAAGATGCGCTTCGGCTGAACCATGCTAGAGGAGACTGCGACACAAAAGATTTGGTTGTAACTCTTCCTTCTATCAATACATATACGTAACTATTGTTTGGTTCCCATTTTTTGTTATGTCATATGTTTAATTCAATATTCTAGGCCCTCTTTGACTTGATAGTAGTTATGAATGAAGTTATTATGTCATGTGTTGTTCTTGTTTGCTTCTCTATGTGCAGGTATCTGAGCATGACTGCAGAAGGATTGTGACTTTTCGATGCAAGAGCGAGAGTCCACCACCATTACAGTCATGACGACATCATTTGACTCCAGGTAGGTCAATCTACTACGTCCTCTTTTCGTTCAATAATTAGGAACCTACACTCTAGCATGTCTCTTTGTTTCTAGACCCACTTTAGGGCTAGAGGGATTGTCTCTGTCCTCCTAGAGGATTTACCTGCTTAACAAGAAGGAACTGATAACATGTAATATGGTGAGAATACTTTCAAAAAATATTTCTTTGATATGACTGAAATGGTAAAGGTTCTCTATTAAGAGAGGACTTAAAGATTGTTGGGTGAAAGTTCAAAGGATAAAAAGGAGAGGGTTATTCTAGAGGAAAAGGAGGAGGATATGAAAGGGCTTCAAAGAGAAATGGTGAGAAACCACCCTCTTTTCCACCATAATATTCACCTCCATCCTCACCCTCATCTTCTTCCTCTTCCACAACCAATCTGGATTCAAACACCTCCACATACCCCAAGGGTGCATGGAAAAAATCCCTTATTAAAACTTGATATAAAAATCGAGGTGCCTACGTATAATGGTGAAGTGAATGATGAAATACTTGACAATTGGGTTCATCAACTTGAAGGTTATTACAGGATCCAAAACATCAAAGATGATGAAACAAATATTAAGTTCTCTTCATTGAGGTTGGAAAGTGCTGCTTTGATTTGGTGGGAAGCCAAAACACAAGAGGATATGAAAAATTATGGTAAGGTCTCCACCTATTGGATAGATTTTATTGCTTCAATTAAAATATAATTTTATCCATTAGCTTATATGCAAAAGCTATAATGGATTAGAAGAATTTTAGAAAACTAGAGGGTCAAAGTGTGCAAAGCTACACTCAATAATTTAGGAGAAGATGCTATTAGGTGTAGATTTGAATTCAAAAGAGACTTTGCTGAAATATATTGGGGGTTTACACAATTATTTAGGACATATTATACTTATGTTTAATCCTACAATTTTAGATGAATTTTGTGTTCGGACAACTCACATTGAAGCAAGAGGGAAAAACATTTCACAATAGGGTAGCAAGAAGCCATTCACAACTGGAGACAAGGGTAAGAACAAGTTCAAAGGGAAGGGAAAGAAGAATGCGTTCATCAAAAAGGAAGGAGAAAACCTAACATGCAAAAAATGTTCCAAAATGGGTCGTGATGAAGCTCATTATTGGAAGCTTCATCGTGATATGAAACAAAATAAGTTTAACAACAAAGGGAAGAAAAAGACAACTTCAACTACAAAACATGACTTAGGCTCTGATTCAAGAGATGCAACAAAGATCACAACAATGGGAATTAAAGGTAAGGACATAGCAAGCACTAGCCATTCAAGTTTCCCAATGATAGCTAATATGAAAAAACTAGAATTAAACTTTTCCATAAATTTCATGTTATTTCAAAGAAAACCAAATTTGATACACTTTTTGATAGTGGTCCACAAGAAAATTTGATTTCCGAAGACTTAGTAAAGAAACTAAAATTGGATACCATTCCTCATCTAAGACCTTATCCTTTAGGTTTGATATGAAAGAATGAAAACTTACAAGTTACGAGTAAATCTATCTTTAAATTTGCAATGACAACAAACTTTCTTGATGAAGTTGAACTTGATGTAGTACCACTTGATATTTCTAGATTTGTGTTGGAAGACCATATTTTTATGATATAAAATCTATTTTCCATCGCCATGAAAACAAGTATCACTCATTTGAATATGGCATAGAGCACATTTTTAGAGTATATCGACACAAAATAAATCTTTCACTTGTAAATGCCAGAAAAATGAAGAGACTCATTAACTCTAGCAAGAATTTTGTGTTTCTAATGGTCAAGCAAGAGAATGATGTTGAAATGAAGATTTTCAAGGTTGTTTTCAATATTAAAATCTGATTTTACTGAGGTTTTTAACCAATATGATGAGATTTTTTAGGAGCTAAAAGGATTTCCTCCCAAGAGAAAAATCCAACATCAAATATAATTGCAACAAGATTGTCCTCTTCCTAAAATTTTCATGTAAAGGATGTTAACGATGGAAAGTGAAGAAATTAAAAATAAAATTCAAGAGTTCTTTGACAAAGGGATCATTAGGCAAATTACTTGATTTTTTGAAGAAAGAACAATTATTTTTAAAGATCCGAAACTGTGAGTTTGGAAAAACTTCTTTAGTGTATTAGGGTTACATTGTTGGTGGAGGTAAATTGAAAATAGATCCCTCAAAAGTTGATGTAATTTTTAATTGGCCAAAGCCCAAAATATTTACGGAGGTAAGAAGATTTTTTAGAGGAGCCCAATATTGGAGGAAGTTTATTGCTAATGTTTCTTCTATCAGAACCCCATTGCATGAATTGAAAAGTGTGAATGAGGTATTCCAGTGGGGAGGTAAACATCAAAATGAATTTTATGTGTTGAAATAAAAGACAAGTTCACCCCCAATACTTTCACTTCCAGACTTGAGATAGTCATTTGAGACTCGGACTGATGCTAGTGATTACGGCATGGGTGTTTTCCTCATGCAACATGGTAAGCCTATATGTTTTTATTCGCAAAATGTTAATGGTACAATGATTAACTATCCTACATATGACAAGGATTTTTATGCACTGTTGCAAAGTGTGAAAAGGTGGAAACACTACTTAGTGGGTAAGGAAAGAATCATTCACAATGGTCATCAACCGTTGAAATACTTTTAATCGCAATCAAAGTTGCGGTAATCAAGGGAATTCCGATGGATTGCTTTCTTAAAAAATTCCACTTGGTGATAAGGTATAAGAAATGCATCTAAAATAAAGTTTCTGACATGCTTTCTAGGCCTATTTTTAGTGCTCCTACTATTCTTAAGCATAATTATGTTTTGCATGAGAGCTATGTTGAACAATATGCTTTAGATAGTGATTTTCAAGATGTATATGAAAATTTAATTCAAAGGAACCACGTAGAGGAATTGTATTATCACATGTATGATAACTCGTTGTACCATCTTGGTAAGCTTTGTATTGCACAGGGAGAAAGGTTCGACATTATAAGAGAGGCACATACTTCTATTATTGCTGGTTATTTCAGTGGAAGTAAGATGGTGGCACATCTACATAGGTATTGTTATTGGCCTCATATGCTTAAAAGTGTGTCATGTTTTATTATAGGTTCTTCATTATGTGTTATTAGTAATCCTAACAATAGAAATTTAGGATTGTACACTCCACTTCTAGAACCTTCTCGTCCATCAGAGAGTGTTTCTATGGAATTTGTTGGAGTTATTCCTATGTAAAAGAGGAATCATGATTATATTTTTGTAGTTGTGGAAAGGTTCAGCAAATGTGTATTTTGATGGCATGTAAAAAGAAATTTAAAACTGAAAAAACCTCTCAGTTATTCTTTCAAAATATATGGGTGCATTTTAGATTTCCCACATCAATTGTTAGTGATTGAGATTCCCACTTTGTTGGGAACTTTTTTTCAAGCTTGTAGGGATTCATGGACACAAAATTAAAAAAGAATATTGTGTTTCCTTTGCAAACATATGATCAAACAGAGGTGGTGAATAGGATGATGATATAACTTCTTCATGGTTATTGCAACAAGCATCCTAAGTTGTGGGATGAAAACTTGCACTACATTCAGCATGCTTACAACTGGGCAAAGAACTCTTCAACTCAAACATCACCATTTGAGGCATGTTTGGGATACTTTCCTAAATCAACTTTTGATTTCAATTTTGGAAAGAATATTTCTATTGATGGTTATAGTGACATAGACAAAGCTAAAAGGTTTATTGAAAAAATCCAATTCATGCATCAAGTAGTCCAAGAACAGCTAGAAAAGAACCAAGTCAAGTATAAGAAAACATACAATAAGCATCATGTAGATCAAAAATCTCAAGTCATTGATGAAGTTTGGCTTCACATTAGAAAAGAGAGGCTTCAAGGATAAGGTAAAAAAATGAAACCAATTTGATATGGTCCATTGATAATTTTAGAAAATATTGGTGATAATGGCTTGAAGTTGGATTTTCCTTCATATATGAAAATTTATGGTGTTGTTAATGTTGGGAACTCAAGGTTGTATGAGTCACCTTTGATTGAAAATAAAGGAGAAAATGTTCAGATTACTTCCATTGAGGATTTTTCTCCTAAATATCTTGATGGAATACAACAAGACACCAATCTTGACAGAAGGATAAGGTCTTAAAAATGAGGGAATGTGGAGCACCGTCATGTGGGGATCAAAGGCACACATCCAAGCAACGCCAAATGGATTGAGATTGGAAAGGTGAGGGAGCTATACCCTCATATTCTAAACAAATGAAAGTTATGTTTTTGGGTCCAAAATATTCCAGTGGGGAGGAGTGATTAGGTGCTCAAAATTATGCTAAAAAATGAAAGTTGTCAAAATGGTATGGAACTTGAACTACCACATAGATCTCATCGTTCTAAATCTAGTGCAACTTGTTTCACAGAAAAGAGACACCATATAATCCCATAAACACATTATGTTTTCTTTTCCAAATAGGTAAATTTTGCCAAAAAATTGTAGGTGGCCTAGTGAGTCGTCCGTACAACTGACTGCGCATAGTTGACTGGTCAAAGGGTGATTGTATAGTGGGCCAATCCTCGTTCGTCACTTGTCCTCTTATGGCTAGTTCTGGTTTGAGAGAATTCGATTGGTTGGAAATGTGGCCATCCACGTGCTTACACGTGGCCCAACCAAAAGCCACCACGTGGCATCATAGGATACCACCGAAATTTCTGGTTGAGGTCAAATTGCAATCCATCGACGTCGATCACCAAACCTCTCTTCCAAAAAAAAAAAATCTTAACCATTGCACCACAATTGTTACTTAATATATATGGGGACAAAATCCATATTAAAGTTTTATTTCAACGGAGGTTGGGGTTAAGGGGACGGGCTAAGGCCTAGCCCCTAGCCACCCCTCTGCCATAGGAAAGTGGGCATGGGTGTTAAGGGCTAGTCCCTAGCCACCCCATTTTAAAGGGCAACCATAATATAAATCGCAAGGTGTTGCCATGCGACCCTTACCCTCTAGCCGTGGGTGGTTAAGAGACCGCCCAATTTTTTTTTTTATTAAAAAAAGATTTTAATGTGCCATAATATATAGTTTTAAATTCAAATTTTAGGTGCCCTTATGCGTTTTAACGGTCTGACAATTTCACCCAGAATTCTGGTGAGCTGTCACTTTGCTAGCCAAAAATGGGCAAAATTGTAGGACCGATCCAGATTTTGGGAAAATTGGGGAGCGACTAGTAGGAAAAGTAGGTAGGCTCATAGCTTCTCCATTTTTTGACCAATTTTGGATCAGAAAGAGGATAGACAAGAATTTTTCTGAATTTGGGAGCTAATGCAACATGTTTTGAAACAATTTGAGCACTATAAATGTATGTAATCACTACTTTGAGCATAATGAATGAGGGAAAAGTTGTTGGAAGCTAAACCAAGGAGACATAGCCTAGGAGGGTGAACTCATTCATCATCTGTTTTTTTGTTGTTATTATTATGGTGTATTTGTCTGTTTTTTCTGTATATTTCATAGTTTATTTACATGATTTATGTGTTTGAAAATTAACATAAAAGCTCTCAAAAACTCAGTTTAAACACTTGTCATTTGCAAACCCTCAAGCATAGTTTGATTAAGATCTCATACAGATCATTGACACCATCCAACCAATAGTATCTCATTCCCCCATCATCCCACTCGGCTAAAGAAAGTGCACCCCTTTCTCTAATCATAACAATCCCTTGGGTTGTTCCACTATCTTCTATGGTATTTGACATGGGTTGGCTAAGGATGTCTTACATCCCTATGGATTATATGAGTTTCATCTGTGTTTGGGGCTCCAGGTATGCTCTAGAACCCACATGCAAAAGCATTTTCTTTACAGTTCTCTCTTTAGCACTTTGGCCCTCCACAAGGAAACTCGAGGGGAAGTGGACTCACAAAAATATCAAAAAATTAATATCAACATGCACAACTACCACTTGTACCATTATCTCAGCAATAACTTATCTTCCATAACCTTGATTTCACAAGACAACATGTACTACCTTCATTGGCTTCCCAATCATGTTGTAAACTTGTTCCTGGTTACATGTTCACCATTAACCATTATTATTCATCTAAATCATGTTGTGATATTAGAATGCTCTGAGTATTTATGCATGCTCATCCATTACTATATGTACCTATAATATCTTCATGCATATCGCATATCAATATTCAATATATATTCAATGCACATGAATCTTTTAACCATTTCATCTCTTGCATTTCTGTCATGATTAAGCTCTTATTCATTAACATATGACTAGTTATCAAAACATTAAAGAAAATAACTAAAACTAGTAGCATATAATTTAAGAGATTCTCCCTCATACTTATTGTTGTATCACTCTACTATGAACCTTCTCTTTAGAGGAAATTTCATCTTAAAAGTGGCCTCCTAAGGAAAAATCATAAAATAATAGTTAAAATAATATAATAATAGTTATGAATTTGGGAGAGAAAAGAATAAAACTACTTTTTTTTTTAATTTTATTTTTGGCTTATCTCCTTATATATTTACTCAAATTTAAAGTGTATACACTCATTGGATGTGGAATTAAATTTCACATCCAACGAGTGCCCATTATACATAATTTTGAGGAGACCCACATTGAAAAAAAAAGAAAATACATTAAAGAATCGATTTGAACACACTTTTTTAATGTATCTGCAATTTTTATCAATGTGTATCTTCTCAAAATTATTCATAATTCATACTCGTTGGATGCAAAATTTAATTTCGCATCCAACGAGTATATACACTTGAAATTTGAGTAAACATATAAGGAGATAAGACAAAAATACACTTTAAAAAATAGTTTTTCTTCTTTTCCCACTAAATATTTACATGTACCCCTTTTTAAATTTAAAGGATTTTGTTTGGTTTACATATTATGACATGGAAATTACGTGAAAAATTCATTGGCACTATTAGGCTAAAATTTCCTCTAATGCATTTCTATTGTGCTACTCTAGGGAATGTAGACAACATATATCAAATTTTTATTGCATGTTTATCCTGCTACATAAAACTGGAGTCAATTTTGAAGTATCATCATTGTATTCATATATACATCAAAATAATTTTCTGTAACTACAAATTCATGAAAAATTATTAATTTAAAACTCAAATTATTTTGTACAATGTAGCCCATCTAGGTTTAATGCTAAGCCTTAGCTTTGATACCTCTTTGGTACATTGTATCAGAGATCCCATTTAATTTTTTCTTGAGCCCATTGAGGTGTAGTTTTGAACCATATTCTGATACCTTTGCCAGAGACCCAATTCCCTAAATGTCTTACAAAGGTTATTGGGTATCCAAATTTTTATTTCTCCTTTTATTAGATTAATAATAAGCTCTTATACCACTTTATCACATACCTAACTCCATAAATGACTTATAGATTTTATGGGGTACTAGTTTTGTTTTTTCCTTTTACTAACTTGACAAAAGCTTCTATCCCACTTTGTCACATACTCCTACTAAATTTAACCTAACCATACTTCCCAAATTGATTTTCATACATTTTCTCAAATGCTTACATGTAAACCATTCTTCAAATACTTTATATACAACAAATTAAGTAGATTCTTTCATGCTTACGTTTTTTCAAACAATTTGTATGTAATCAATAAGAAACATTTCTATAATTCCACTTGTAACATACTAACTGAAATATATCACTCAATTATGCCACTTTTGATTTCTATCTTTGAGGTATTTTGTATAATATAGCTTGTATTAAAATTGTAATAAAACATCTTTAATACATTTATTCCAAAGTTTTACATGAAAATAGGTATATATAAACTACAATAATACTATCTTAAAACAATGCTATCATATAGAAATACTTTCCCCATCCGCAAGAAAAAAATTTCATTTCGGAATTTCATCATAAAAAAATTCTGTCGCGAATCATTAAACCATTTAGGCATTTCTTCAAAAACTTTGCATGAAAACTAATGTAGAAAATACTGTAGGGAATATCTCCTAAATTATAGTAATCCATTTTCTGAAAATTGAAACAAATTATTAGCGATATTTCCCACCACTGTGATCCAAATTTTATCGTTTGAAACATCCCATACAAAAAATTATAGTAAAAATTCCAACATGGTATGTTTAACTCATGACTTGAGGAGCATCCAGGGTGGTTGACGTGTTGTGGTCATATTTTCTAAGATATCTCAACCCAAGGTCTAAAAGTTGGACCATATGATAAATGATATCTCCCCACATTACAGTAAATGTTTAAGTTTTAAGAACCTCCCAAAATAAAAGTAATAGTAGAAATTCCATCATGACGTATTTGATACATGATTTTAGGAGCATCCAAGACACCGAACTTCCTCTAATCATAACTCCTAAAATATTGCAACAAAAGATTTGAAGGTTTGACTAGATGATCGGAAATATTTCCCCTCAATATTATCTATGTTTTAGCTTATGGAACTTCCGCAAAGAAAATATATAACAAAAATTCCAACATTACATATTTAAATATGCATTTAAGAATCCCAATTTCCTTCAGTCATACTTCCTTAAATTTTGTGAATCAATATATGAAAATTGGGCTAGAGGATCAACACGATTTGACCTCAATATGGTCCATGTTTTAGATTTTTAATCCTCTTAGAAGAAAATTTATAGCAGAAATTTCAACATGACATGTTCAAAGAAGAATTTAGGAAGCATGTCTTCCTCAACTAGTGATGTTACAAAATTTAATACATATAAAAAGTAGTAGCCAAATAACGTAATAGCTTTAGCAATGAAACATCTGTTGAAGAGAAAATGCATGTACATATACAATTTTTGAAAATATTAATTAAATAAGCATGCATGTCACTAAACAATGTATGCCAGAAATATCATTAGCATATATATACATATTTATCTATTGTAGGAAGAAAAATATTGAAAACTGAAGTAGGGTCTGCCATATGTCGCCCCACCATAGGCTCAGTTGTTCCATAATTTTTCTCATAGTTATCCATCCCTTTTCCAAATATTGATGCCTTGAGGGAAAAATAAGTGCAAGGATTTAGCACACAAATTTCGGACCATATTTGACATAAAATGTGAAGGCCAATGCCCTCCATGCCTAGGAAGAATATTAGTGTTCAACCTTTCAATTCCTTGACCAAGCCCATTACATTCACAAATTACAATGCAGGTCTACACAACACAAGTAATTCCTTCTCTGATCTCTGCAATCCCTCAATCATCCCTTCTTTAGTGCTCTCTATGCCACAAATAAATAGGACAAATCCTAGTCCTCAAAGACATCTACTCCAAGGAAAATAAACTAAAAAACATGCAATTATTATTAAACAAGCCATTACCAATTCTCATGCCAATTCAAATTTATGAGTGAGAGAGGGAGATCTATGAGAGAGAAATAGAAGAAAAAAAAACTGCAAACATAAGAACCAAGAAGAAGAAACCGTTGATTTCTCCTCCCTCTTAATTTTATAATCACACCATGGCCCTTCATATTCTAAAACCTTGATCTTATTTAGAATACTAACCATCACATCAAAGGGAAATATTTACCAAAGGTATATTTTTCTTCTCAAGTCAAGTTTTCTCCTTCCCCTAGGCATCATAATACGTTGGTTGTCCCCTTTCTTCAACTCTAGAATTTTTATTAATGGAAATAAACATTACATCATATAATAGAGTTTGACATTAAAGCATCAATTTTGGAACCTTGGTATTATATATTATTTTCATTAAAATATTTGAGGTATTGAAAGAGGTGTCCCAATATTTTCTTAGTGAAATTGAATGTTAATAAATGCTATTGATGTGTGACAATTACCAATTTGAAATGTGCATAATTATCGCCACTCTTTTTGTTTTGAAGATTAAGAAAATTAAAATACTAAATGTAAATTCATAAACGATAGTTGTTTTTGTACTATATCTCCATAGAAGTTAAACAAATATTTGTCAGAAATCTAATTCCATCCAATAATGTTGAACCTTTAATGAAATTTAGGGAACCAGGGATAGAAATAACCAAAAAAATGGTAATTATTAGGGTAAGGTTTATTTTATATAATTTTTAAATCTACTTATTACTATATTTCTCATTGTGTGAGAATATTGTGATATTAAATGAATTGTATTTAAAGGTAGTGAACCAATCACTGCCTTACTAGTTCCCAGGTCTATTACACCTTACCAATTGGATGAATACTTTGTCGATGTGGCAGTTCCACATGGGTTGTGTGTGTGACAGCTTGTTGGTAGGGAATGGACCGCTCATTGGTGGGCGGGGAAAGCATGTCACATGCCATTATACATCAAAATCACAATAATTTTTGGCATTAAAAGCATAAAAAATAACTAAAACCTGTCGATTATTTGATAATTATTTACTAATTTATTCACAATATGTAGTAGTGTGGCATTATACATTGAATGATAAAGTATGGAGATCATACGGGATCCACACAAGTATCAAGAAACAAATCAGTGCATTAAAATGGAGCATCCTTCACCTATATTACGAAAGTTAAAGAGATATTATATCATATCTCGTGATTAATTTTGGATAAACTAATTTATTTTATTTTATTTGGAGTCGTCTAACGAGCTGGAGGAATTGCCGGGACGGTCAAAATTGGCCGGAATCCGGGCCAAAAAAATTAAAAAAATCTTGCAGAAACAGTGTTTGAGTCCTGATTTTGACATTGGAAATGGATTCAGCACCATCAAAAACCTGTAGGACACCCAAAATATTAAACTTTGATAGTTATAACATGGATTTAGAAAAATTCCTGCCGGATTTTCTGAAAATCTTATCGAAATTTTCATGATTTTCAGGGCGATTCCTCTGGCTAGTTAGACTACTGCATTTTATTTTATTTCTTATTTTTATTTATTTATTATTTTTCACTAATTAGGGCATATAAGCCCACCAAAGAAACTGTAAGGATAATCAGATATAGCCCAACAAACATGCATCCAATAATTACAATGTGGATCAACACCCCAACATAAATATAAAAGGAACAAGGGTGCAAGGGCCGCAAACAAAATAAAAACTAGAAGATGCACTAATTAGATTGGACGTGTCTGCAGATGCTGCAGATGCTCCAACATGCCTCATGATCAACGAAAAATGATACTCTAACCGACAGGAAAATAACATCAGAAGATACTCTGACCGGTATGTATCGCTGGAAGATACTTAGACCGATGAGAATCGCTTGGAGATTCTTCGACATTTCGACATAGCTCTAAACTGGCCATAGTCCAGTTAGTGCTTAATCTTAAATTCCAAAGCTCAACTCTAGTCATCAACCATTAACCTTCTTAAACTCTAAAAACGCGAACAAAATTGATTCTCAATTTAAATAATTCATTGTTTCCTATAATAATGATTTGTGATAAATTATGTACCATGAAAGGGATGGCCAAGCCAAGGTGAGAAATATTTATTTCTCTATTCTTGTTCGATAAGGTTGAGTTGTTCTTCCTAATACTCAAATTTGATATTCGATTGAATTCTATCTATAACTTCAACATATATGAGGAGATGCAACAAACTGCCGTCATACGAAAATGCAAGAACAATACTATGTAAATATAAATATCCAATGATTTTCTGCTTATTTATTATATTTTTGGTGGAAGGTTATATTGTTTTTGTTTTATAAAGTTTTGAAAAAATTAATTAATCTTTGAAAATTAAAAATATATTTTAAAATTTTTAAAATTTAAAATTTTATTTTTTTATTGGTTTATATGGAGGAAGTCGATAATTTTATGGGTTATAAATAACAAAAAAGATATATAAAAATAATAAAAAAATATATAGCGCAAAACATATCAATATCAATATTTATGACTAAATATCTATCAAATGTAAATCAAATTTTTAAAAATTATAAAATTAAATTGTTTATTTAGTAAAATTTAAATATTTAGATAAAATTTTAATTTAAATACTTGCATGGTCATATAATGGTGCCTACATCTACTAACATTAAAGTTTCATTGAAGGGAAATATAGCAACCACAAGAATGGAATAGATCAAAAATACTTATCTGCTACGACCGATACCATTTAACTATCTCCTTTGGATTTATTATGTAAGTCGTTGACAAAAATATTTAAGCACTGACGTAGGAGTGTTGCACTAAATAAATGTTGTGCAGCTCAAAAGCGTATATTGTGTGGCAATGGTTCATCAATATGTCATTGGACTTATTCAATGGCATTATCATAACGAGTTGTCTTTCGTGAGATATTTTGGAAGCTTTTCCAATGGATTTTTTTGGTCAAATTTCTCTAAAACCCAGGAGGAATTCATTGAAATCAGAAGCTTTATGGGTAGCTTGTAAGATCCCTAGGTAACCTCACATGAGAATGTAGGAAGTTAGAAATTTTTTACATAAATTACCCACTAGTAACTATTTAAATCACTATTCCAGATTCATGATTCAACCTTGCCCACTAGTAACTTATGGTGTAAGGGCTGATTAGAACCTTTTATGGAGAAATGTCAGAGGATAGTAGGCCCACACAATGGGGGGAGACAAATACCAGCGCTGTCACAGCCTTGGGAGAGCAACCTTCTACATCAGCAGTTAGGGCAGCCATTACATTGGAGGGAGGAGCCCTTGCAACACTATGAGAGGTTCCCACATCTCACCAAGGTATGGGAAGATTTCCACTTTTATGTATTGCAGCAAATATTTCTAGGAATTGTGGGAATTTGTCTTCATATGGCCTAGGATAAAACATTGTTGCTGAGGTAGAGCAGCAGGATTGCACTGCGTTGTGCAAGCTTGAATGGTGTAACCTTGCCTCCATTCAATCTTACCCACTAGTAACTTATGGTGTAACCTTGCCTCCATTCATGATTCCTTTAACTAGATTAATTAATCACATACTTGACATTATGAACATCACATCACACAAAGAATCAACATCGTCAAACTGAAACAATAATCAATCACATCATTGAACACTGATATACCATAGAAACCCCATAAGGTTAAAACCAAAAAACGTTTAATTTTATTATTAAACACTCGTGAGGATGTTCCCCCCTCACTTTATGTTTTATAGCGGATTCCATCCATTAACCGTTGTTATAAAATCGTCCAAGGAAATATCGTTTATGTACAAAATATATAGCTAAAATCTATTCCGATCATTAAGAAAGTATTTACCCACAAAAATTCAATATTCATATCTTTGTGGCATGGTTGTTCCAACAATGGACCACGACGACTCAGTTATCTGCATGGAGAATTCATCATTTACATGCTACCATGTTAAGAAAAATATATCCTTTGCACAAGTCACCTTCATTTCCTGCTATTGTTGTGGTCAGCGTACATTGATGTCAAGATTACATAGAGTATTAATCAACCCATTCATAAATCTGTACTAGTGAGCTTTCTTTGTCTATTCATGTACATTCGTGACTTGTGTTAGTCATCAGTATTTTTTCCTATTGTGATGACTATATCCCTTGCCTAGGTTTTCTAGAAACCAATTTTGAACAGTCAATTTTTCCTCTAGAAAAACCCTCAGAGAAATTTTTATCTTTTTCCCTCTCTTACGGACTGTGTTAGAAGTAGTCATCAAGTTTTAGTCTTGATAAAACTCCCCTGTCCATAATTTTCATAAGCCTTGTATCTCTGAATATTCAAAGTCCCCTATTTTCACACAGCTCATTGTCAATCACAGGACAAGTTGTCTCCTCCCCTCTCACTGTTTAAATTCCCATATGATGACCTGACTGTTCCCAAGACGTCCTTCAGAAATTATGACAAATTGTCCAGGTCAAGGAAATGGTGTTTAGGATAAGTATCTTGAGAAGAATATCTCTAGTCAAAAACCCTGTCTTCAATATCAGTCAGCCATCTTTTCTTCTTATCTGGCAAAAAAAAATGCTTTTTTACCCCTAGGTCACACACCATCAAAATGGTTGCTTTTTTTTGTTTCAACAAATCTTATAAGGTTCAATTCAGGAAGAAATAGAGTAAGAAGGTCCTGTGTCCGAAGAAAAGTGATCAAGTGAAATTTTCAAGCATTATCGTCATGATAAATCAGAAAAGGCATGCAATGATCAAATTCATTTTATCAGTGCATCTCTGTAGGGGTGCTAGGATGGATGGCATTAATCAATTTTGGGCAAGAAAACACTTCAAGGAAAAGCTTCAAAGCAAAAGCAGTTTACTGTTTGAAGACTAAAGAAAATACAGGTTTAAGAAGAAAGAAAGCCAACAAGATCCAGCCCTACAAAATCAAAAACACCAAGAAGGTCAAAGAATTACTCATCTTTGCAAAATGAGTACAAAGGTGTGGCAGTTTTCTGGAAAAGTACTTCCAATAGTCTAGGCATAAAAATGAGAAGCATAAAAGGAAACAATTGTATTTTTATACACCTATAGCCTAGATTCAAAATCATCAAAAGAACTATTGTCCCCAATAAAGCTACAGTTGTTGCAAAGAAGAATTATTCCTAAGACAGGCACAGAAGACATTTGTCATTTGAAAATACATTAACGGCCCATGGGTTTCACAGTGAGACTCTCTAAGAACATGTAGCATAAGCAGAGAGCCTAAACAGTTGTGTTTGCATTCCCTCCTTCAATCATAAGAAGAGGGCAAGGACACAGTTTTAAAGGGTCTTCTTCAATAATGAACAGAGATAGGGCAAAAGACACAGGTTGTTTAAAAATCCCAGATTTTGTTTGAAGTACCTACCTTCAAGAATAAACAGAGCGCCCACATAGTTTTAAAGAAGCCTCCTTCAATGACAAGTAGAGGGGAAAGACTTAAGTTTAAAGGGCCTCCCTCATGACAAGTAGAGGGCACAGTTTCTTATAAATGCCTCCTTCAACGATAAGCAGATGGCAAACATTTGTTTTTATGAGGTACCCCTTCAAAGAAAGATAGAGGGCACATTTGATAAGTTGAAAAAGGGGAGATTTTCCTTTACACAAAAACTGAAAACCTGTTTTTCTGTTTGCAAAACACTTTTTAAATGAAACACTGTAAAAGATGTTCCCAAATTTTCATCAAATAGGGTAAATGAGCAAAAGGGGCATCAAAGAGTATAGGGAGCACCTCCTTAAATGATAAGTAGAGGGTGCAAAGGTGTTGAAATAATTTTTCTACTTAAAAGAAGGATGGAGGTCAAAATTTGCAAAATTTCAAAGCATAGAAATGACCCTTGCACCAAGAAGAAAGTAAATTAAACTTTCGCACAAGGCAAAACAGTCACCTTTTTTTTTCTAAAAACAAAACAAGGAGGCAAAGGTTTAAATGAAACTATTTTGAAAAATCCAAAAGGACGACTAAGTGCTATAAAAACATTTCAAAAGACACAAAAGCCCTTAAACGGTCATCTTCAACTTTAATAATCTACTAGCAGAAGAAGCAAGCCAATTTTTCAGGCAAACAGTCCATATCTCAGTGGAAGAAGAAAATTTGATAAAGATTGAGGCAACTCTCAATAAGATAGTAAAGACAGTAAGGAAAATAAAGGAGACGCTGGTTAGCGATACAGTGATCATGGAAGCAGCCCTCAAGAGGAAGGTGAAAACACTAATGATGATAAAGACAACTCACAAGGGGATGAAAAAAGCACATATGGTGAAAGTGGCAACCCATAGAAAAACAGTCAAGGTAGTGGTAGCCCACAAAGAGATAGTGAAGACAGTAAAGAAAGAGGCAACTTTTAGCAAAACAGTGATAGTAAAAGAGGCACCCATCAAGAAGAAAACAAAAACAGTAGTGAAGAAGTTAGCTATCAGCAAAACAATAATAGTAAGAGAGGTAGTCCACCAGGGAAGGACAAAAACAATGATAGAAAAAGGGACAGTCCACAAGAAAATAAAACCAGTTATGATGAGAGCATCCCATAAGATGAGAAAACCAAAAATAGTGACAGTGAAAGAAGCAGCAAATTGTGTAATGAAGAAGGCAACAATCTAAAGGATCAAACTGAAAAGGTAATACTGTTAACTCCTCCTCTCACTTATCCTCAACCTAGTCAAGAACATGTGCTTACTGCCTCTCCAAGGCAAGGGGCCATGCTTCGTTCATCAAAAGTGGCAAAGGCTGAAAACACTAAAACAACAAATAAGAAAACCAAAGAGATAGTGACTAGCAATATCATTAGGGCACTAAGGAGTAGAGGAAAATTGCCAAAGAAGAGAAATTTAGAATTTCCCAAGAAAACCAGAGGAAAGAAAATCATTAAAGGCAAGGGCAAAGAGAAGACTGAACAGCAAGAGAGTAGCCATGATCATAAGAGGGAATTTGACATAATACAAATAGATAGTGATGTTGAAGATGATGAGGCCGAAATTCTTAGATCTCTTTTGAAAAACTGGGAGGCTCAGATTAAAGACTTGGAAGATGACCTAGAAATATCAGAAAACATTATCCACTTTTTGCAAATGAAAAATGATCAAATGAGTGGACAGATGGCAATCTATGAGGCCTAGTCACTCAAATACAGAAGAGAAGCTCAAAAGTCGCAAGTAAGGCTAGAAGAATACATGGGTGAGTATGCAGAAGATGATGAAGAAGAAGGGCCAGCAAGAAAGATACCTAAGACCATGGGTCCTAGAAGAGCATTGCAAAAGCATAAAGAAGAAGAATCAACTCGTGCGCAACAGTACCCTCTTACGGATCTCCTTGCCTTAGAAATTGAGAATGATAAAGAGTCTTGTCTTGAGAGGGAAAATCAGCATTTTGAAACCTAATTGGAGAAAGCTAACAAGGATTTGGGCCTACAAAGGAGAATGACCGAGCACTACAAGAAATTGAATCAGTTTTCCCGAAGGAAACTCAAAGCTACACAGAGGAGGCGCCGGGCGGAAAAACGTGGAAAAGGCCTATCCTGGCTTGGAATTCTTGCTCAAGCCTCATTACATGTTTCTAAAAACCCCTAAGGGGTTTACTCACCAAAATTGGGCAATTTTGGACACATTCTTGTTTTTTGTGAATCATAGGCCTAAAAGCATAAAATCATGGGTGCCTTAAATTTTTCTTGGAGCATCCTCAGCTGAAAAAAATTGTATTTGTGGATTCCTTGACATCAAAGGAACATGTTCAAAAATTTTCAAATCAAATGAAGTTGTTTTGGTCCCTCAAAAAGGGAAAAAACAACCATTTTTTACCTTTCTACCCCTAATATCAGCAGGTGCTACACTCCTGGGTTTTTTCACTATTTATAATTTTTGACTAAATTATAGTAATTAAATTAAAAAAAATCAAGTATTTTTAGAAATTAGACATCCGTAGCTTTCCAACGAGCCATCATAGGACTCATTTCGACATTGGGAAGTCCGCCAAAACTGCACTGCAAAACAAACTTTTTTCTAGTGCTACGCTCCTGTAGATTTTGTTGAAAAGCAGTTTTCTGAGTGATGACTGGGCCAAATGTGCGTTAAGCAAGTTTATCTTATGTTTTAGGCCTTAAAAGTGATTCTGTTTTTCTATTTTTGTCCGAAAAGATATTTTTAAAGGATATTTTGTGCCTTGGAACTTTTTAGGCCTCAAGGACATTTTTTGATATTTATTTTTGGCCAATGGCCTTCTAGTTACTCTAGGTGGGTTTCCTCCTCTTTGGCTTATATAAACCAAGAGGATTCATTGTAACAAAGAGGCAAAACTTGATATATTGAGAGAAATACATAACATTATGAGCTTGGAAGAAATACTTGTTTTATGAAGTGGATGATGTCTTGCTTGACTTGATGGTGGAGGAGCATTGTGTGCAGGATTCCATGGCTTTGTGAAAGGTGTTTTTTCTCTGATTTTTTTATGTTTTATTGTTTTCCTTGATGTTCCATACTTCTTATTTGTTTTATATCAGAAAAGTATATGTTGAGACATGCTCATGGAAGCACCTCAAACATCCTGCATATTACAACTTTGATGTTTTCCTCTTCTTGATCATTTCTAAAGGATTCTTAACTGCCCGTTAGGTCCATCAAGAAATTGTTATTTGTTTCATTTATGGTCAGTATGTTTTTCTATCTTGTATGATTTAAGTTATGCCCCGCTTACTTATAGTTTCTCAAAACTCAATTTTTGAAATCTTTCTATGAAATATTGATTGTTTTAGCTAAGTCAGAGAGGTCTCGTTTGATCTTGCCCTTTCTCCATGCTTGCAAACTTATTTCACAGTTCCTGATAGCTCAAAATATATTTTTTAGGAGTTCCCTTTCAATATATTTAGTTGTTTTTTTTATCTTATTTGTTTTCCCAATAGCTGAAGGTGATTTTCCAGGGTTAAGAGTTCTTATGCTTCTATGTATCGCCAGATTTTTTTATCTTTCATATGTATCAGTTTGAGTTTTATTCATAGAGATTTATGGTTTTCCCTACCTCATGAATACCTACTTTAAAACTATATATGTTTAATATCTCTTTGTCTTTCACAAACTTAATGTTCATTTCACTTCACTTTCATCCAAAGAATCCATTTACCTTGACTAAATGGGCCCTACAGTAATACCTTGTCCAGCATTTAGACAATATTGACTTTATCTGACCCCAAGGCCCTGTTGATTTGATGAACTCTCTTTATATTTTTCCTTTTTTATCAATTTACCTCAAAAACCCAAAAACAAACCAAAATATAGTTAATAGCTAGCCTAAATTCACACATACAAAGCGAACAAGTTCACATCCTTCGCATAATAGAGAGAGCCCTCTCTTAGTTCGTGAAGGCCAGGTCCTAGGACTCCAAAGCTTGGTATGATGTTACCCTATCATTTGGTTTACCAATCTGCCAAATTACGGGACACTAACATAATGGCGATCAGAGTGGGACTTTTTTGAGTTCATATTAAATCTGAATATCTTTTAAGACTCACGGAAAATCCTTGTCAAACTGAGCATGCTATCCTATTGATCCATCCCACTGATCTCTAGCATAATCGCGATCACGGTGGGATGTTGAGTCAAAACATCCTAGGTATCCCTTGGGAACTCTCAAAATCTTAGTCAAAACTAGAAGACTAAAGTATTGTCAAAAGAGTAGAATTTGGATTTTTTCACCATTCTAGAAAAATGATGACTCGGCTGTAGAACACTCTCACAAACACTAGGGATACATATAAGAAACTCAGAAAACCAAAAAAAATCCTTAGATTGGTTTTTTTTTTTCAGTATTGGTGGTGGACCATACACATATATCTTCAAAAAAACAAAAAATATCCACCTGGCGACTCCACAACTCTCAATAGACCTAAAGACTCCACTGGAGGAAAAACCTGAAACATGACCAGTCATCCTAGAAAGAAAGAGCACTCAAGCCTTAGTTCGATTCAAGAGATTATTGTTTTTATCTATAACTATGTTCTATCCTAATTTGAGCCTAATCAAGAATACACTGATGAGATCTACATTGATCATTGGAAAGATCTCAAGCCTCAAAAAACTAAGCGTCAAATTTCAGACCATGAACTGACTTATACACCTGTGCTTACCCCAGATTCAACTATGGAAGACCTAATGGAACATTATCCTCATGCTACCTTTCCTGATCTTGCTGAAACCTCAAATAGTCATAAATATATTTTTACACTACCTGTATCCACAAAGGTCCTAGAAAGATACAAGCCTTTGATTTTACCTCCTATACTCCAAGCCCTCCCTGCAAATCTTGCAAATAAATTACCCAAATTTAATGGAGAAAGCACAAAAGTCACCGCTGAAGAACACATTCAAAATATTCAGAATTTACTTGAATTTTTTGAAATAGAAGAATATGATGTGCGTATTAGAATGTTTTCCTTATCATTACAAGGAAAAATTAAGAGTTGGTTTAAGGACCTTCCAACTGCAAGCATTATCAATTTTCATCAGTTCACTCAAATCTTCCTAGATAGGTGGGTGGTCATGGGTAATAAAGTTCTCATCATAGAGGAATACAAGCATTTAAAAAGACAACCAGGGGAGACGATACAAGACTTTTCAGCCAGGTTCGATAAAGTATACCATGTAATGCCTGCTCACATAAAGCCACCCCTAGGATGGGCTCTCTTGCACTACCCAAGTTCTTTTGACCCAGAGATGGTTTTCCGGATAAGAGAAAGAGATCCTTTGACCTTGGAGGAAATGAAAAGGATAATAGTTGATATGGAAGCCAACATACTAAATAGGGAGGCAAATTTAAGAATAATAGAGAAAGATAGAGCAAATCAAGAGAGACTAATATCTTCAGAGGTAAAGTGAGAAACGTTGATAGATACACTCAGCAAACTGATGCATCTACTTGACAAGAAAAGAGAAAGATACAAAGTTAAGGTTAATGTTGCTTATTCAAACCAACCTACACCTTTTCCTCGGGAAGAACATACTCAACCATTACAAGACAAGAGTAACAAACACAATGTGCCTACTGAGCAAGTTGCAAATAAAAACATAGAGGAGTTCTCTAAAGAATCAATCATCCATCCTGAAATCACAAAATCTGAAATAGAGAAAGAGTCAAAACATTTAACATCTATACCCTTATGCTTTAATTCATTCCATATCTTGAAAGGAAATTTGCATCCTGAAGATCTCTTAGCAGTTATTCAGGAAACCCCTGCTCAATTTAACTCTCACATAAATGAAGAAAATCTGGCTGAAGATGAAATCAAATATGAAATGGAAGAAAAAACAAAACCTTTATGATCTCTACCTTTGTGATTTGATTCATTTCAGATTATACAAACAAATTGGCCTCCTGAGAATCTATCAGAGGCAACTAATGAATCCCATGCTTATTTTCCTGAACATCAAGAAGAGTTGGTTGAGGATGAAATCAAATCTGAAATGAAAGAAAAATCAAAACCTTTAGGATATCTACCCTTTTGCTTTGATTATTTTCAAATTACACAAGGAAAATGGCCTCCTAAGAATCTACTAGAGGCAACTCTTGAATCCCATGCTAATTGTCCCGAACATCAAGAAGAGTTGGTTGACGATGAAACCAATCAAGAAATGAAAGAGAACCCATAGGATCTCTCTAAAGGCACAAGTGATGTTTCATCATCTCTCTTAGGTAAGGCCCAAAAAGACATTCATCCTCTAAATCATATTTCCCAAGAGAAAGAGGATTATTGTAGTTATATCCAAAGAAAGATAAAAATGCCTCCCTTTTTAACTGAAGAGGAGATAGATCAACTCATTAACATGCAGTCAGCCTCTATTTATTTTCCTCCTGATCTTAACTATCACATAGAAGAAAATGCATTTATAGATCAATTCAAAGATAAACAATCTGATAGTCCAATATGTATGGTTGGTGACATTAATTATATTGATGATTCTCCAAAGTTTGATCAATATGTTGATAATGATGATGCTTTCCAAACATAAGCTAATCTTGCAGAGTATTCAGCACTTGGTTTTTGGGAGGAAGCTCAGTTTCATCAACTTGAGAAAGGTAAACAACCAATGCATAGCAACTATGACAGTGATGAGGAAAGCTTAGAAAATTTGGAAGAAAATGAAGGCTTGAAGATCGATGATCAAAAGAAAGTTGCTGCTCTTTTTTCTTGAGATGATTTTTTGCCAAATATTATCCCTACTCATCAACATGATGACCTTCACACAGTTTTCAGTCCACTTAATCAAAACACATCAGCTTGGAAAGAAGACTACACTGCAATATATGATGAGTCTGACAGTTCAAGTGATCATCAGCAAGGGGAAGAGTTTCTTTCCAAAGAGAGTCCCAAACAAAGCCAAGTGAAAGAAGAATGGAGCTTATGTCAATCCTCTAGATCAGGTATTATTCCAAGATCCATTTGTTGTTTTCCTTAAGAAATATGAGGGAGGAGTGTGTTCTACCATGAACAGTTTGTTGCAAAGTGTGAGAAAAAAATTAAGCACTACTGTCCGAAAACAAGTGAGGTGGAATTGGCCTTTTGATTTCTTCAGCATCATCAGAGAGCTGAACCAATATCAACCATGCAATAATCTACTTGAATGGTCATATTGGAAAGACGAGTTCACCAGATAAATGTCTATCATATATAGGTTAGAGTAGAATAGATAGACATGCAAAATAAGCTTAGCCCCATGAGCATATTTCTTTCAGTTTGTTTTGAGAGAAATAGAAAATACAAAAACAGTAAGAAAAGTAGAAAAAGAGGGTAGTTTCTAAAGCAACGGTAAAGCCCCATACCCAAAAAATAGTCATGTTGAAAGTGTGCAAGTCTCAATGCCACTATTAGTGCTCAAAAGATGTCCTGTTCAGTTATCTAGCCTAATCATAACTGAGCATGTTTTAAATTGATTGCTGATAAGTTAGTGAAAAACAATGATAGTCAAAATATGAAAGCTTGACTTATCAAAGAAAGTATATTAGGAAACAAAGATGCTGGTTCCACACACTCAAAACAAAACCAAAGAGAAAAATAGGGATGAAAAAAAAACTATGTATCCTAGCCCTGATTTTTCTAAATCTCATTTTGTATGAAAATAACATTTGTGTACAGCTTGTCTTTATGCCACAAACACATGACAAATCATACTCTCATACTGATTTGATCATTTTTCAATTTCATGTTTTAATCTAGCGAATGAAATCCTTTCAAGTAGCTTAATATTTACAGTTGATCTAATATAGGTAGAGAAATAAAGGATTTCATCAGTTTAATCTAAACTCCCGGAGGATATAAGTGTAGAAGTGGATAGTGTTTTCTCTTTCAAAAATATCATGTCAAGGGTTTTCCAGTCCAAGTGCACCCAAAGAAGAAAAAATGTTAGGAAAAATAGTCGGGTAAGTAGAGATGAGGTTGATGGTAATAATGTTTTAAGTTTTTCAAAAGCACCATGTTCAGGAAAACATCGAGAAAAGGAGAAATCTCTACCAATGGATGAGTCACTAGTCTTCACGAGCCAGAGATCTGCAATTCTGGACACCTCCCGAAAAGGAGATATCCTCCCCAAATGGAGCCACTGTTAGTCATCAGTATTTTTGCCTATTGTGATGACTATATGCCTTGCCTAGGTTTTCTAGAAACCAATTTTGAACAATCAATTTACCCTCAGAGAAATTTTTATCTTTTTCCCTCTCTTACAGACTGTGTTAGAAGTAGTCATCAATTTTCAGTCTTGATAAAACTCCCTTGTCCATAACTGTCATAAGCCTTGTATCTGTGAATATTAAAAGTCCCCTGTTTTCACACAGCTCACTGTCAAGCACAGGACAAGTTGTATCCTCCCCTCTCAATATTTAAATTCCCATATGATGACCTGACTATGCCCAAGAAGTCCTTCAAAAATCATGAAAAACTATCCCGGTCAAGGAAATGGTGTTTAGGATAAGTATCTTGAGAAGAATATCTCTAGTCAAAAACCTTGTTTTCAATATTAGTCGGCCATCTTTTCTTCTTATCTGGCAAAACAAAACCCCTGTTTACCCCTAGGTCACACAACACCAAATGGTCGTTGTGTTTTGTTTCAAAAAATCTTATAAGGTTCCATTTAGGAAGAAATAGAGTAAGAAGGTCCTATGTCCGAAGAAAAGTGATCAAGTGAAATTTTCAAGCATTATCATCATGATACATCAGAAAAGGCCTCCAATGATCAAAGTCATTTTATTAGTGCATCTCTGCAGGGGTGCTAGGATGGATGGAATTAATCAGTTTTGGGCAAGAAAACACTTCAAGGAAAAGCTTCAAAGCAAGAGCAGTTGACTGTTTGAAGACTAAAGAAAATATAGGTTTAAGAAGAAAGAAAGCCAACAAGATTCATCCCTACAAAATCAAAAACACCAAGAAGGTAAAAGAATTATTCATCTTGGCAAAATGAGTACAAAGGAGTGGCAGTTTTCTCGCAAAAGACTTCCAGTAGTCTAGGCATCCAAATGAGAAGAATTAAAAGAAACAACTGTCTTTTTATACACCTATAGACTAGATTCAAAATCATCAAAAGAATTATTGTCCCTAATGATGCTACAGTTTATGCAAAGAATAATTATTCCTAAGATAGACACGACAGACATTTATCATTTCAAAATACATTACCTGCCCATGGGTTTCATAGTGAGACTCTCTAAGAACATGTATCATAAGCAGAGAGCCTAAAAAATTGTGTTTGCATTGCCTCCTTCAATCATAAGTAGAGGGAAAGGACACAGTTTAAAGGGTCTTCTTCAATAATGAACAAAGATAGGGCAAAAGACACAGGTTGTTTAAAAAGCCCAGATTTTGTTTGAAGTACCTACCTTCCAGCATAAATAGAGTGCCAACATAGTTTTAAAGAATCCTCCTTCAATGACAAGTAGAGGGAAAAGCCTTAAGTTTAAAGGGCCTCCTTCATGACAAGTAGAGGGCACAGTTTCTTATAAATGCCTCCTTCAATGATAAGCAGATGGCAAACATTTGTTTTTATGAGGTACCCCTTCAAATAAATATAGACAACACATTTTATAAGTTGCACAAGGGTAGATTTGCTTTTACACAAAAACTAAAAACTTGTTTTGCTATTTACAAAACACTTTTTAAATGAAACACTGTAAAATATGTTTCTAGATTTTCATCAAATAGGGTAAATGAGAAAAAGGGGCATCAAAGAGTACACGGAGCACCTTGTTCAATGATAAGTAGAGGGTGAAATGTGTTGAAATAATTTGTCTACTGAAAATAAGGATGGAATGTCAAAATTTGTAAAATTTCAAAGCATAGAAATGACCCTTGCACTAAGAAGAAAGTAAATTAAACTTTTGCACAAGGAAAAACACTCACCTTCTGTTTTTCTAAAAACAAAACAGGGAGGAAAAGGTTTAAATGAAACTATTTTGAAAAATCCAAAAGGACGACTACGTGCTATAAAAACATTTCAAAAGACACAAAAGCCCTAAAACGGGCATCTTTGACTTCAATAATCAACTGGAAGAAGAAGCAATCCAAATTTTCAGGCTTCGAGCAAGCCTCGTGCAAAATTTTTTGGTCGTAACGTGCCTGTGTTTAGGTGCTACGCACTTGTAGTAGTTTACTGAATAAAATTATAAGGGGTACGACGTGCCTATACGCTGGTGCGACGCGTTTGACATTCCGCCCAGCGTGCAGAAGGCGCTCGGGCGCCTGGCCCAGTGTGCAGATACTATGCGCCTGTCTGCAAGCGTGTAGCACCAATCCACTAATGCAAAAGGGGCCCGAATTGAATTGTTCTTACCAAATTTTGTTTTTCACCACATCAAATATGTTGTGAAGGTACTTGTATCTCTTCCACCCCTCTTTCTCTTAATCATAAAATAGTTTTAAAAACTAAATTGAAGGAGAAAGATGTTTTAAAGAAAAAGAAAACTTATTTTCATTTGACAAGCTGTTTAGTTGATTTTTGGATAAGAACAAGTAAGGTGAAAATTCCTCCAAAGAGAAAGGTTAAAAAGGGAGGTCAGCATAACAGATTTGAGCCCACCACTGTTCAAGAAATCACAGCCTCTCCCTCAGTCTTGTCCTGCTTTCAAGAGGTTGGCTTCTTTGCTTTCTGCAGTAGAATATCAGAGGTCACTAGCCACCCTTACTTGAATGAGCTATTTTCCCTAAGATTGGATGGAAAACAAGTTCGCATAGCAGGTATAGATTTTGAACTCACTCCTAAAGTTGTTTCTAAAGCAACCAAAATCCCTTACGTACGAGGGGAGTGGTTCAAGCAGTCATACCTTGACCTCAGCCACTATCAGCCTTTTCTAAATCAAATCATCAAGATGCATGCAGCTCCATTTTTACTTTTTCACACTTGCTGGATGACTATGCAGTCCTCATGAAAATAATCATGAAGTTTTTTACCTATGAAGGTAAATTTTCTCAGGTATACTCATATCACATCAGGCTTCTTATGCATTTCACCCGAGCCAAGTTGCTAAACCTACCTTTTTTCTTATGCAAGATTATAGATAAGATGTATTCCTTTGTTAAAAAGAAGCCTCCAACTCAGAAAAAAGCAAGTTTATTCCACCACTCTCTCATTAAGATCATTATCATTCACCAGCTGAAACAAAAGGGCATCTCTTGGGAAAATTTCATCTCTCACCTTGATTTCACTTCTGAATCTTCTATGCCACTACAAATCAGGCCATCTTCATCCCGAGACCCTCCTCATGCTCATTCCTCGCCATCCACACCTTATGTTTCCCTTTATTTTCATGAGTCTACTCCCAAAAAAAAGCATCCTCCATAAATGACATTGAGAAAGAAGAATGCAGTAGAAGAAAACAAGGAAGTGTTGGTGACAAAGAACAAGGAAGTGATGGTGAAAAAGAACAAGAAAGTGATGAAAGCAGCAGTAGAGGGAAGAGTAAGAATGACGAGGCAAACATTCCACAACTCAGTGGAAGCAGAAAATTTGATAAAGATAGAGGCATCTCTGAAGAAGATAGTAAAGACAGTAAGGCCAGTAAAGGAGGCGCTAGTCAGCAATACAGTGATCATGAAAGCAGCCTTCAAGGGGAAGGTGAAGACACTAATGATGATCAAGACAGTTCACAAAGGCATGACAATAGCATATATGGTAAAAGCGGCAACCCACAGAAAAACAGTCAAGGTAGTGGCAGCCCAGAGAGAGATAGTTAAGACAGTAAAGAAAGAGGCAGCTTTCAGCAAAAACAGTGATAGTAAAAGAGGCACCCATCAAGAAGAAAATAAAAACAGTAGTGAAGATGGTAGCTATCAGGAAAACACTAATAGTAAGAGAGGTAGTCCACCAGGGGAGAGAAAAAAAAGTGATAGAAAAAGGGACAGTCCAAAAGAAACTAAAAACAGTTATGATGAGAGCAGCCCACAAGATGAGAAAACCAAAAACAGTGACAGTGAAAGAAGCAGCAAATTGGGTAATTAAGAAGGAAACAATCTAAAGGATCAAACTGAAAAGGTACTACTATTAACTCCTCCTCTCACTTCTCCTCAACCCAGTCAAGAACATGTGCTTACTGCCTCTCCAAGGCAAGGGGCCATGCTTCCTTCATCAAAAGTGGCAAAGGCTAAAAACACTAAAACAACAAAGAAGAAAACCATTCAAACAGTGACTAGCAATATCACTAGGGCACTAAGGAGTAGAGGCAAATTGCCAAAGAAGAGCAATGTAGAATTTCCCAATTAAACTAGAGGAAAGAAAATCATTAAAGGAAAGGGCAAAGAAAAGATTGGATAGCAAGAGAGCAGCCATGAGCATGAGAGGGAATTTGACATAATACAAATAGACAGTGATGCTGAAGCTGATGAGGCCGAAATTCTTAGATCTCTTCTGGAAAACCAGGTCAAATTAAAGACTTTGAAAATGACCTAGAAATATCAAAAAACATTATCCATTTTTTGGAAATGAAAAATTATCAAATGTGTGGATAGATGGCAATCTATGAGGCCCGAGCACTCAAATACATAAGAGAAGCTCAAACGTCGCAAGTAAGGCTAGAAGAATACATGGCTGAGTATGTGGAAGATGATGAAGAAGGAGGGCCAGCAAGAAAGAGACCGAAGACCATGGGTCTTATAAGAACATTGCAGAAGTAGAAAGAATAAGAATCAGCTCGTGCGCAGCAGTACCTTCTTACGGAGCTCCTTGCCTTAGAAATTGAGAATGATAAAGAGTCTTGGCTTGAAAGGGAAAATCAACATTTGGAAACCAAATTGCAGAAAGATAACAAGGATTTGGGCCTACAAAGGAGAATGATTGAGCACTACAAGAAGTTGAATCAGTTTTCCCAAAGGAAACTCAAAGCTGCACAAAGGACGTGCCTGGTGGAAAAACGTGGAAAAGGCCCATCTCGGCTTGGAATTCTTGCTTAAGCTTCATTACATGTTTCTAAAAACCCTTAAGGGGTTTACTCACCAAGATTGGGAAATTTTGGACACATTCTTGTTTTTTGTGAATTGTAGGCCTAAAAGCATAAAATCATGGGTGCCTTAAATTTTTCTCGGAGCATCCTCAGCTGAAGAAAATTATATTTTTGGATTCCCTGACATCCAAGGAACATGCTCGGAAATTTTCAGATCAAATGAAGCTTTTCTGGTCCCTCAGAAGAGCCAAAAACAACCATTTTTTACCTTTCTACCCCTAATATCAACAGGTGCTACACTCCTAGGTTTTTTCACTTCTTCCGCCAAAACTGCATTGCAAAACAAAGTTTTTTCTGGTGCTACGCTCCTGTAGATTTTGCTAAAAAGTAGTTTTCTTAGTGATGATTAGGAAAAATGTGCATTAAGCAATTTTATCTTATGTGTCAGGCCTTAAAAGTGATTCTTTTTTTCTATTTTTGTCCGGAAAGATATTTTAAAGGATATTTTGTGCCTTGGACCTTGTTAGGCCTCAAGGACAGTTTTAGATATTTATTTTTGGCCAATGACCTTCTAGTTGCTCTAGGTGGGTTTCCTCCTCTTTGGCTTATATAAACCAAGAGGATTCATTGTAACAAAGAGGAAAAACTTGATATATTGAGAGCAATACATAGCATTATGAGCTTGGAAGAAATACTTGTTTTATGAAGTGGATGATTTCTTGCTTGGCTTGATGGTGGAGGAGCATTGCGTGCAGAATTCCATGGCTTGGTGAATGGTGATGTTTCTCTGATTTTTTTATGTTTTATTGTTTTCATTTATGTTCCATACTTCTTATTTGTTGTAGATTAGAAAAGTATATGTTGAGACATGCTCATGGAAGCACCTCAAACATCTTCCATATTACAACTTTGATGGTTTCCTCTTCTTGATCATTTCTAAAGGATTCTTAAATTCCCCTTAGGTCCATCAAGAAATTGTTATTTTTTTCATTTATGGTTAGTATGTTTTACTATATTGTATGATTTAAGGTATGCCCTGCTTACTTATAGTTTCTAAAAACTCCATTTCTGAAATCTTTCTATGAAATATTGATTGTTTTAGTTAAGTCAAAGAGGTATCGTTCAATCTTTCCCTTTGTCCATGCTTGCAAACTTATTTTAGAGTTACCAATAGCTCAAAATATATTGTTTAGGAGTTCCCTCTCCATATATTGAGTTGTTTGTTTACCTTATTTGTTTTCCCAACAACTGAAGGTGATTTTCCAGGGTTAGGAGTTCTTATGATTCTATGTATCGCCAGATTATTTATCTTTCATATGTATCAGTTTGAGTTTTATTCATAGAGATTTATTTTTTTCCCTACCTCATGAATACCTTCTTTAAAACTATATATGTTTAAGATTTCTTTGTCTTTCACAAACTTAATGTTCATTTCACTTCACTTTCATCCAAAGAATCCATTTACCTTGACTAAATCGGCCCTGCAGTAATACCTTGTCCACCATTTAGAAAGTCTTGACTTTATCTGACCCCATAGCCCTATTGATTTGATGAACTCTCTTTCTATTTGTCCTTTTTTATCAATTTACGTCAAAAACCCAAAAACAAACCAAAATATACTTAACAACTAGCCTAAAATCACACATACAAAGTGAACAAGTTCACATCTTTTGCATAATAGAGAGAGCCCTCTCTGAGTTCAGGAAGGCTAGGTCCTAGGACTCCAAATATTGGTCTGATGTTACCCTGTCAATTGGTTTACAAATCTGCGAAATCATGGGAAGCTAACAACTTGCAAGAAAAATATCATGACATGCTTCCTTTAACGACACTGCATATGCGCTAGTTATAAGCATGTAACGATAAAAATATCTATAAAATATATATCACATTAAATAATATATCCCTCACATAAGCGCACATTATTGCAACACAAATCACTAGAAATGTCGAGACACTTATTTAAAGGAAACTAATACACCAGTTATGATCTTCATGCATGCGAATTACATAAAATTTATCAAAATAACTAACCCTTCAACTATTACTTTTGTTGCATGAAAATACGTAAATGAATATAACACAACAAATGTTGTTCCTATGCATGCAAATCCATATAGTTTCCAAAATAATCTTCCCAAAATAATGCTTAACAAAATAAAGGATGAAAACACATGTTTCCTTTTCAGGGAAACATATCGTAATAGGTATGCGAAAACATGTTTTATTTTCCATAAAACTATTGCAATAAAACATCCAAATGCGTGTATTCTTTTAACAACAACAACAACAAAATTTTAAAAACCATAATGTCTTCTTTTCCAAAGGTTATACCAACATTATATATATATATATATATATATATATATATATATATATATATATATATATATATATATATATATATTCCAAGGAAACCAACACATTACTTTGGTTTGTGTGCATGTAATTCATCTTCGTTCCCAAAGAATATTTTCCAATGTAGGCTAACACAACATGCTATTGTTTCCCACATATAAATTTCTACTCTTTCCAATCAAATATAATACAATTAATGCACACATATACATGATATTATTCTAAAAGAAACTAACGTAATAGTTATGATAACATAAAATTAATCACATATATTTATTTTAAAGAAATATAGCCCAATAGGTCTCTAGTCCATGCAAATAACATATCTCGAAAAAATCACTATTCTTTGTGCATGCAAGAGTTTATAATAATACTATTTTATCAATGTATGCAACACATATCCTTATTTTAAGAGGCTCTAGCTATTTATGTCATATATGAGAATACTTTCTCTTTTCAAAAAAATTAATGCAATTAACTATTGTTTCTATTTTTTTGGATATGTGTTCTTTTCAAATAGAATGATTGTTTATTTGTGCAAATAACACATACTTATTTTCAACAACCCAACATAGTTTCTCTATTTTTTATGTAGAGGATTCTTACCCATTTTTGTTTTCAAGAAAGTATCATAATTAGCTAATAAGAACTTGGAAAGTATTTTTAAAATAATTATAATAGTAACATTTTTTTGCATTAAACCATGCAATTAAATCAGACTATCCAATATACAACACACAAATCATTTATCATTTTACCGACCGAAACATGTAACTTTTACAAACTCTTGAAAAAAAATTAACACAATTGACTTATCTTTCACACACAAGAAAAAAAATATTCTTTCCAAAGAAGATTCCTATGAAATATATTATATTTTTGTGTTTGATCTATTCATAGATTATTATAGTATCATATAACTAAGTATTATTATTATTTTTAAAATAAATTATCACAACTCTCTTAAAAATGAGAATTTGTGATCTCTTACGCATGAGAATCCATGGAAATATTTTACCATGACTAAGCACAAACCCATTGGGTTCTTTTCAAGAACAACAGAAGATTTATTGTTTATTTATTTATAACCAAAATGATTGAAATGATGGCCTTATTTTGCAAGGTAAGGAAAGGAATTGCTACAATCCATCCTGGTTATTTTTTTTATGCTGACTTCTTGATCTTTTATGTGTAATATTAGTTTTTAGACAGTTCCTTATCTTTATGCAAAGTATCACATTTCAGAAATTTTGAGGTTTAAAGTGGGCCTCCTAAGAAAAATGTACAACCAAAATAAACTTTATAAGAAGCAACAGGATTGAAGATGAAGATGTTAACCATGGGGGATGATTCACCATTTTTGGGGTAAAAAGTTAAGAATAATAAAATATAATAAAATAATAGAACTATTTTTTCAAATTATCCCCCTAAGCACAAATTTCGAGTGGGAGTAGTCATTGGATGAAAATTTTGGTTCGTCATCCAAGGAGTACCGATGTTGCATACTTTCGATGGACCCCGCTACAGAAAAAATGAGAAATACATGAAAAATGTCATTACAATCACATTTTTTCATGTATTTCTAATTTTCCGTGTAGAAGGGTCCATCAAAAGTCTGCAACATAGGTAATTGTTGGATGAGGAATCAAATTTTGTATCCAAAAAGAGCACTCGCTGGATGAGGAATCAAATTTTGTATCCAACAAGTATTCCCACTCGGAATTTGAGTGAACCCATAGGGAGATAAGTTGAAAATAAGAGTTGAAAAAGAAGTTTTTTCTTTTTTCCCTCTAAATTTTGATGATGTAATCTAATCTTATTTCATTATTTCAACTATTATTTTATAATTTCCTTAGGAGGCCCATTTTATACCTCAAAATTCCCCTAATGATAACATGAATACTTATATTATTTTTTTACCAAAAATAATATCTATATGCAGTCTGTTTTTCGAGATGGCAACATTTATGCTTATCATTTTCCACACATAAGAATTCATATGCATTAATTATCCAGACATAACAACGCTAACTTATCTTATAATGGGGCATAATTATTTTAAGTAAAAACACTTATCTAGAAATCATTGTGCATGAAGTTCCAATATAAATGATGTTGAAGAATGTAAACAGGGGTTTTATACTAATGTCAACCTCCGCGAACCAACAACATTGACCCCAACTTCCTTGCAGCTCAATTGCAGCTCCTTTCCGGTTAATTGCATTGCCTCATCGCAACCTTAATTGTGAAAGTCATATGGCAACTTTTCCATATATTGTCCATGACAGTGCTCTTAAATTTTGTTTTTTTTTACATTTATGAACCCTTTTTCCATCAAATTTCCCATTGTCGACCCCTCCATTATTCAAGCTCATTTCAATTTTTCTGAATATCAATAAGTAGTTTATAGCTAATTATTTATTTTTACCAATAAAATAGTTAGACTTTAAAAAAAAAAATTATAATAGGTTAATATTATATTGAGTTTTTGGGGATATTTCATACTCCCCGCTTGAAGAAAACATTGTCCTAAGTGTTTATCATTAAATTTAACTCAGGATATAATAATCCAAAAAACAAAAAAGGAATCATTTCCCTTCAAAATGGAGGATTTTCATTTCCATGTAATACCATTAAATGAAACAATAATGTTTTTATCCATAGTCATAAGCATGCATATCTCCAAAAATATTCAATTTATATTTTTAACCACTTAGCCATTATTAAAATTCATAAAATCATAAAAAAATTGTATACCAACTTACCATTACTCTTGGAAGTCATGGTAACTTTTACGCAAGAACTCTAATGGTTTAAAAAACTAACAACAAACACCTTCTAATCTATGTTTAAAAAATCCAACATAATCATATTATTTTCAACATTTTCTATCAAATGAAATATTTAACGATCAATCAATTATGCAATGTGAGGTGATATTTCAATCATAATACTTGTACAAGTACTTAGAGAGCACCAACACGCTAGTCATCAATTTTATAAATCATTGCACCACGTGCACACAATCATTTTTATTAGCTCACACTAAAAAAATCCATAGAATACTTCTAAAAGTACTTAGAGAGCACCTATCTCTATAATCATCGAAATTATCAATAAATGGACCAAGTGCATACTGTCATAGCCCATGCTAAGACATTAAAAATATTACTAATAAAATAAAGGAAGTTATATTTCCAGTAATTGATTTCCGAGCACTAGGCTACTTTCCTATCAATCTGTATATAAAATATTACATAATCATATATAAGACTCATTTTGATACAACACATAACTGATTAATTAACTTGTTCCACTCTAAGAATCACAACCAATGGGAAATGGTTTCCACAATGAGATATAGTCATTTTCACATCTGGGTAAACCCATGAAGGTGGGTTACACTTTTGTGAGAATCGGGGGAGGAAAAGTCATTTTCCAAATTAGTTCGGCCGAACTCATTCCGCCGCTTACATTGACAGTGTGTGCAAACATGTTTTTTGTCAGAGATGAGAAAATTGGCAACTTAAGTGTGACTGAACTAATAATTCGGTTGGAATATTAGTTCGACTGTGACTGAACTAATAGTTTGGCCGAAATTTTAAAATAATTCAACCGAAGTTTAGTTTATAAATACATCAGCCCAGAAACGTTGATGGGTTTCGGCCTTATTACCGTTGTTTACTTTTGTTGCTTAGGTCAAATTTTCTTGGGTCACAAGTTCTTGCTGTTTCTTGGGTCACAATTTCTTGCTGTTGTAGGGTCACAATTGCAGGGTCACAGGCGTAGGTGAGAAATTTGTTGGTGTTGGTTTTCTGTGTTGTTTTCGTTGTGAATTTTTTTTATTGTTGGTTTTCTGTTTTGTTTTCATTGTGATTTTTTTTATTATAATTTTATAGTTTTTTTGTTTTGTTTTGTAGGTAATTTTTAATCCATGACATCCCAGACCTCCTACCTTTCTTCTCATTGCAGCCTCGACGTATCTAAATTTCCATTTTCCTATCTCTCCGAATTGTCATATGCTTAGGATTTAATTCCATGGGAATTCTGTGCTTCTATAATTTCTTCTATGTTATATAATTTAATAATAAATTTAATTACCTCTCAGGATCACGTACTACCCAATCGGGTGCTCCCTCGACCCAGAAATTAAATAAGAATAACTGAAATCTCATTACTTCATGAAACTTCACTAGCTTACAAATATCAAAATATGGATAACTTGACTATCGTCTGGGTAGAGTCTCTCTTTTGGGTATTTGTTGATCTATAATAAAGCTCATTATTCTTCTTGGATTGAAGATTATAAAAATAATTTTGAATCTGAACAATTTTATTGCTATATTCTGAAATATTTTTAAAATCTACGATTTACCATGAAAATAGGTTCAACACCTCAAAACTCAAGAGACTGTTAGGACATGAAAATCAACAGAAAAGGGAAAAAATTACAAAAAAGACTCTTAGGACATGAAAATCAACAGAAAAGGAAAAAACTACACAATTGGTTGAGCATTGAGGTCCATACACTTTATCCTATAGGCAACACATGCCCACTGAAATCTACATTTTAAGGAGACACGGAAAGAAAAAGATACATGTTCAATATTTTACACGCAGTTGTTCTGGATGAGTGATCAATCATCGTTTCAGTTCATTAGTTTTTAAGACAGGGAAAAAAAATCTTAGACTAAATTGTGAACCTCTTTTTCGAAAACACCCCCTGTGGATTTAATATATTCTCATAACCTCACATTTTCAAAAATACCTATCACTGAATACAACAAAATTTATTCATATTTTACAAATAAGTAGGCATTATCCAACTCTCAGAAAGAAGGCTATTTGTATCAACCTCCCTCCTGTCACCTTATTTATTTCTAGAATATTATTACCCCAGGGGGGTAGAGTCTCTCTTTTTTGTATTTGTTGATCCATATGCAATACAATGCTTCGGTTAAGAGTGTCTATCTTCCTCGTTAGAGAAAGAGTCTTGTGCTAAGGTCAGTCGAGTAGCGTTGTTTCCTGTGCTATCAAAATCAACCTATCAGAAATCCAACTAAATATCAAAGGCCTCCTAATGTGTTGCAAAGAGATAACAGGGACAATGGGCCAAAAGCAAGGTGTTCCTGCTTTTTTTAGGAAGTTCGACATTGTTTAGGAGATAAAGTCAAATTTTATTTTTTAGTGCAGCTAGTCATTACCCATTATTACAATGCATATGTCGATGGTGTGTCACCTACCTTTGTAGTCATTTCTGTCACTTTATTGGGTTACTCGGGTTGGGGCTTAGACTATCTCTTGTTTATGGATTTATCTATGTAAGTCCCTTATTGAACAAACCATGCCTTAGATGGTCAGTTTCTTGACCTATCTATCATGATTTTTTTTTGTTTCTTCTTCTTTTCAGTACTGACTCTATATGAGATACATTATTTCTTTTATTTTAAATAATGCAAAAAATATTCTCCTATTAGCTTCTTCTTTCATAAACACACAATATTTTTTATGTTAATTGTGTATAGCAAATCCTATCAAATTTTCCAGTTTTTTTTTTTTTTTTTTCTGAATTAAAATATACCATAAGCTACCCTTGGCCCACAAGATTATATACATGTTTTAGGAAAGGACTAGTCTGGCCTCAAACTTTGTCTGATGTCAAAATAACATTGCCTTACATAGTCATTTTCTTGACCTATCCATCATGATTTTTTTTGTTTCTTCTTCTTCTCAATATTGACTCTATATGTGATACATTATTTCTTTATATTTTAACTATTGCATAAAAAATATTCTCTTATTAGTCGCTTCTTTCATAAACACACATAATCTTGTATATTTTAATTTTGTATAACAACTCCTATCAAATTTTTGAGTTTTTTTCTAGAATTAAAATATACCATAAGGTATCCTCGGCCCACAAAATTATATACATGTTTCAGGAAAGGACTAGTCTGGTCTTGGACTCTATCTAATATCGAAGTAACCTTGCCTTACATAGTCAGTTTCTTGACCTATATGTCATGATTTTTTTTTTTATTCTTATTCTAAATATTGAATCTATATGTGATACATTATTTCTTTATATTTTAGATAATGTAGAAAAGTCTTCTCCTATTAGCTACTTCTTTCATAAACACACATAATCTTGTTTATTTTAATTTTGTATAACAATTCCTTTCAAATTTTCTAGTTTTTTTATAGAATTAAAATATACCATAAGGTTCCCTCGACCCAAAATATTATATACATGTTTCAGGAAGGACTACACTGGCCTCAGACTCTGTCTGATGTTGAACTAACCTTGCCTCACATATTCAATTTCTTGACCTATCTTTCATGATTTTTTTTTTGTTTCTTCTTCTTCTCAATATTGACTCTATATGTGATAGATTATTTCTTTAAAGAAAAAACTTCCCCTATTATTTTCTTCTTTCTTAAACACACATAATATTGTTTATTTTAATTTTGTATAACAACTCCTATCAAATTTTCCATTTTTTTTCTAGAATTAAAATATACCTGGAAAAAAATTGGAAAATTTGATAGGCGTTGTTATACAAAATTACCATTATCTAGACCAAGATACTTATTTGGTTAACTTAGTCAGACCAGGAACTTTTTTAGGAATAAAGCTCTCCTCCCTTCCTATGAGACTAGAAATTACGTCTCTGTCTCCCCCAAGCCCCAAGACTTCTAGAACAATTTTGTGCCAAGACTATTATATACGTAATAGTTTGAGTCTTTTATAAAGCTTTTTTTTTTATTCTCTTAGCAATAAATAACGTCAGGCCCTGATCATCCTACCTACCTTATTGGGTTTACCGACCATCAAGGGTTTCCCAGAAAGGACCGAAATTTCATCAGTGACCTGCAACCATATTCTATTTGTTTTATATTCTATATATTTTATATTTAAATGCTTCAATTTAACACTTCTACATTTCATAAACTGCGCTCTTCCACAGAGCTTTAGGTTTGACCAAGTGCTCTTATCTCCTATTGCTTCTCTTGCCGCGAAAACTAACATAGATATGATTTATGAATGCCTCTATCAGTAGGCCCAACAAAATAGAAATCCGTCAGTAGCAAGCCAGTTCTTCAATCTTCACAAATTTCCAATTCACTAATAAATCAAGCCATATCAGAGTTTTTAAAAAACGGTTATTCATTATGCGATCACAGTGATTAGTATCCAAACCATTTCAACTTCTGATTACATATAATACTAGTGATTGAAAAAATCGTAATTAGTGTAATGTTTGTGTTTCTGGTTTACCTATACTAGTTGGTTACCCTTCAGAAATGCCTTTTGGAATTCGATTTCTTGAACACATAATTCTGTTGTTTTTGAGGTCATCTGTTTCATTTTAAAAATAATTGTCAATTTTTTTTGAGGTCATCTGTCTCATCTTTAAAATATATTTCAATTGCTTTTGAGGTCATTTGTGTTATTTAAAATATTTTTTAAATTTGCAATTTGCTGTGGGTGAAAATGTGTGGGGGAATTCGATTGCTTGAACAGAGAATTCTATTGTTTTTGAGGTCATATGTTTCATTTTAAAAATATTTTTCAATTGTTTTTGAGGTCATCTATCTAATTTTTAAAATATATTTCAATTGTTTTTGAGGTCATTTCTCTTATTTAAAATATTTTTCAAATTTACAATTTGATGTGGGTGCAGAAGGTGTGGGTGTTGATGGTATTCTCATTCATTTACAAAATGTGTACCCAATTGCAAGAAAATAATTGAGATGAATGACCTATTCAATAACTAATAAGTTGCTCCCAAAACATTCACAGACTTGCGAGGAATAACCCAAAATCGTTGAATCATCCTAACCAAGATCATACCAAATGAGCCCAACTTTGTTGCATGTTGAACATAATTTGATTTTAGAATTCTGAAATACTGATACGATTTTTTTATTTTTTTTATTTTATGTATCTAATTCTAAAATATTCTTACTTAAAACTTTTAAATTCTCTTTAAATTGCAGGTTGAATTTAAGTCAGATTGTAAATTTCAGAAACACCTTTTGGAATTTGATTGCTTGAACAGAGAATTCTATTGTTTTTTAGGTCATCTGTCTCATTTAAAAACAAAATCAATTGTTTTTGAGGTCATCTGTCTCATTTTTTAAATCATTTTCAAATTTTTAATTTGTTGTGGGTGCAAAATGTGTGGGTGTTGATGGTATTTAGGCTAAATTTTCGTAAATCTTATTTTTTCCCATCTATTTTTGGGATTTTGTCTCCAAATTGTTTCTAATTAATTCGAACACCATCAAATATAATTTAACTAGCTAATGAACCTTAAAATTCTTGCATCAAGTTGAATCATCCTAACCAAGAGCTAATGTGCTGAAAACTGGTACAAAAGAGAGTAATCACATAAAACAACAACAACAAACAAGTAATGGATATTATGTGTCTAAATTGACATGGAGGGTTTTATGATGTAATGGATATTAATAATCTAGATTGACATGGCTGTATTTTATTAATGTACCTAAATTTACACCTTCCATGATGCTTCTAATCTTGTAAAATATTAAAAGTGAAGTGTTTTATGATGTAATGGATATTAATAATCTAGACTGACATGTCTGTATTTTATTAATGTACCTAAATTTACACGTTTTGTGATGCTTCTAATCTTGTGAAATGTTAAAAGTGGAGTGTTTTATGATGTAATGGATCTTAATAATCTAGTTTGACATGGTTGTATTTTATTAATGTAGCTAAATTTACACCCTCCATTATGCTTCTAATCTTGTAAAATGTTAAAAGTGGAGTGTTTTATGATGTAATGGATCTTAATAATCTAGATTGACATGGCTCCATTTTATTAATGTACCTAAGTTTACACCTTCCATGATGCTTCTAATCTTGTAAAATGTTAAAAGTATAGTGTTTTATGATGTAATGGATATAAATAATCTAGATTGACATGGCTACAGTGATATGATGATAGTGTAGCTTGATGTTCAATTTGTAAAATTCTTGTACATATGAAGGATGAATGATAGTAAGGGAAAAAATCACATTATTATAAATTATTAGACAATTTGATAGGTGCTATATCATACTTCTTATTTGATAGGATCCCCCAATCTCAAGGCTTTCTCCCATTAATTCAAGGCAAAATTTAAGGCCTAAAAACTGAACCTAGTTTGTTTGAACTTCCATTGGATTTTAGTTTCTTTGAACTTCCATAGGATTTTAGTCTGTCTATTGAGTGTTAACTTCTACAAGTTCTAAAGGCATAGTCTGTAAAGGGCATGGTACCCTCTGGATCTCATATTTTATGAAAGGTGACATATCCAGTAAATGCCCCTACATTCAGTCTATGGAACAGATCTAAATAGAAGTTCTTCATTTTGATATCCATAAACCACTAACAGATCTAAATAGAAGTTCTTTACTTTAATATCCATAAACCACTACCATTTTAAGACAAACCGTGTACATGTGTCATTTATCCTATACATGTGTCATTTCTCCGATAAACTCTTAGGAAAACTTTAAAGCATGTGCCATTGGCTTTCTCCAATTAAATTTAAAGCATGTGTCATTTCTTAAGGCTTTCTCCCATTAATTCAAGGTAAACATTAAGGGCTTAAAAATGCACCTAAATTAGTTCAACTTCCATAGAATAGAATCCCCCAGATTCAAGTCTTTCTCCCATTAATTCAAGGCAAACTTTAATACCTAAAAACTAAACCCATTTTGTTTGAACTTCCATAGGATTTTAGTCTGTCTATTGATTTTTAACTTCTACAATTTCTAAAGGTAGAGTCTGTAAAGGGCCACGTAGCCTCTGGATCTCATCTTTTCTGAAAGTTGACATATCCAGTAAATGCCCCTACAGTCCATCTTTGGAACAAATCTAGATAGAAGTTCTTAATTTTAATATCCATAAACCACTACCATATTTGAATATAAGTTCTTCATTTAATAAATATAAACCACTACAACTTTAAGAAAAACCATGTACATGTGTCATTTCTCCCATAAAATCTTAGGAAAACTTTAAAGCATGTGTCATTGCCTTTCTCGCATTAACTTTAAATCATGTGTCTTTTCTCAAGGCTTTCTCCCATTAATGCAAGGAAAAATTTAAGGGCTAAAAGCTGAACCTAAAGTAGTTGAACTTCCATAGGATAGGATCCCCTAAACTCAAAGCTTTCTCCCATTAATTCAATGCAAACTTTAAGGCCTAAAAACTAAACCTAGTTTGTTTGAACTTCCATAGGATTTTAGTCTCTCTGTTGAATGTTAATTGCTACAAGTTCTAAGGGCAGAGTCTCTAAAGTGCCAGGTAGCCTTTGGATCTCATATTTTCTGAAAGGTTACATATCTAGTAAAATCCCCTACAATTAATCTCTAGAACATTTATGAATAGAATTTATTCATTTTAATATCAACAAACCACTACCACTTTAAGGAAAACCATGTACATGTGTCATTTATCCCATACATGTGTAATTTATCCCATATATTCTTAGGAAAACTTTAAATAATGTGTCATTTCTCAAGGATTTCTCCCATTAAGTCAAGGAAAACTTTAAGGCCTAAAAAGTGAACCTAAAGTAGTTGAACTTCCATAGGATAAGATTCCCCAAACTCAAGGATTTCTCCCTTTAATTCAAGGCAAAATTTAAGGCCTAAAAAATGAACCTAAAGTGGCTAAACTTCCATAGGATTTTACTTTGTTTGAACTTCCATACGATTTTAGTGTGTCTGTTGAGTGTTAACTTCTAAAAGTGATAAATGCAAAGTTTGTAAAGGGCCATGTAGCCTATGGATCTCATCTTTTATGAAAGGTGACATATCTGGTAAATTCCCCTACAGTCAATCTCTGGAATAATTCTAAATATAAGTTCTTCATTTTAATATCCATAAACCACTACCACTTTAAGGAAAACTGTGTACATGTGTCATTTATCCCATACATGTGTCATTTTTCCCATAAAATCTTAGGAAAACTTTAAAGCATGTGTAATTTCTCATGTCTTTCTCTCATTAAGTTTAAAGCATGTGTCATTTCTCAAGGCATTCTCCCATTAATTCAAGGAAAAATTTAATGCCTAAAAAGTGAACCTAAATTAGTTGAACTTCCATAGGATAGGATCCCAAAAACTCAAGGCTTTCTCCCATTAATTCAAGGAAACATTTAAGGCCTAAAACCTGAACCTAAAGTAGATGAACTTCCCTAGGATATGATCCCCCAATGTCAAGTGTTTCCCCTATTAATTCAAGGAAAAATTAAAGGCCTAAAAACTAAACCAAAAGTGGCCGAACTTCCATAGGATTTTAGTTTTTTTATCGAGTCTTAACTTCTACAAGTTCTAAAGGAGTCTGTAAAGGGCTAGGTGGACTTTGGATCTCATCCTTTCTTAAGGAATGTCATTTCTAGATGTGATTTATGCCATAAAATTTAAGGAAAACTTTAAGGCAAACCATGCGCGAACCATGTACATTTGTCATAAATCTTCCTTAAACTCTAGCCAATGTAATCTTTACTGCATCTCATTTCTAGATGTGATTCCTACCATAAAATTTAAGTCAAACTTTAACATAAACCATGCACATGTCATTTATCTCATGCACATGTGTCATTTCTCCCATGCATTTGCAATAAATGTTAATTTAATATATTTTATTGAATTTGTTTTTTTTCAGGGATAAAAAACCCACTAAATATGGTTGAAAAATGGACATTATGCATAGATGTTTCTTGCTATCCCAATCTATGGAAAGCAGTGATTACATATGTGCTTTGCAATATTACAACTAGCAAGTTCCTCCAAAGGAAAACGAATATACCGGGAAGAACAAAAAACAATGAGGCATATTATATCGCATTGATAGAAGGCTTGGGAACAACTAGGGAGTATGGATGAAATGGAATTGCAGTTTTCACCAATTCCAAACTATGTGCAACGAGATGAAATGTGTGTACCAAGTTAAGAAGGAGAGGCTAAAACAACTACATGGAAAAAAAAACAATATTGTTAGCCAATTTCAATTTATTTAGTATAAGACATTGTAAAATTGTTAATAAGATGTCTATTAATCTATTGCGTGGGGAAATGCCAATTCAAGATTCATATATCAAAGGTGAATTAATAGATGAATTAGAATTATACGGGGCAATGCCAATGCACGATTCATCTCTCAAAGATGAATTAGTGTTGAGACACTCTCCTTCAAAATTTATTGATGGACATTGTAACATATATTAGATATGTGTGCGTTTTATACTTAAAAATGCGTCTTTTTTAATTACCATGTGTTTCTTTAAATTATATACCAAGTGTGCTCCCACCATGTAAAGCACAATTTGGTGAACTTCACATTTTTATAAAATTAAAATGTGAGGACTTCAAAAAAAAATTGCTTAAATGGAGTTTCAAGCTTATTTTTTAATGACGATATGTTTTTTTCAATTATATACCAAGTGTGCTCCCATCATGTTTTCAATTACATACTAAGGGTGCTCCCACCATGTAAAGTGAAATTTGGTGAACTTAACATTTTTATAAATCTTTTGCTTAAATTGAGTTTCACACATCAATTAGTGATTTGAAAGCTATGTTTTACATAATTTGTGTACATTAAATTACATTAATTTTTTGAAATTAATTTTGAATTTATTTTAAATAGTAATTTTAAAAAATAATTGTAAATGTCCATTGTAGATATATCTACATATTTATATCATGGAGGATGAAAGGCTAATATCAATAGAATCCCATATCTTTACGGGAGATGGGGATCAGGGATCGATGGATGTTCATGGAATTTAAATACAAGCTTAAATCTCCATACATATACATACATGTGTGTACATATGGAATTGATATTTTATCAATTTTTTGAGTTAGATTAATTGTTAATAAGTTTTATTTTTTATTTTTTAGGAGGTAGGAGGACAAGGGTGTCTACTCCATCAATGGAGCATGGCCATGATTCACGCAATAGTTGTATGGTTCACACAATTTAATCAATGAATATGTACATGTATTTATATGTATGAATTTATTTTTGAATTGATTATAAATTTATATTTTCTTATGAAGATTTCCTCTCGTATCGTGAGGTACACATTCCCTTGGTGGGCCATCAATAGGTGTTGGCAAATTACGTGAAGGTGGTGATATGTATTGCCCCAGAGACCAATAAATGGATGGTCATGTTGGTTCTCAACCAATCGGTAGTCGTTTTGATCCTCAACAGTCTCAGGGTGGGCAAGATGCTTATGAACCATATCGAGGTGGCCATCAATTTGAATATTATATTCGTTCAATTTGTACATTTTTTTTTACATGTGTTTTTTAAATATAAAATTTTTTATATATTGGTGCAGAGGCTGAAAATGTTGCTCCAACTGTTGCTCGAAAAAGACGTAGGACACAATGTGTCATTAAATAAGAAGGTTGTCACCAACCGCGACTTATCCATCTGAAATTTCCGATATAGCTTGGGAATCAAACATGCAGCAACACACCTTACAAAGGTGTCAACATCTTCATGAAAAATTGAAGAGAGATCTCATGGATTTGACTCTCCCTGCTAAGAGTCGACAAATCTTGGAAATATTTACTCATTATTTAAGCGAACTAGTAGATGTGTACCTAAATCTTGGGCCAACAACTGATACTTTTGTAGAAGTGATGATAAAAAGAAAGGAATCAGCGATGGGTCTCGAATCATGGGAGGTTGTTAAACAAAGACTTACAACAAAAAAGGCCAAGTCTATGTTTAATTTCAAACAAGGGCTGAAAAGAAAGATGTTGAAGGTGCAATATTTCAAATACCCTCATATAGCTCGCTATTTATATGATAGACACCTTGCGACCTATGGAAGACTCCCATGGAACGATGAGGTTCTAGTTTATTTTGCAAAATTATTTTATGGAGAATTATTTTTGGGAATGAAACCTAATTACAATGACCTTACCTATATATTTTTTGATCCTAGGAAATGTCAATTGTATGACCATAGGGGCACTAGGCATGATGTTGAGTTGCTTCACCGTAACCCACCATTGGTTAGTCGACCTCTTCGTGTCGAAACTTTGCGGTCAGAACTGGGTGCCACTTTTCAAATTAGTCGAGAAGTGTAGAAATTATATAACTAATGCGTTATACATCCAATATTCTCCTAATCACACACTATTTGACTTCATGCACAATAAAAAATCTCTTCTACTATTGATCATTATATGCGGAAATTAAATCAATTGCATGCACACATTGAAACCATAAAAATTCACACATATGAACATAGTGTTTTAACGGGAAAGCCTGAAGCTAAAAACCCCAACTGTCTGTATATAATATATTTCATAGAGATCATGTAACCATCCTCATACAAAGATGATCATGTCAAGCTCTCGGTATGTCTGATACATACACTAATCGGCCAGTCTAGCAAATCCATGCAGCCGATTTTGCCACGCTGGCACACCTCTGTTGTACGATTCTTTCTTCCGAATATTGGCTCTGAATGAACTCGAATTGGTCCAGCCTTTCTCATGCAATCCTCATTGGCATCTCTACTCTGTGTTGGATGCAATCAATGCATCACTATAGTCACAACTGATAGTCATCTTGCCCTTTCACCTATCTCTCCACTGGTCTCCACTGAAACTGTCCATGCACTGTAGTTAACTGATGTATTCTTCGGTTGATTAATGAGTTAATATTTAGTGAATTAATTATTAATTAATTCACACCACTCTCACTAGTGTATCAATCAGTTAGACTAGATACAACTAGCTCAACTGTGTCTAACTGAGTTAAACTGAACACAACTCCACCAACTACCTCAATAACTCCACCAAACTCTGTCACATGAGTTCTAGCTGAAGTCTCCATGCAATAGCTCCACTTAACCCTCAGGAATAGCGTAATTCCTTCTGTCAGCTCCTGTGCCACATCTGTGCACTTAACTGAAGTGCTCCAAGAGAATAAGATAATGTTTATAGTCCGAATATTATTAAGAGCTAATAATATTCGACATATCTATTTTTAGACTGGCAATCTAAAAATAGATTCCGCCCAATATGTCTAAAAATAGAAGTCCATCTATTTTTCCAACTTGACCAACCATCCAAAAATAACATCCTGCAACTCATAGAATATGATCGACATGTCTAAAAATAGACATAGTCTAAAAATATACTTGCGCCAAAAATAGCCTGCGGGCCCACTTAGTGAAGGCGAATCTTTTCACTAAGCTCATTATCTTGTTGCAATCTCAACACTCCCTCTCAACAAGATAGGGATTATCTACCACCCCGATCCTGCCCCTGTGGTATTCGAAATTGCTCCTGGTGAGAGCCTTCATTACGATATCAGCATCTTGATCCTCCATAGCAATGTAAGAAAGTAACATGATCTTCCGCTACACACAATATCTGATATGATGATACCAGATGTCAATGTGTTTAGATATATCATGAAATACTAGATTAACTGAGAGTTTGATGAAACTCTGATTATCACAATATATCACAGTAGGATCTAAGTGTGAACCGAACAACCCGACCAGGATCTTCCTCATCCATATAGCCTCGCATGAAACCAAACTCGTTGCCATGTACTCGGCCTTCGCTGAACTGAGTGCCACGGATCTCCGCTTCCTGCTGTACCAAGAAACTGTTGTAGACCTGATACTGAAAATCCCTCAAGATGTGCTCTTTTTGTCTGTTGGGCTCCCTGCCCAATCTGCATCTGTGAAGCCATGTAGCTTCACCTCATCCGACTGTCTGTACCATAATCCATATCCCAATGTGCCTCTGAGATATCTCAATACATGCTTCCCTGCCTTCCAAAAGAGCTTGGTAGGCTTAACCATAGCTTGTGAAAGCTGGTTAACAACATAGCATATGTCACGTTGTGTATTGACTAGATAAGTAAACAACCCCACCAAATGTCGATAAACAATGGAATCCACTACCTCTGCCGATGTAGCATCCTCTTTCCTCCAACCACCAGGAAGATGAGTGTCGATAGGCTTGCATCCATGCATGTTGAACTTCTCGAGTATATCCCCGGCATACTTGCCTTGAGACACAAACAATCCATCACTGCACTACCAAATTTCCAATCCCAGGAAATAATGAAGGAGGCCCAAGTCCTTCATCTCAAACTCTTTTGCAAGATCAGCCTTGCATGAGAGTATCAACTATTCATCACCCGTCAAAATAAAATCATCTACATAAATTAAAATGATCAGCAACTTACCCTCCACCAAAATCTGGTATAGGTTTGGATCCGCCTCACTCTTGGTGAATCCAAGACCGGTGAAATAACTGTCTATCCATGTGTACCAAGCACGAGGTGCTTGCTTCAACCCATACAACATTCTTTTGAGCCTGCACACATGTGACTCGCTACTAAAGATCTCGAAACCTTCGAGCTACTCTATGTACACCTCCTCCTCAATGACTCCATTGAAGAACGCAGTATTCACATCCATCTAATGAATGTGCAATCCCATCTGCGCTGAGAGAGAAAGGATGCTCCATATGGAAGAATACCTTGCGACAGGTGAAAAGGTTTCCTTATAGTCGATCCCCTCAATCTATGAGAAGCCCCGGGCAACAAATCTTGCCTTGTACTTCTCCACATTCTTGTCAGTGGCTTACTTCACTTTGTAGATCCATCTCGAACCTACCACTGATTTCCCTTCCAACCTTGGGAAAATTTCCCATGCACTGTTTCTGACAATCGAATCATACTCTTCCACCATAGCATATACCCATGCAGGGTCCTCCACAACTTCCTCGAAAGAGGATGGCTCTGTCACGATACACTTGCTCATCAAAGCCATGTATCCAGTATATCAGTCAGGTGATTTTCTTTGTCTACGCTGTGATGTAGGTGCTCCTACAATCTTCACTGCATCAAGATTCAGTTGCTTAGCTTCTGTAGTGCACTTCCGCCCTTTAATGGTTAGCACTGCATGAGTGATTTCTTCCACTACATGAACCTCCTCCTGTGGCTGATCCACATCCTGAGGCTCATCCTTAGGAACTAATAGCTCCTCATCTACATGCAACTGTGTCTCCCTCTCAAGCGAACACTTCATATCTTTCTCCTCATGAAATTTGATATCTCGTCGCACAACAGTCTTCCGATTGTTTGGAAAATACACACGATAGTTGTGGGGTGTATTAGTGTACCCCAAAAATATCCCAACCTCTACGGTCGGCTCTAGCTTCTTCCTAGCATCCTTCGTCACATGAATGTAAATAGGTGAGGCAAAAATCTTCAAATGAGAAATATCAGGCTTCTTACCAGAAAACGCCTCTTCGGGTTTACTCATGCAAAGTACTCTGTGGGGACAACGGTTTTGCACATAAACTGCAGTATTGCAAGCCTCAACCCACAAGTGTATGGGAATGCCCTGATCATGCAACATCTCCCATGCAGTACCCACGATCGTTCTGTTCTTCCGCTCAGTGACCCCATTCTGCTGTGGGTTATGAGGCGCTATGAGCTCTCTTCGAATTCCTTCTGCACTACAAAATTCCTTGAATTCTCCAGAGATGAATTCACCACCATTATCGCTCCTAAGAGCCTTCACCTGCTTCCGCGATTCTTTCTCAACCAGTTCCTTGAACTCACATAACTTTGAGTATGTCTCACTCTTCTTCTGCATGAAGAAGATACAACACTTACGAGAAAAATCATCAACAAAGATCACATAATACCTGTGCTTTGTTGTCGAAGCTACTGAGAAAGGTCCACACACGTCTGTGTGAATTCTCTCAAGGATCGTTGTGGTGTGAATATCCTTCTCATGAAAGGTGGCTTTCACAAATTTTCCCAGAGTACATCCCTTGCGCTGATCTGACTGTGCAAGTGTACCCTTGGGAAGCCTCGTAGAAATCTGCTGCAAAATTTTCAAAGCACCATGGTGAAGATGGCACAATCTCCTGTGCCATAGCTCGCCTTCATGCTGGCTCACCACTCCTTCTGCCTTTCCTGCCATTGCTGCACAACCATCTACCTACAACTGATAAAGGTTCTTAACTCAAACGCCTATCCTCCAGGTTTCACCAGTTGCCTTACTGCACAAGAAAGCCTTTCCCTCGCTAAAGAGAACATCATATCCCTTGTCTTCCAACATCACCATAGAGATAATATTCTTCTTCAATCCTAGAACATGCATGAAATCCTTTAATATGAAGGGTTTACCAGACTCCCTCTCAAAGGAAATGGTCCTGATACTATTCGCATTGTATCTACCATCATTGCCCATCTCGATGTGCACTCCAAGATCCTTCTCATCTAGATCAGTAAAAAAATCTTTGTCTTTGGTCATGTGGAATGACGCACCACTGTCAAGAAACCACACTGATCCCATCATACTTGAGATCAAGCATGTGATCAGTGAAAAATATAGCTCAAACTGCAAGTCTAAGGCCTCTCCAGCTGCAGATCCAGCAGCCTGCTTATTTTTATTCTTCTGTGGACAATTAGTGGCGTAATGTCCGTGTTGGTGACAGTGAAAGCACTTCACCTTGGACATGTCCTGCTTCTTGCCTTTCGCACCGGATTGAGAAGTATTCTTCTTGCTCTTCCCCTTTCTTGCTTTGGCAGCCAAACCGCAATTTTATTCATCTTCATTCTTCGATGATGATCCGTCCCTAGTACTCTGCCTTATCTCCTCCTGTACAAGATCCGACCAAAGTCACTCCCATCTTGACAGTTTCTCCTGACCATTGACATAGTCCTCATAGGAATGCCAACTCTTTGGAAGCCCAAGGAGAGCTAAGCTCACCAAGTCCTCTTCATCTACAGTAACCCGCACACTTCCCAGCTCATCCTTGCACTGCATAAACTTCATGAGATACTTGGGTATACTGTCGCCTTTCTCCATTTTTATCTTCGTGAGTTTATCCTTGAGCGCCAACTTCCTCTGGTCACTCTTGCTTTGGAACAAGTCTGTCAAAGCTTTCCACATCAAGAATGGAAAAGATTTACCATGAATTCTAGACACTATGTGATCCTTCATACCTTCCAACAAAATCCTTCGACATTTTGCTGTCTTATTTTGCCATGCGTCAAGTGCGGCAGCATCGCTAGAAGCAGGTTTTGGAATTTCTGCATCTATGAACTCCTTCAACCAATTGTCCTTGAGCACCACCTCCACCCTATCTGTCCATGCAATATAATTCGAGCTACCCTCAAGGGCATACTCCAATCAAAATCCATTGAAATACATCTCAACTTTGACACCAAGAAAACACTGCTGCAAATTCAAATTCCACCAGCACAAAACTCAACCACTTCAATGCTTTGCAATTGCTCCAATGATCAATACTGCTCTGATACCATTTAGAAATTATATAACTAATTCGTTAGACATCCAAGATTCTCCTGATCACACACTATTTGAATTCATGCACAATACAAAATCTCTTCTACTATTAATCGTTATATGCAGAAATTAAATCAATTGGATGCACACATTGAAACCATAAAAATTCACACATATGAACACAGTGTTTTAACGGAAAATCTTGAAGCTAAAATCCCCAAATATCTGTATATAATATATGTCATAGAGATCATGTAACAATCCTCATACATAGCTGATCATGTCAAGCTCTCAGTACAATACAATCGCTACACACCAATCAGGCCCAATCTAGCAAATCCATGCACCGATCTTTGCCACCTTCTAGCCTGCCTCTACTGCGCAATCCCTACTGAATATTGGATCTAAATGAACTCGAATTGGTCCAGCCTTGCTCAGGAAATCCTCATTGGCATCTCCAATCACTGGGTGTTGCAAACCATGCAACACTATAGTCACAACTGATAGTCAACCTGCTCTTTCAATTACCTCTCCACTGGTCTCCACTGAAACTGTCCATGCACTGTAGTTAAATGATGTATTCTTCAGTTGATTAATGAGTTAATAATTAGTGAATTAATTAATAATTAATTCACACCACTCTCACTAGCGTATCAATCAGCTAGACTAGATACAACTAGCTCAACTGTGTCTAACTGATTTAAACTGAACACAACTCCACCAACTACCTCCATAACTCCACCAAAATCAGTCACATGAGTTCTAACTGAAGTCTCCATGGAATAGATCCACTTAACCCTCAGGAATAGCGTAATTCATTCTTTCAGCTCCTATGCCACATCTGTGCACTTAATTGAAGTGATCCAAGATAATAAGATAATGTTTACAGTCCAAATATTATTAAGAGCTAATAATATTCGACATATCTATTTTTTTACTAGAAATATAAAAATAGATTCCGCCTAGTATGTCTAAAAATAGAAGTCCATCTATTTTTCCAACTTAACCAACCATCCACAAATAACATCCTGCAACTCATAGAATATGATCGACATGTCTAAAAATAGACATAGTCTAAAAATAGACTTGCGCCAAAAATAGCCTGTGGGCCCACTTAGTGAAGGAAACTATTTTCACTAAGCTCATAATTTTGTTGCAATCTCAACAAGAAGCAAGGGATGCCATCATTGAAAATTTTCACAGTGGATTAGGTGGAGTCAATGTTTGTTTGAATCGACAAAGAGCATATGAGAATGAATGCGCTAATTTTGTGTATTATACAAATGAAGAGATTGACAACATGAGTGTTGAAGGTCTCAGAACATATGCAAATAATTGTCGCAATGGTTGACAGGACCTAAATTTTCATGAGCAAGAGGGCATGGGAATGGTATGTGTTAATTGTTAGGGTGATTATTTTAACACATGTACAATTTGTAATAAATACATATATACATACATTTATTTGTATACATTTATCTAACAAAAATGCATCGCTATATGTTAACACCATTTTCAATTGTCACGCTTGATGAATGAATAAAATGTCAATATCATGGTTAGAGCCTCTAGTTCAAACAATCAATATGGGTCTCACCATCAATCACACAATAAAGATGGTTCTGACCATCAAGGTATGTTGGAAAATTTTAGTGTTTTTTAAGTGAACATGATGATGTAAAATTATTTATTATCTATTATTATATATATCCAAACATGATGAGATATTTTTAAAATAAATAATTGTGCACACATGTACATGTATATATATAGTAAAATGTTTTAATAGATTCTGATTCCGTCTGATGTTTTTGGGATGGCGGTACCTTCTTCTTCCTTGGGAGAGGTGCCAAATCCACCATCATAAGTATGAACAATTTTTCACTTTCAAATATGTTTTTAAGTTATATATTCCAACTCAAAAAGTTTCATTAAAAATGAGGTATCTAGATCTTGAGTTATTTTAAATTTTTTGAATTTTAGGTTTTTGGATATTTTCTTTCCGAGCCACTCATAGCAGATGTGCCAAATCCACCAGCACAAGTATTCAATTTTTCACTTAAATATATATGTTTTTAAGTTATAAGTTACAAATTGAAGTTCAAAATTTTTACTATAAATTAAGATCTAGATCTTGAGTTATTTTAATTTTTTTGAATTTTAGGTTTTTGGAGATTTCCTTTTGGAGCCTTTCATAGCAGATGTGCCAAACCCACTAGCACAAGTATTTCATTTTTCACTTAAATATATTTTTTTAAGTTATAAGTTATAAATTGAAGTTCAAAAGTTTTATTATAAATTGAGATCTCGATATTGAGTTATTTTATACCTTTAATTTTTTTTAATTTTAGGTTCCTAGAGAGGATTTCTTTTCTCCACGGACTCTAGCGATGGAGTGTATGACGGAGATAGGAACATCCACACCATTTCAACCATTTGAACAAGTTGTCTAACTTTTTTTTTAATATTATTGAAAATAAGTTTATATATGCATTTTCATTTGAAATTTTTTAATATATATATATATATATATATATGCTTTTACATGTATATTGTACAATTTATTGTTGAAGATGTTCGAGTGCGGAAGTTTTAGTAGACGAGCAACAAATGGAGAGGGAACCTCATAAGGTATTGCATGATTTTTTTTTTAGCATTTCATTTTTTTAGATGAAGTTATATATATTCTCATTCGATCGTAAAAAAATAAATTTTAATGTTTGTACACATTATGTACAGGTTCCCCATGCTTCATAGGATAGCTCGAGTATCATGACTTTTCTAGGAGAGACACTACATTCATTTGTATTTGATGGATAATGTACATGCACATGCAAGATTATATTTTCAATAGATTTAATATTAAATTTACTTTTTTATATATAGTCTTATCTAGATGCAGTCATATATAACTTGATACTTGATACTTGTGAGATAAAAAAATTGGACATATTTTATGTGAACTACATTTGGTACATGTGAATGTGATATAATGTTTTGATTTTATTGGATAGATGAAATACATTTGGCATGTGAAGTAGTGTTCTGATCTATAATGTTTTGTTTTTAAAACTCAATTTTTGGATGGTTGAACTACATTTTTCATGTGAAGTAATGTTGTATTATAATTTGTTTTGTTTTTGAAACTCAAGTTTTGAATGGTTGAACTACATTTGGCATGTCATTGCATGATATAATGTTTTGTTTTTATTGGATAGTTGAACTACATTTGGCATGTAAAGTAATGTTGTGATATAATTTTTTTGTTTTTAAAACTCAAGCTTTGGATGGTTGAACTGAATTTGGCACGTGATTGTGATATTTAATGTTTTGTTTTTATGGGATAGTTGAACTAGATTTGGCATGTTTAGTAATGTTGTGGTATAATGTTTTGTTTTTAAAACTCAAGTTTTAGATGGTTGAACTACATTTTGCACGTGATTATGATATAATGTTTTGTTTTTAAAATTCAAGTTGTCGTTTTCCAAACAAAAAAAGTTCACATGAATATATGTACATGTAGAAGTGATTGAACTACTTGTTTGAATATATATGTTAAAACGATTGAAGTACAATACATATCGACATGTATATATATATATATATATTCCTAAAAACAGTCACAAGATTCTAGGTCTTGTTAGATGTGTCAAACAATCATAAAATTTCAAACTTGCATTCTATAATGTATATATATCCAGTGTGTGCAACATTTCTCATCAATGCATGTATAGAAAATCTACTTTTAGTTAATTGATTTCTAGAACATATATATCCAGTACGTGCAACATTTTTCAGTAATGCACATAGAATAGCTACATCCAACTAATTGCATTCTAGAACATATATATCCAGTACTTACAAAAAATTTCATCAATGCACATAGAAAATATACTTTTAGTTAATTTCATTCTAGAACATATATATCCAGTACGTGCAACATTTTTCATCAACGCAGAAGGAAAAGCTACTTTCATTTAATTGCATTCTAGAACATATATATCCATTACTTGCAACATTTTTCATCAATGCACATAGAAAAGCTACTTTCAGTTAATTGAATTCTATAACATATATATATCGAATGCGTGCAACAATTTTCATCAATGCACATAGAAAAGCTACTTTTAGTTAATTGAATTCCAGAACATATATATCAAGTACATGCAACATTTTTCATCAATGCACATAGAAAAGCTACTTCTAGTTAATTTCACTGTAGAACATATATATCCAGTACATGTAACATTTTTCATCAATGCACATAGAAAAGCTACTTTTAGTTAATTGCATTCTAGAACATATATATCGAGTATTTGCAACACTCTTCATCAATGCACATAGAAAAGCTACTTTCAGTTAATTTCATTCTATAACATATATATATATATATAGTATGTATATATATATATATATATATATATATATATATATATATATATATATATATATATATATATATATATATATTCAATACGTGTAACATTTGTCATAAATGCACATAAAAAAGCTACTTTCAGTTAATTGCATTCTGGAACATATATATCTAGTACGTGCAACATTTTTCATCAATGAAAATAGAGAAGCTACTTTGAGTTAATTTCATTCTAGAACATATATATCCAGTATGTGAAATATTTTTTATCAATGCACATAGAAAAACTACTTTCAATTAATTACATTCTAGAATATATCTATCCAGTACGTGCAACATTTTTCATCAATGCACATAAAAAAGCTACTTTCAGTTGATACTAGTGTGCATGTACCAAAACAATGTACATGTGAAAACAGTTGCATAGATAACATAACAAGGTAGTTCAATTTTTAGTTGAGTTCTAGAAGTTCTAAAACATGAATCCAAAGAGACAAAATTGTTGGGCAATTCAATCAAAAAAATTCCAATGGAATGCCATCTTCAATGATTTGTTCATGATCAGATTTTGACATTTTCCGTTTCTTAATTTTCATTTTTTTCTTCGATTGAACCTCTATCAACTTTATGTGTGCTGCACACACCAAGTGACTATATTGACAACTTATGACATCAGTTTCATAGTCTTCAAAGTAAAGAAAAGCCCCATTTTGATTAGTTTGTCTGAAAAAATAACCTTTCAGTATAATAGAATCACTGTCATATGGAAACTCGTGATCATTATAGTTTTCTAATAATTTCATCTTTCATTCAGTGCAACGCATCAAATAATACTTCACATTTTCATCATTGATAGTAGGTGAAATTACGGAAAAAACATCTCCTGCACAATAAAATAAACTTATGTATTTAAATTTAGATCATAATTAACATGAAAAATTAACTTTAAAATAATTTTAGTATTTATTTTTAGATATCTATAATTTGAAAGCAATTCATATGTTACCTTCTCTAACAAGATCAGAAACTCGATCACCATCAAATGATATTGTAGTCTCCTCTTATTGCATTTCTTAAAACATTACAATGGACATTTTCCCCTTTGTATCTAGCTATGTATGTCTCCAATATTTTACATACATTTTGTTTTCACAAACATCATTGGATTTTGTGTTGTCTATGAAAACATGACAAAAATTAGAATATTTTGTTTTATGCAATGCAAACACATTTGTGGACAACTTTGTTTTAACTAAATACAATTGTCAAGTTCCTTTTATTGTTTCAACGTCATTTCCAGTCGATCTATCTACATCTTTGACCCCAATATGCCAAAAAAACCTATAAGGAAAATTCAAAGAAGAATGTAAATATGATATCAAAATACCATCAAAGATAATTGTTGTGATAAATTTACATTGTTTAAAATTGGATATCCAATAAAGATTAAATTGAATGTACCTTCGCACATCCCTTGATTGGTTAGTCTCATGGCTTAGTGCAGCGATGCACCATTGAACAAATTCTTTAGCGTCCACATGTCAGTTTGCAGAGGGGTCCATTTGATATCTTTGAAGCACTCGGTTTATGCATGCCCTTGCACTGTCATGTTCTCATTTTCCATGAAGAGTCTCAAAGAAATTCTAACAATGTTTAATGCAGGTTTTATTATAAAGAAAAAACAACCAAAATAATGATCGTGAAGATTTGAATTGACCTGCACATCCATCTGACCATATTCGAGGTTCATTGAATTTTATTCCACGACTTTTCAAGGAGTCATAAATCTTTCCAAAACAGTGTTGTACAAAATATCTATCCTGTGTATGATCGTCACTGATATAAAAGTCATATTCTTTAATAACATGTCAATTTTCACTGGTGCTTTCTATATGATCAACATTTTGTTCAACATGTCTATATAGAATATGGACGAGAATGGAGACTTGGTCAGAATGATAGTATTCACTCTGAATTTCTTTGGGTGGAACAAATGTATAGTTTTCTGCAAAATCAATTACTGACAAAATGGCCCCTAGTGGAAAAAATTCATGGGATTTTTTGAATTCCAAGTCTTGTCATCGAGATTTATGGGAATGCTTGGTGTATTTATAAATTTCTTCCTCAAACTTTCTCAAAAAATCTATCACAAATTTTTTTTCTTCTTGTACAGTAATTCAATTCTTTTAACACTATTTGAACCTTGAATCAATGTATGGATATATTCATATCTCTTCCATTTCACTTTCATGTTAGAAAATTATTGATCGCTTATATCAGTATGATATTTGTTTTGAAATTTAGTCAAATTTCCACAATCATCGCATTTTTGACCACCAATATATTTTTTTTCGTAAAAAAATTCATTTCTCTCTCTTCCACATAGAATTTGAGATATGAAATCATGTATAGTGGAAGGAGGAGGTGAAATTTCCAAAATTTTCTACCGAAATTAACAAATGTGTCATAATATAACTGAAATTCCACATGATAACAACAACAAGTGTCGCATACAGTCATAGGTTTTACATGCCATGGCTTTTGTTGGACAAAAGCACTGATTCAAACAACAATTTCATGATTCTCTTCTTTGAACTTGTTGAAAAACTCTATCTTAGTGATTTCCAAGAAATTTTTTGGGTGTGTTTCATACTGATTTCATGCTATTCTTCTTCGCATCACATCCCTCACATTTGGTGAAACACGTGAATTTTTCTTCTAATATTCATATATTGTTTTTTTAACAATTTATCCAAGTCTATCTTTGTATGGTTGCCTAAAAATAGATCTCCAAAAAGCAAGTTTATCATTTACATATATTTGCAACTAAAATTTCTAATGTTTGTGCAAATTTTTTTGTGAGCTTCCTAATGCTCGTGCCATAGATTTTACCAAGCGTTTCTCTTTAGTACTTTATGAAACCACTGCAATATGTATTGATCTACGTGCAACTGAAACATTTTTTTGTCTAGATCTTCTAATTGAATTTATAGCACTATTTATAATTTGTATCACATTTTCCTTCATTTTTTTATCTTTTGTTGACTTTTGAATACCCAATAAAGTCATAGCTTCTTTTAATTTCCTTAATGATAGGAGACCTTTCAACAATTGGGCTTGAACTTCCACATTTTCCTTTATGAAGTATATATCAAAAATGAAGTTAACACAATATTGTATAACATGGTCAGCTCTTTTATCTCCATATGTGTGAGTGTCAACATTTTCTAACATCTCATCATTGACATTGATTTCATCTGTACATATTCGATTTAATAGTACATAATAAGTTTGCATATTCAATACATAACTAAATTAATAAATATGTATAATTTCAATAATATGTGCATGTTTTCAACACACACACACACACACACACACACACACATATATATATACCTTGGGATTCAATTTATTCACTTGAATTTATTTCAAAATTTAGACCATCTTCAATCATTGGTTCAATATCTCTCACTTTCTATTTCAAAATTTTGTATCTCATCATCAATATTTTGAAGCATATCTCTCTCTGCTTACATTGCAAAATATTTTTCAAACTAGTTCAGAAAATAAAAATTAAGCTTCACATTTTACACTAGGAAAATTTTCAATATCAAATTCATAATATTTACATTTACATACATGATTCAGCTGCTAGTTGAGGTTGATTTTCCCTTTAAATATTTGAGAGTGCTTCTCTCTTTCTTTTGCGAGATTCTCTCTCATGTTCTCTATGTTCATCAGGTTCTCTTGTTCAATCATATTTTCTCATGCAATTCCTTTGATCTCCCATGATAATAGAATATGAAGTTCAAAATATTTCCTTCAAAAATTTTAGACAAAAACTAAATTAAAAAAAACATCACAAAGGATTTAATTTAAAAAAACTGCTAAAAATAGTAAGTTGTGCCGAAACTGAAAAACTAAAAGAGACAATGGTGGGGGCCCAAATGAGTAGGCAGGTGGCCACCAATATCTACCTAGATCATGAGATCATGGTGACGAGATCTTGCCTTAGCTCTTTCACTACCATGTGTGTTATCATAGGATGATGGTGAAGTGTTCCCATCATTATTTTTCCTCAATGGTTTCAACCATGCGTTGGGAGGTTCTGACACCTTCCAGCACTGACCTTTAGTGTATCCCAAACCTACTAATCGAGGTCTCTGCATGAACTCCAATGGCTAAATCATGCCTTGGCCATTAGCACCAAGTCCTCCTCCTTTGTACCCCATCTTGGTGGGGAGTCTCATGCTAGTTCCTGTAATTGGTATCTCAGCATTTCCCACATAAATCATAGCATGTGAAGATGAAACTGAAGAAACATCAAAATTTTTTACCTCATATGTCGATTCAGAAACAGGTGATGATCGCTTTTTTAAGCCTTTGTTGCACTTCAGTTCCTCGAGACCCTCTTCCGTGACTCGCAGCTGAAGCTAAAATCTCTACTTATCTTCTTTCTCTCCTTGGAGAAGCCTCCTTAATTCATCTTCCTTTGCTTGAAGGCTCTGGTCGTTTCACTTCAGCTCTTCTAAGGCTACCTCTACGGCTTTCAATTGAAGCTACACTCCCTTATTATCCTCTTTCTCCTCTCGTAGAAGCACTTTCAATTCAACGTTATCTTCTTGAAGGATATACCTGATATCGTTATTCAAGTGATGAGAATATGATGAGGGTGAGGAACATTCACTACAAGATTTGGATGAATCATTGCTTTATGCTTCTTCTTTCTCCCGTCTATTGTAAGCTGCATACATCATGTCCACCATTTAGGACACCCTGAGCATGGCCTCGTGCATTTATTTCCCATTCTCCATTGTTGCAAGTTCAATTTCTTCGAATTCGCATCGGAAAGAAGATTGCTATGATACCAATTGATTCAAGTCCGTCAACTACCAGATTTACCCACGATCGTTTACTTCTGTGATGTATAGAATTTCATTTTATCAAAGAATTAATGGAAACATATGCATATATAATTAAGAGGAAAACATGTCAACGACCACACAAAAAAATGCAAGACATTTAATAACGTATTTCGGCGAGTGTCGATTAAATGTGATGATGTACATGGATGTTTTGTACTTGTCATACAGGAATTGTTCCCTCAACATGAGATGAAAAATATCTTCTCAAGATGTTCTGCAACAAGAAACTCTCACTCATAACAAACCTCCTATCAACATGGCAACCTCACACATGGTGGCAAAGAGTATCTCGCCATCAAGGAAACAAAGGGATCTCACAAAATTAATGAACATCCATGATGAATACATATCACATGACATAAACATCAATATTTTGCATCATACATCAAGCATGAATCGACATGACATAAAACATCTCACATAACTAATTAATGACATACATGGCAACAACACTTCATATACCTCAACTATGATGTTGATTGAAGAATAGAATACTCAGTTGCTTGATCTGAATGCACCATCATAGTCATGGTGTCGAATGGCATGAAATCGACTATACACACTGTGAAATACAACACCGTCATTCCAATTTGGAAAAAGACCGATAAATCGAGAACCCTGTTGCAAAAACTCACATCGTCATCAGATTATCGTCACCGAGAGGTGTATAAACTGTATAAAAATTTTCAAATTTGGACACTAGACAATTATGGCCCCTCGGAAAATGTGGCTCAGATCATGGTCCCACTGCCTCCCTGAATCACTAAGGTTTCCACCTGCAACGGTGTGGGTTGCGGGGGACCAGCGAGGGTCATGGCCCGCTAACCCAAACATACGTAATATGGTCATGGAGTGGGGTGGTGGGGGTGGTAGCCCGCCACCCCCTTTTTTATATTTTTTTTGTTATTTTTAATAGTAATAGCTATTTTTGATTTCAACGAAAATAAGGGTCATTGGGAAAATTAACAAGGCCACAATTTCACCCATTTTCGAGAGCTAGGTTCCCTGTCGGTTGACGGTCAATTTGTGGGACACTTAAACCTGGCCCACTGCCCAAATTTTGCCAAACATTGACTTGCTCTAACTTCTCCATACTAGGTCGGATTGTAGATCCATTCTCACCTTTGGAATCAAGGGCGACGAGTTATTAAACTTGAACCTGGTTAAAGAGAAATCTGACCCCTTTTAATTTTGACCTATCATCAACCCTCTTGATCTCCTTGAGGGTGTTCAGAGCCACCTAGATAAATCCTCCCTAATGAGGAGCTTTTGGTCCACCAAAATCATGGACATAATATGCAACTTCTTTGTACCTCGTCTATGCCACAAGTGTCCTAAAAGGTCACTCTCTATTCTCCTTCACCTTTGTCCTTCGGAGCCATAAGTGATGAGCTAACACCTGCATCCTCTGCAAACCTGTAGCACAATATTTTACAAAATTACATGCTTAACTAAGCCACCAGTGTATGACCCAAGCATTCCCCACACTTGCGATGAGTTTATAGCCATACTCTGTGGTCAAATTGACATCAAATAGAATCAATATTCCAACTATCAATACAATGCGCAAATATCATTGTTGCTTCATAAGTGATGGAAAAAAAATCATCACTTTTACATTTTAAATTGCAACATATGATTTAAAACTATGGCCAATACATCTAGAAGAACCATTTCTTACTCAACAGAGTGAACGATGATGAATGTTGTGGATTTTCTTGTCGAAAATTTTCACTGACTGGATTTTGCATGGACGTTGTTTCCTTCAAACACTGCTTTGGATGGAGTCTCCAACACGTGGCTCTTTTATGTCCACTTCTATCACAATAACTCCAATGAGTCTTCTTCCTTCATTCCCGCTTAACCAATTATTTTCTCTCCCATGGAGAAGGCCTTTCACGCCTCATACTCTTTCATTCTTCCATTCTCTTCCACCACTAAGCGATGACATGGTTATGTAAACCAAAAAAAGGACAAGTTTTCCTATACTGTGACTTTTTTCCATGATTATCAACATGCTTATAATGAAAATGAACTTGATAATATCGAGACTTGTTATACCTTTCCTGGTGGTCTCTGTTGTGATCATGGTGATGATAGCTTGCCTCAACTATTTCACTCCCATGTGTGTTGTCATAGGATGATGGTGAATTGTTCCCATCATTCTCTTTCCTCAATGGTTTAAACCATGCGTTGGGAGATTCTGACACCTTTAAGCATTGTCCTTCAGTGTATCCCAATCATGCTAATTGAGCTCTATACGTGACCTCCAATGGTTGGATCATGCCTTTTCCATTACCTCCAAGTCCTCCTCCTTTGTACCCCATCTTGGTGAGGAGTCTCATGCCAGTTCCTGTAATGGGTATTTCAACGTTTCCCACATAAATGATTGCATGTGAAGATGAAACTGAAGAAACGTCAACATTGTTTACCTCAGATGTCGATTCAGAAATAGGTGATGATGGCTTCTTGAAGCCTTTTTTGCACTTCAACTCTTCCGAAGCCTCTTCCGTGACTCACAGTTGAAGCTGAAATCATTGCTTCTCTGCTTTCTCTTCTTGGAGAAGTCTCCTTAATTCAGCATCCTTTTCTTGAGGGCTCTGGTCGTTGCACTTCATTTATTCCAAGGCTTCCTTTGCAGCTTACAACTGAGGTTGCACTCTCTTCTTATTCTATTTATTCTCTCATATAAGAAATTTCAATACAGTGTTATCTTCTTTAAAGATATAACTTATCTCCTCATTCGAATGATGAGAATATGATGAGGGTGAGGAACATTCACTACAAGATGTGGATGAAGCATCGCTTTCGAGTTCTTATTTCTCCCATCTCTATTACGTTGCATACATCATGCCCATCATTTTTGACATCCTAAGCATAGCCTCGTGCTTTTCTTTCCATCCTCCATTGTTGCACGTTCAATCGCTTGCAATTCGCATTAGCAAGAATATTGCTCTGATACCACTTGATCTGATTATGTTAGCTATCAGATTTACCCATGATATTTTAGTCATGTGATGTATAAAATTTCATTTTATCAAATCATTAATGGACACATATGCAAATATAATTAAGAGGAAAACATGTAAACAACCACACAAAAAAACACAAGACGTTTAATAACGAAGTTCTTTGAGTGTGGATTACGTCTCCAGGCCTTGGTGTCTAGATGGTGTTGGCCACTTCATTTGGCACTAAAAATTCTGATGATGTACGTGGAAGTTGTTTACTTTTCATACAAGAAATGTGCCCTCATCGTGAGTGGAAAAGTCTCTTCTTGATATGTTTCACTACAAGGAACTCTCACTCATAACAAACCTCCTATCAGCATGACAACCTCACACATGGTGACAAAGGGTATCCCACCATCAAGGCAACAAAGGGATCTTAGAACATAAATGACCATCCATGATGAATACATATCACTTAAAATAAACATCAAGATTTTGCATCATACATCAAGCAAGAATTGACATGGCATGAAACATCTCACAACAATAATCAATGAAGTACATGGAAACAACACTTCATATACCTCAACTCTAATGCTAGTTGAGGAATAGAATTCTCAGCTACTCGATCTGAATGCACCATCGAAGTCATGGCGTCGAATGGCCTAGAATCGACTATCCACACTCTGAAATATGACAATTTTATTCCAATTTGGAAAAATTCCAACAAATTGAGACCTTTGTTGTAGAAACTGACATCGTCATCATATTCCCATCACCGAGAGGTGTAAAATCCATATAAAATTTTTCCAATTTGGATGCCGGACAATTATGGACCCTATGAAAATATGGCTCAAATCATGTTTCCACTGCCTCCCTAAATGGCTCAGGGTTCCATCTACAATAAAAAATAAGTCTGCCTCAAACTGCATGCATGCATGTACCTACAATTAAATAATTATTGTGGAAATATGTGTCGAGTCTCCTTCGAACTCTGTGCTCCTCCTTTGTTTGGGTTGAATGGTAAGAACAAGGTTCATATACATAAGCCATGCTAAGTTAACAATGAAGAGGCCATTGGCCTAGTGGTAAATAAAGGTAATTGTTGGAGGAGAGGTCGGGGGATCAAATCCCACCTCTCCATATTTGAACTGTGATATTATGTTTAACTGTAGCATAAATTTTCAAAAGTCGTTGCATTAACTTAGGGCCGCAGTTATGGTTTTAATGTAATGTTGTATTTTTGGTTCGAAATATTTAAATATGGTTTTGAATGTTGTGTCGGGCCACAGGTGGAGCAGGCCAACCTATGTGGCTGTGTAGGTTCGATTCTGACCAGCTCACTTAAATGTTGCCACATCATATTACGGTGTTAAGTATAGCGGGGCATGGGCCAGGTCCAACGGAGGTGGCCTGCTCACCGCCCACAGTGGTTTGTAATAATAGTGTGGGTTCCGAGGGATCAGTAGACGTAATGGCCTGTCAACCCAAATATATTTTGTAATATATATATTTTTTTACATTTCTTATACAATATGGTCATGTGGTGGGGTGGCGGGGGTAGTGTCTTGCCACCCCCTTTTTTATATATATTTTTGTTATTTTTTAATAGTAATAGTTATTTTCGATTTTAACAAAAATAAGGGCCATTGGGGAAATTAGTGAGGCCACAATTTCACCCATTTTCTATAGTTGGGTTCCCTATAGGTTGACAGTGAATTTGTGAGACACTTAAACTTGGCCAACTGCCCAACTTTGACGAAACTTTGACTTGCTCTAACTTCTCCATTTAGGCTCGGATTGAAGATCTGTTTGCACTGTTGGAGTCAGGGTGATGAGTAATTCAACCTTAACTAGGTTCGAGAAAAATCCAACCACTTTTAATTTTGACCTATCATCAACCCTCTTGATCTTGCGAAGGTGTCTAGAGCCACCTGGATCAATCCTCCCCACTGAGAATCTTTTGTTCCACCAAAATTATGAACATAATATGCAACTACTTTGTACCTTGTCTGTGCCACAAGTGTCCTAAAAGGTCACCCTAAATTCTCCTAAACCTTTCTCCTTCAGAGCCATAAGCGATGAGGCAACACCTGCATCCTCTGCAAAGCTGTAATACAATATTTTGAAAATTTCATTCTTAAATAAGTGACGAATATATGACCCAAGCATTCCCCACACTTGCCACGAGTGTATAACCATACTCTGTGGTCAATTTTACATCAAATGGAATGAATGCCTGAGCTATCAATACTAGGCCAAAATATCGTTGTTTCTTCATAAGCGATGGTTCAAGACACATAATCACTTTTACATTTTAAATTGCAACATATGATTTACAACTGTGGCCAATACATCTAGAAAAACCATTTCTTACTCAACAGAGTGAACCATGATGAATGTGGTGGATTTTCTTGTTGAATATTTTCACTGAATGGTTTCTACATGGACGCTTTTTCCTTCAGACACTAATCTGGATGGAGTATCCAACATGTTTCTCTTTAATGGCCACAATTTCACCTATTTTCGGTAGTTGGGTTCTCTTCCAGTTGATGGTGAATTTGTGGGACACTTAAACCTGACCCATTGTCCAAATTTGACAAAACATTGACCTGTACTAACTTCTCCATAAGCACATTGATTGAAGATCCGTTCACACCGCTGGAATCAAGGCGAAGAGTAATTCACACTGAACCTGGCTCAAGATAAATACCACTACTTTGAATTTTGACCTATCATCAATCCTCTTGATCTCCTAAGGGTGTCTGGAGGCACCTGCATCACTTTTTTATCCTCAACTTGCGATATTTATAATGGTTTCTCCTCATCAGGTTGTTTTGGTGCATTCTCTCCTTCTCCTTCACATACTCAATCCCATAAATCATTAAAAATAAGAGTATTTTTAACTTTTCTAAAACATTCCTCATAATTTTCATTTCTAGAAAGGACAACCCTAATTAAATACACCAAGGAGTTCATCATTTTTTTCAGATAACCTTACAAAAAAATATGTTTTAAATCAGTGACACTATATATATATATATATATATATATATATATATGTTTTAACCACAATCTGAGACATATTTTCTTTAAAAAAATTAGTTACTTGCAAATTCAACAGTGTTCAATATTTTTGTTTCAACCACAATTAGGCATAGAATTTTCTTTAAAAAACTGTTTTTTTAACTTACAGATTCATAAGGTTTCCAACGCCTGATCATGCCTCCAAATGTTGGTAGTTACCTCTGCAACGCAGAGTTTGCAAAAGTTTTAATGATTTTAACTTCTACAATATGGTGGTATTCAATACAGTGGTTGACCCTCGGACTTGTGGTAGTCTATGAATATGATCAACCGTAGGCTTGTGCAAAAAAACCAAGGGCACTCCACAACAAACGTAACATAAAGACATGTTTTCCACTCCAAATTGTAATGAAACTTCACTGCAACGATGCCAAGGGTTTCCAAACAAACTTCATTGCTATCACACCAAGGGTTTCCAAACTCATGGATTCTTTTTTTTTTCAGAAGAAAAAAACGCTGTGATATATTAAATATAAAACAGTACATAGTCCAATACATCTCAAACTGTAAAACCATACAGCGAGATTCCAACCAAAGGCAGCCAAAAAGTGACTGCAGCAACATAGAACGAACCCGTCCATAATCAAAATGCTCATCTATAAAAGTGAGCAGAAGGAGAAATATGGGACAGAATGTACAGATTTCCGCCAGTGAATAAACCTATGTAATAGAAGATATGAGAATAAAAATGCACATATATGGACCACAAGATTAGATAAAACAAGTGAAATTAAGGTCGCATAAATGATGACATGAATTGTAAATGACTGTCCCGAGACAAGGATGAAAGAGTGAGTCATCATTGCAAGATGAAAACAGCAAAATGTGCCAGACCATATAATCTCCCGCTCACCTGAAGGGAAGCACGCTCGCCTGTAATGATTCAACGCTCGCTTGAAGGATTGCGTACCCATCTGGAGACAACCATCGAAAAGCCTCCAAATCTTGCATACCATGAGAAACCAGGCATATGCCGAGTCATCACGCCACAGAGATACCATCGCTCGCCTGATGATGATATACCGGGATCATCGAAAACACGACAAGAGAGATAACAAAAACATAATGCACGCTCGCCAGAAGAGATATATGTGATGAATCAAAACCCTGCAAAAAGATAAAGCAGCCGGATATAGAGAAGAGAAGACCAAAAAGAAATAGACTGTGCCGAATTATGGAATATCTATATCAGTCTCCCAGTAAATGAGACCATCACGGAATAGTTGAACCTGCATAGTGCCAAAATCTGTGTTTAGTCCCATCTTAGAGAGGCTATCTGCCCTTGTATTATTCTCTCTGAAAATATGACTTATAGCAGGTCTATTGAGTTGTATCCACATACGACGAACCCGTGAGACCCATCCAAGAAGTTCAGAAGGAACAGAAGCCTGTAAGTCAGATATCCATCCAATAGCAATCCTAGAATCACCATATACATGAATATTCGTTAACTGTAAGTATAAGGCAAAACGGAGACCACCCCAAAGAGCGATGACTTCCGCTTTGTTGTTGGATCCCTTGCCAGCATTAAAGTGAATATGCACTCTCTCTCTTTGGGAGATCTTAATCCATGTACCGCATCCCATGTTACCATTCATACATGCTCCATCAAAATAAACAGCAGGGAGATTAACAGCATGTGGTCGAAGTCTAACAGATAAGTCCTGAATAGACTGAACTGTAATGGGACGATCATCCAACCATTTAGCGATTGCTGAGTATATATTTGTAATCTGAAAGGGAATATTTTCAAAAATCAGCCTATTTCTTCCAAGCCAGACTTCCCATATGAGAAAGAAAGGAAGAGATCTGAACCTCCCTTTTAAATTATCCCAAGCCGATGCAGCATTCATGAAGTCAATCGGACACCAAGTGTTTCCAAAGAAATGAACAGAATAAAGACGCCATATCTTTAAGATGACAGGACATTTGTAAAAGAGATGTTCTGTCGATTCATCATCCTTAAGACATATATGGCATCTGAAAGGGCCCGAGAAACCCCGCTTCATTAAATTATAACCCGTCAGTACCTTATCTTTCCAGACTAGCCATCCAAATAGTAATATCTTAGTAGGGATTTTCCGAAACCAGAACTTGTAAAACAGCCTGCTTGGAGGTTCCGTGTATGATACCTTATTGATATGTCTATAAATATCCCTAACCATCAGAATCCCATCCTTCGTAGGGCCATCCCATTCAATCCTATCACCCCCTTCATCCCAGCATAATCCCAAAGCCCGAATGTTATCCCTTATGTAATCCCATTCCTCACATTCTGGTTCCCTTAAATTTAATTGCACCGCCGATTTCAGAATAGGGGCTCCAACAGACCATTGATGGATGGTCTGAGAAAGAAAAAAAACTCCACGATGAGCAAGTCGGTGGATAAGTTGGTCAGAAGGGCCGATTTCAGTGCACCACCCAATCAACTTCATACGCGCCAGAGGAATGCGAAACTCATGGATTCACATAACCATAATCAAACGTTGCAAACGCAACAGAGGTTCTCAACTCACATCGACTTCCAAATCAATGGTTTCTCCTCCCTCTACATCGTCAATCATAACAAGAAGTTATGGATCTCTCTGTCTCGAGAAGAAAGGGTATTTCCAGGTCTGCGTGCAGGATACGTAGGTTGAAACAACAGTGGCTCTGGTCGCGTTGTTGGGCATGGTGTTTGAACTTCTCTGATACCACCTTCAATCTTGGAACTTCATGAAGACAAAAAACCATGATACTTTCTTTATTAATCACAAGTATCTATACATAAAAAGGAACAAATGGAGACAACTAATTTGTATAACTTCTCTCCATACAAGAATAATAGAAAATAACTAAACCTAAATATACATAAATCCCGAAGGATTAGTTTAACAGCATTAATTGTTAAATTTTAGATACTCTTCATTTGATTTTTGAATCTTTCCCTTTCTCAATTGTTGTTTCCGTAGGAGATAGACAGTAATGGAAGAAACAACACTTATAAAAATGAGAGAGTGAGCATTGGGGAGGGGAAATGTTTCACCCACAAGTTTTATTACTAGGACAATTGACAAGAAAACATTTCGAACAGAGAGCTCAACCATGTTACTACATGATAATATGATTAGATTTATTTTTTAGAATTAAAATCATAGACTTAAATAAAAACAAAATAAAAAACATTTAACTTCATATTATCTATTGGATCATGTGTAAGACAAAGAAATATTATGAAATATTGACATCTATAATTTAAGAGTTTGATATTCCTGAAACAAGTTTCAATATAGACCAGGCCTATTGACTTGATAAAAATGGTCAAAGTGGTTTGCATTAACCATATTATTACATTACCTCACTTTACTTTAAAATTCCTAATTAGCATACCCTTTCATACATTTTCACGTACCCTTTCATACAATTTCATATACCCTTTCATAATTAATGTACCCTTTCATCCTTTCCTAATTTATTCGATTGATTTTTCTTATATGAGACACTCTTTTAGATATTGGTCATGGGATTGAATCCATTGGGATTGAACATGTCATCTTACCCAACTCAGTGCAAAATCTATGAAGAACGTTCAGGCACCGCACACAATTTTGATTATTAATTGTTGTATGCTTTAATAAATTGTAATCTATTAGTGCTTTATTTCTATTATTTGGGATTGTTTTTCCTCTAATTAAGCTGAAAATTGTTAGCCTTTAACATAGACTAACGACAATGGCCATTTATGTCAAAAGAAAATCGACATTGAAAAGGTATGAAAGGGTATGTGAAAAATAGGGATGAGACGGATTAGAATAATAAATTCATATTATTATGTGTCCCTTAAAATTTTTAATCAATTTTGGTGAAAAATTGTTTTTTATTTTGAGTCTAAAATTACTTACATATATATAATCATAACGAATCAATAATTTTTTGGACCAATCTAAGGATTGTTTATCATCAACTCCCATGGCTACCTTATAACACCAAGAGTATATCCATCAACCTACAAACCAAATATACAATATCTTATGATTTAGCAGGAGTTGAGAATCTCCGAAGTGGGGAGTCTACACCTTCAGCCGAGACCATAACAAACCGTATAGTCAATGGGATTTGAACCATAGTATCATTGGTTTCACCCAAAAACACTTACTGTTATAACACATATATATAGTTTAAACTTTTCTAATTCATATACCCTTTCATACCTTTTCAATGTCAATTGGCTTCTGACATAAATGACCATTGTGGTTAGTCTATGTTAAATACTAACCATTTTCATCTTAATTCACAGGGAAAGGAAAAAAAATCCCAAAGCATTGAAAAATTAAAATTTATTAAGGCATAACACCATTAATAATCAAGATTTCTCGAGTTCTTGAACGTTCTTCATAGAATTTTCATCGAGATGGTTAAGATGACATGTTTGACCCCGATGTATTTAATCCTATGACTAATATCTAATACAATGCCTTGTATAAAAAAAACAACCGAAGAAATTGTGCCTGGAGAAACTATCAAACATAGATAGTCTTGCACAGGATTGAACCACAAGGCTTGGGACTGAAAAAAATCGTGTCTCGCAAAAGCTTAGAGGATGATTTAATTCAAAAAACTGGAATAATATTGACTGCTAAAGAAATAAAATGTAGAAAAGAGATTATCCCCAAGGAGAACAAAAACATGTCAATGGGGCCACTGATCCACAACAGAAATGGGAATGCAAAGTAGTAGGTGCCTGTCCCAAGTGACCACGAATTTCTCCCTCTAATCATTGCATTCTCGACATAATATATTGGGACTCTCGAATTCAACATGTTGATGAAAACGTTCACATGAATGTAATAACATACACATTTTACATACAATATGAAGGCTACCAAGATGTAGCAGGCTCACATATTTTATAGATGGCATTAAATAACTTCTGCTTTTGAAGAATATCTCATTTATCAGTCGATTGGAGCCGACATTGATCCTTATGGAGAAGGACACTATGGTGCCAATAAGGAGGTAATCATTAGTGAGATATTGGGAAGAGAAACTATAAAAATTATGGTGCTTCATATGACTAGAAGAGCCAATGAATTATTCTTTGGCATGTCCTAGAAATAATTGTCGAATTCCATTTCCTAAAAAAATGAAGATTCGAAATCCTAACTAAAAAAGGATAAATAGTTTATCAATATGGAGAAAAAGGAGGAAACTCAATAGTAATAGTGGTAGTTATTAATTACATAGTCTCTATACCCAAATTCTTCTATTTCCATTTTCAAATCCTCTGAGGGTGGTAGACAACAAAGAAAATAAAAATGTTGGAACCAACACTATATCCACATTGACGACTAGATAGCTCCCTAATATATTATCCCTGATGTTTTTTGTAAGAGTATTTTACTACTCATAATGTTATAAAAGTACATAAAATACCTCCATTATATATAAACGGAGAAGGCCCAATGTTAGTTAAGGATAACTACGACAACTAGGAAGATGAAATTACCTATGAGATATTATGACTCACCATATTTAGCTCATAGCAAAATGAAGCATTGGAAAAACCAAATCTAACACCCCCACTTAAATGAAACATAGGGAATAACTAAAGAATAAAGAAAAAATTATAATGGTCCCAACAATGAGGCTTGATTAGGTACCCATTTACAAACTCTCATGAGTAGATAAAGAGAGAAAAACACATAGAAGAAACCTCCCTCCCAAAAAGAAAAGTGTTAAAGTACCAATACTCTGAATATGAGAGCCTTGAAACCTCAATGAGTTCTCTCAATCTCTAAAGAAGGATTTTTGTAGAGAAACAAGGGTGGCAAACACTATCAACTTCCCCAAAAAAATTATCTAGAGAAAATAGGTGTCTGTAAAGAACCAAGACAAAGGCTTCAAACAAAAGTAACACCATAAACCAACAAACAAACAATGAGGCCTATAAATATGGAAAAATATATCCATTTTATAGAAATTAAGGAGTCCTAGTATCTGTTAGGGTTAACTATGACACTCTGAAGATGCAAGTTCCTATGTGAGCTTACAAGTCACCATATTGAGCTCATATGGAAATGAAGTGTTCGAAAATCCAACTCTAACACCCCCCCTTAAGAGAAACATAAGGAGTAACTAAAGAAGAAATAAAACACATAATGTATCCTAGAAACAAGGCCTGATTAGGTATCCATGTACAAACCCTCGTAAGTAGAGAAAGAGAGAAAAATCTATAGGAAAAAGATTCTCCTCATGCCAAAAGAGAGAAAGAAAATTTAAATGCTAAAATTATCATCGAGCAGAAACTGTAGATCCCATAACAAGTAACTGAATAGAAAGAAAATAGGTGTACTCCAATCAAGAAATATGAAATGCTAAAGTATCAATATTGTAATTATGAGAGCCATGAAACCTCAATGAGGTTGGTCAATATTTGAAGTAGGATTGTGGCAGGGGCACAAAGGTGCCAAACCCTGTCAACTTCCCCAAAAAAAATCCATAGAAAATTGGTGTTGGTAAATAACAAGGACAAAGGCTTCAAACATAAGCAACACCATCAACCAAACAAAAAACGTTGTGGCCTATAAATATGGAAAAATCAACTCAAACATCATACGACATGTGTGAAGTTGTTTAAATATAGTCACCATCACAATTTGCAAACATAATAAATGACAACAATCAACAAAGAAATGAAACCTATGTCTTTCACCACCTAACTTCCCCCCCTCAAGATAGCTATTGAAGGAGAGAGAATCAATAGTCTCCATTGTCAGCAAATTCCCCCCTTTGAAACATTGTTAAGGGAAAAATGGAAATCAACAATGAACAAGTGACGCAACACGATGATATGAATTCTGCAAGAATTGGTTAAAATGATGTCATAACCATCCATTTATCCATCCACAAACAATCTTAATGGTCGACATTGATCCACGATTCATTCTTTAATGTCTCTTCTATAATGATATGCATGAAAAGCTAATGATTGACCAAAAATTTTGATGCATGTGTAATTTTTTCTGATGAGATTTTGTAAATGGCTCAGTTTTTGCCTCTACAAACTTAGAGTTGATTGAAACAACAATTTCATTCATAATAACATTTGCAGCCATGTCATCAATTTGTTTATGAGAATGGGTAGGAGAATTTTCCTTGAGTACCTTAGTATGAATTTCTTCAACAACAAATAACACCTCTATAGTATAAACAAAACTTGATGTACATGATGAGGAAGCAATAAGATCATATCCAAGACCTTCTCTTGATTTTTACACTGTAGGTTTAATACGAAAAACAATTCCTTGTCCATTCTTCCCACGTCCTCCTCTAACATATCCGATTTTTCTTAGCAATTAACATCCAATACCAGTAGTATGTTTTTCAAAATTGGATGCGACAAAAGCATGTGATGAGTCATGATCATCACCATCGGGTTTCTTAAATTAAACATCATGAAGTGTGGAAGAACATGAACTTGAGAGCTTAACATCACTTGTTTCCATCTTAGATTTCTGAAGAGGACTAAATTCCAATTAAAGTTTCTTCTTAGACTCGTGCAACGTTTGAATAACCTAATAATTCTTAATCAACTATTGTGACAATGCATCATAATATTGTTTCAAAATTTGATATTATTCTAACATTTTCTCTTTTAAACAAATAAATTCCATAACTCATTGCTTCATTCCATAGTTGTCTTTAGGGGGGGAAGTTAGATGGTGAAAAATATAGTTTTCATTTCTTTGTTGATTGTTGTCATTTATTATTTTTGAACAATGTGTAAAGTTTTTTCTTCAAATTTTCAGTTTCTGAGTCCAAAAAAGACTCAACTTCTTCCTCAAAGTCATCAAGTAGGTTAATATTCTCCTGAAATTCATCTATAAGCATCTCAAAATATTTTCTCATGGTTGAAGTCATATGCTCATCCTTCTTTACTTTCTGAGCTATTGAAGTTTGCAACCTATTGTTAAAGGTTTCATTTTCTTATTTCACTAGAGTTACTATTGACTGCAATTGAAGGACCTCTTTACACAGTTCAGATGCTACCTTCTTCTTGCGAAGCCCTTGCAATATTTTACCAATTGTGAAAAGACAAAGTTGGAAAATTTATTTCCACCAGATATAAATGCAGAAAATTGCTACAGAATAAGACTAATGATAAAAACAACAACAAGTTTATGCTTCCTATCACCACACAAATAAGAGAAATACACCTAGATTTGGATGACTAGTATAATGTCCCTCTCCAATGGAAATTATTTTTATAGTATTTTAAGCTTTCAAAAATTTCTGATTTTTTTTGGAATTGATATCCTCGAATCTAGCCCCCAATTAAATAATGCCAAAAAATAAAATCACCTATAGAAAATTTATCTACCACAAACATTAGAAGGACTCAACAACCAAAAAAAACACTACACTGATATGTGTGTTGCTTTCGAAGAGCATGGAAATTGGTGAATAAGGTGACAAAGAAATTACTGTTTAAAGGATACGGCTAATAGCATCTCACCACACTCTTAAAAAACATGTGGATGGCCAATAATCATTGCCATAACAACACTTGGATCTTGTGGGCTCCACTCGTTTTTCTACTACTAGTGGTTTCACTCAGTTCAAAAGACACTTGTCATTTTTTTGTATTGTGCCACTGCACACAAATGATACCCAATAAAAGATGAAAAATCAGAATTGGAATATACTCTTTATCCGACAGTGAATTTATTTATGAAATTCTCACATGACCTCAAATATAAAGAATTTTAATTTGCGATCTTGCCCTTAGGTGGTGGCAATGTCGATTATGTGATATTCATCATGGTCGATCGAGATAGTGATACGAAATCCTGTGTTGTTAAATGAAGCAAACTTGTAATAATATCAATTTGAGTGGATATTAAAAGTTGAGTGATACGGCCTAGAACACATGTTTTCTGTTAACTTCATCCATGATGTCAGACTTTCATATAACGATCATGGGGAATTGGAAGAACTAAAATATAAATGGAACCACAATGAAGTCCATGGCTTTCTTGAATCTATCCTTCAAATCTTCAACATATCCATATTTTTCCTCATAGATCTAGGCATTGAAGCGGTAGATCACAACTATGAAATAAGCATGAAAAAAAGGATCTCATTAGAACAGAAACTCCATTCATTACATGCTTACACAGAGAGGGTGTGATGGCCTTTACACCCAACTAGTTGAGTTTCTTAGCCTTGCAAACATGACACAAACTGAAGACTCCAAAGAAGAGCTTATGATTGCATTACAAACATAATGCAAGAGCATTAGACTCAAGAAAATTCCTTGTATTTTAATAGACTTAGGGGTTTTGTGTTTTCAAGGGAGTTGGTTTCTTATGTGATTTTTTGAGTGATTTTAATGAGAATTAATTAAATATTCTGAGGAATTTTGTAAATGTTCTCGAATGTTGGAGAACATGAGAGAATTAGGCTAGTTGAGAGTGCATAGGGATTGAGAGATTTAGGATTAATGGTAAATCCTAAATTAGAATTGGTTTCATGATTTTGTGATGAAAGAGGATCCTTAGGGGTTATTTGAGACAAATAAGGAGTTAGAGGATATTCATGGTTTTGTTGAGAGGATGAAGGATCTAAAACAAAAAATAATTTTAGAAAATTTTGTATAAAAATGACAAGGCTCAAGACATTAAGGAGATAAGGTAGAGGAGAGAGATTCGGAATTTACAGAAATAGGGTTTGGACTGGAAACCTACGGGTTGTAGGAAGAAAAGGCCACTGATACAACATAAGATCAAGCTATAGGAAGACTCCTGTGTAAATATTTTATTTTCAATACAAAAACTCAATTTGTGAGTTTCTATGAATTGTAGTGTGTTAATGCATTTATGAATGTGTGTATGTAACAGAGCATGCATTTCGATGATTTAAGTGTGCGGGTTATTTTAGAAGAATCTGATATAGAAATTAAATTTTATGAAATTGAATTCATACAGAATTCGATGGATTCATTTAGAAAATCATGTGATAGTGTTTTGATGACAATGGCTTGGGATCATCAAAGAATATCTGTGATGAAATGAACGTTGGGTCACTAGATCGATGGAGATAGAATTGTTACAAATACGAAACCTTCAATTTATGAATTGTGCTATGGTGGAGACAATTCTGTGTGAACGAGGCAAACAAATGATTGCAGGGAATTTATTTGCGGTTGAACTTTAAAAGAGGAACTGAGGAGAGATCTCAGTTTGCAAAGAAAAATCGTACTCTGAAATTTTCACAGTCGTTGTGGAATTCCTTGAGGTTGGAACCTGGCCCTATTCGAAACCATGAGTTGAACGAAAAAAAAAAGACGGAAAAAGACAAAGTAATTGCACAGCGAAACTGTGAGTAGAATCAGAGTGAACAGTAAAAACGGTTTTAAGGAAACCACCAAAGGTTCATCGCACTGCTTATTGAGAGTGGGCGGTCATTTGTGGAGTCCATGCGATACACCCCAGCAGATGACATGTGGTGGTTTAAAACCACTTATTTTGCATGCCTTGGAGCCTTTAACCATCGAAGCTTATTTGAATGCGATATCTGTTGGATTACGCATGATCAGTTGGAGTGTTGCGACTGCTGTTGGATGAAGGAAGCGTTGAGTTGGAGTGTGCTGAAGCATCAGCCGTCGAATTTGATGAATGATGGACGGTGGATGGGTAAGTTCTAAAAGCTCTGGGGCCAGATATAATATTATGTCAGCATTTGATATTATAACCAAGGTAAGAACCTTATTTAAGTGAATATTATATGATTGACGGAATAAGTGGATTGGTAAAGGGTTGGACCCGAACATTAATGTATATTGATACTTTGGGTTTTAATACAAAGTAAAATATTGATCTGAATTTCATGAAATGGGTTTTGGTATATGGTTTATAACCATAGGGTAATAAAAATGGAAGCAACTTCCGCATATGAAGTTTGTACTGTTGGGTTTTATAACCATGGGTTAAAAGTGAAGAAATTTTCTTTGAAGATTAAATAAGAAGCTTCCGCGCCAGATTTTTGGATTATATGCATGTGGGTATGCTTTTTTTAATTTTATATGCATATTGTGGGTTTTTTCTATTGTGGCAGCATCATTTTGGTATCAGAGCAGCAAAATCTCTTTTGAAGATTAAAGATTTTTTTTAAAATGCATGTGTGATGGGAAGAAAGAGGATATCAGATTCTAAATCTGATAAACATTAGATACATAGAATTGAAGTGAACAGGCATTTGCAGAAATAAATGAAGACAGTCCAATCAAATTACAAGTGAAATAAGAGAACAAGGTCGTGCAGAGATCTTGAAGGTGAGGTAATTTTAATCTGGTTTGAAAATTGTGATTGCAGAATTGTGGTTGCAGACAAGATGAAGAGAAAGATTTTGATGATGATGGTAGTGAACCTAATATTCCAGATAAAGGTTCGATAGGGAGAACAGCTGAAGTGTTCTCAAGAGAAGGTGAGTTGAGGATATAATCCTAGAGAGAGCAGAAGAGAGTGCTCAAGATGTTCTAGAGATAGAGAATCGGTGCTTGCCAAAAGACCAAATCCAGAGAAGGCATTGGTGAGGTAAGTAGCAGCAGGGAGGACTTGATGTTGCAGAGACTTAGTGCAACTCATAGTGAGTGAGGAGCTCATGAAGAAGATGATCATTGAGGATCAAAGAAGAGGTTCTAAAGAATGCCACAGAGATAAGATGAATGATGAGGATAGAGAAAGAGATATTGCAGTGATGAAAGTACAACTGGAGGTACTAAAAGGATGGCTAAAAGAAGAGGAAAACTAGAGAGGACGATGGAAATTTCCACTAAATGGAAATAAGGTAATTTGGCAACCATTACAAATGAAGTGGAGGCAGAAAGATATTTCCTTATGGAAAGAAGAACTCAGGTTTTTTGAGTCAAAGACAGAATTTGAGGATTCCACATGCAAATCTGTTCAAGGAGAAATGGTTGAAGAAGAAAACGAGACAGAAAGGTCTTGTGTTTTTAAAGATAATGAGTTGTGTATGATTGCAGGTACATCACAGGATGATGAAAAAACTTTGAATTTTGTTAAGGAGAAGAAGTTGAATTTTAATTTTGTTCAGATTAATTCTAAGATAGCAAGATCTCAGAAAGAAGTTAAGACAAAAGGGTCTAATGGAAATAAGCAGCAGAGTATTGAAACAAAGGAAGAAGGGACATATGATGACTGGTCAACAACAAGTGAAGGTATGGAAAGTTGTGTAAAGTTTCAAAATTCTACTCCAATTGAAATTGTTGAGTTATATATAAAGTTAGATCTTCAGAGAAGAGAGTTGGAAAAGCAGAGGATCTATACACAGGATAAATTGCTGAAGAAGCGAAGCATGAAAATTTTCATGAATGATAGTCAGGAAACAGAGGATAAGGACGTAATGATGATTCATCAAATTGAAGAAGTTCATTATTGTGAACCAGAGCAGAGAGACATTCATGAAACATATGATAAAAAGGAGAGACTAGCTGACAGTCTCATAGAGAATTTAAATCAGCATACTGATATGCTGACAAAGGAATTAAACAAAAACTCAAAGCAGCATATTGAAATGTTGCTAGAGGAGGAAGATACATTGAAACCTTGTATTTTTAATACTGATAATTCATGTGTTAATTATGCTAGCAAAGAAGGAAAACAAATGAAAAAGGTAAGAGAATTTAATGAAAGGGAAACTATGTTAGATGAAAACATAGTGGAGGATCATCATTCTATCATGGTCATTGGCACAATGGAGATAAACCTGGAAGTTGGAAAGAAAGACATCGAATATTTTCTAAGTCTTGAAAGAGACTTAGAACTACAAAAAGAAGATTTGGTGACTGGATCATCAAATGAGACCATTGGGTATTGTGATTTTGAAATTAATAATTTGACTATGTTTACAGGTATTGCAGAAGACAATCCATCTCTTGGAGTTGTCTTGAATGAAGATGAACTGTTGCAGAAGAAGGAACTCATAAATTCCAAGGAAGGTGAGAAATTCATGTCTCATATGAAGGAACTTGTCACTGTTGATTACATGGAGGAGTTGGCTTGTCTGATTGGCCAAGAGAAGACTGTAGGACAGACTTTTAGAGCTGTCATAGTGGTGAAGAATCAGAATTATATTTTGATAAAAAATGAAGATACAGTGTTTGAGGAAATTGAATTGATTGACAGAATCAATCAAGGAGGTGAAGGACAATCACTAAAGGTTGTCAAGGAAGAAGAAGAAGGATCTGCTGAAAATGAATTACAACATATTGTTGATGTGTTTGATATGAGACAAGTATAAGAGGAATGGCTGAAATATTTGTTGGAAACATTTCAACAAGAGAAAGGAATTGCAGACACTGAAGTGGAAATGTCTGGAGTTATGGAAGAAGTAGGAGCAGATACTAGTTTTTCAAATTTGATTATGCTTACTAGTATACAAGGAAAAATAAATGATTATGTTGCTGTGATTAAAGAATTAGAAGATAATTTATTTTTTGAAAATAAATTTACAGGTAGTGAGCAGAAGAAGAATGTTACAGAGGGAGATATCTTAAGAGATATTCAGGAAGTTTGGGAGGTAGAAACATCTATAGCAACCTCAATAAAGGAAACAAAGGCAACATATGCATCAACATCTACAACAATGTCCAGAGAAATATTTATAGCAGAAATTGAAAGTAAATGGACAAAGTATAACAAAAGGCAGAGTAATTTCCAGACAAGAAGATAAACTAGACATAGAAATTGAAAGCATAACAATATTAATGATGAAGGTGTCTCAGAAAAAGACAACAGCAAGAAAGAAAAGAAATTACAGCAAAGAAAAGACAAGAATAGACTATGAAGGCATAACTAGTGTCAAGATGCAAAATAAAATATGGAAGCCTGGAAAAATGCATCTGAAGAATAATGCAGCTTATGGACATCAGCAAAACATAGTATGGGATCTAGGAAGACAAAGATTAAAAGAACATGATCAGGAGATCATGATTATTTTTTACCTTGGGAGTCTGATGCAGGAGCATTAGGTTCAAGAAAATTCCTTGTATTTTAATAGACTTAGGGGTTTTGTGTTTTCAAGGGAGTTGGTTTCTTATGTGATGTTTTGAGTGATTTTAATGACAATTAATTAAATATTCTGAGGAATTTTGTAAATGTTCTTGAATGTTGGAGAACATGAGAGAATTAGGCTAGTTGAGAGTACATAGGGATTGAGAGATTTAGGAATTAATGGTAAATCCTAAATTAGAATTGGTTTCATGATTTTGTGATGAAAGAGGATCCTTAGGGATTAGTTGAGACAAATGAGGAGTTAGAAGATATTCAGGGTGTTGTTGATAGGATGAAGGATCTGAAACAAAAATAGTTTCAGAACCTTTTGTATAAAAATTATAAGCCTCAAGACATTAAGGAGATAAGGTATAGGAGAGAGATTTAGAATTTAGAGAAATAGGGTTTGGACTAGAAGCCTACGGGCTGTAGGAAGAAAAGGCCACTGGTAAAATAGAACATTAGGCTAGAGGAAGACTCCTGTGTAAATATTTGATTGTCAATACAAAACTCAATTTGTGAGTTTCTATTAATTTTAATGTGTTAATGCGTTTATGAATGTGTGTATGTAACAGAGAATGCATTTCGATGATTTAAGTGTGCAGGGTATTTTATAATAATCTGATATAGAAATCGAATTTTATGAAATTGAATTCATACAGAATTTGATGGATTCCTTTAAGAAAATCATGTGATAGTGTTTTGATGACAATGGCTCGAGATCATCAAAGAATATCCAATGATGAAATGAATGTCGGATCACTAGATCGATGGAGATAGAATTGTTACAAATACGAAACCTTCAATTTATGAATTGTGTTGTGGTGGAGACAATTCTCTGTGAACGAGGGAAACAAATGATTGCAAGGAATTTATTTGCGGTTGAAATTTAAAAGAGGAACTAAGGAGAGATCTCAATATGAAATTAAAAATGTTACTCTGAAATTTTCACAGTCGTTGTGAAATTCCTTGAGGCTGGAACCTGGCCCTGTTCGAAACCATGAGTTGAACAAAAAAAATGATGGAAAAACACAAAGTAATGGCGGAGTGGAACCATGAGTAGCATCACAGTGAATAGCGAAAACAGTTTTAAGGAAACCACCAAAGGTTCATCGCACCGATTATTGAGAGTGGGCGGTAATTTGTGGAGTGCACGTGATACACCCCAACAGATGACACGTGGTGGTTTAAAACCACTTATTTCACGTGCTTTGGAGCCTTTAATCGTCGAAGCTTATTTGAATGTGATATCTGTTGGATTACACATGATCATTTGGAGTGTTGCGACTGCCGTTGGATGAAGTAAGCGTTGATTTGGAGTGCGATGAAGCGTCAACCATTGGATTTGATGAATGATGGATGGTGGATGGGTAGGTTGTAAAAGCTGCGGGGCCGGATATAATATTATGTAAGCATTTGATATTATAACCAAGGTAAGAACCTTATTTAAGTGAATATTATATGATTGACGGAATAAGTGGATTGGTAAAGCATTGGGCCCAAAAATTAATGTATGTTAATACTTTGGGTTTTAATACAAAGTCGAATATTGATTCGAATTTCATGAAATGTGTTTTGGTATATGGTTTATAACCATAGGGTAATAAAAAGGGAAATAACTTCCACATATGAAGTTTGTATTGTTGGGTTTTATAGCCATGGGTTAAAAGTGAAGAAATCTTCATTGAAGATTAAATAAGAAGCTTCTGTGCCAGATTTTTGGATTATATGCATGTGGGTATGAATTTTTAAATTTTATATACATATTGTGCGTTTTTAGTTGAGTTTCTTAGCCCTGCAGACATGACACAAACTAAAGACTCGAAAGAAGAGCTTATGATTGCACTACAAACACATTTATTTATACATAAACTGAGCTGGAGGTTCAATAGTGGATTTCACCGACTGTCATTTATTTTTTACGTAGACTTAGGTCATTTATTGTTTACCTAAACTTAAACTACTACTGCAACCATTAAATATTGTGCCGACTAATAATGCATTGTTGTCAAATGAACATAGGGAGTGATTAATACTCTAAGATATCCCCTTAATCACGATCTTTATGTTAACTCGCATGCTAGTCCCATTTTGAGCTAGGCTTACAATAATATATAACCAAAATACTTCAACGCTTCTTTGCAAGAATTTAAATTCACAATGCCTATGCTGATTTCCCACAAAAACAAGGTCTTTTTACTCAAACACTCAAACCCTTAACAACACAATGGGCCTCACACAACTATTTACCACTTGGCCTCCCTCAACGAGCTCCAATCGACTCTAAACACAAACTACACTCAGTGCAAGACCTCACCACGACTACCCACAACCTTCGTAGCCAAATCACTGAGCACACAACTATAACACATAGGTTGTCAACACATTTAGGCTTCATAATGCTCCCTAGACTCCACGTAGAGTTAATCACAAACTGAGAATATCGCTTCTCCACGCGGTTAGATTCACTGCTTAAACCATACATCACACATAAACATGTTCCAAGAATACACCAAAGAGGTCCACGCTTTCCAAACCACACACGTTGAAGTCACGTGTAAACCCACCCAACAACCAGGCCTCTAAATATTATGCGCCTCCAATCTTATGGATTCCTCCCCTACACAGACCACACGCTTCTAGAACAACATGATCTCAAAACTACTGGAAATTTGCGCCTCTTCCAACAAAAAATAAACACAGATTCAAGGGTTGCATAGACTCAAACTGCTTCCAGCCTCCTAAGTTTTAGTGTCTAGATGGAAATAGCACTCCCTTGGAGGATACAATGTCTCAACATTTTCCAACGACAATAAAATATTCCTTAGACCCCTCTTCATAGATCGAAAACTACCAAACTCAGTGATGGATTTCTCTAGCACAAGGGCATTGATTTAGGATGACAACAGCCGACCATACAACAATTCTTATCCCCTCACTGTAAATTTAATAATCACAAGGGGAAATATAACACACAGGGCACGATCTTTCTGGATACACAGAGCGCAACTTTAAGAGCAACAAATTCATATACGGGAGAATTCACAAGTCTATAGCTAGGTGGCTCCATTCACTCACCACACATGTTCTACATAGTCAGTCTGCACTCTACTTTTCACTCTACACTAGTCAACTCGACCGGAACACTCACAACTCCTCAATGTGAAACAACTCAACGACTCCTACACACCATACAAGCATGATGATGATTTCATTATTAGATGAGAACACCCCATCCAGATCGGCAACAACAACCGCACATAAAATGAAAAACTTCTCACACGAGGGCTCAAACAATAATACTTTGTCCAGGTGGCCCACAATCCACCACTTCACACACGAAACCATGTTTATTGCTGCTCTACACACAAAAATAAAACAACAGACCAATTCATCATTGGCCTCTTCACATGCACATAATGTCCAAACCTCCTCACATGCACACATCATTCACACGCACACAACATCCACATTCACTTGCAAATGCTCCTTCACATTTGCAAAAAACCTAAACCCTCGGCTCTGATAGCATATCACAAACTTGAAGACTCATAAAAATGAGCTTTTACCATGACAAAATATGGAGCTCTGATACAGTGAAAGAAACTGAAGACTCCAAATATGAGCTTAATAACTTCATTACAAAATCATGAATTTATACATGATTAAGCTAGAGTTTCAATATAAAATCTCGTCGACTCATATTTATGAATGAACTAACCTTGCTGACTATCGTCGACTATGTGGGTGGAAGGGGCATCTCGAGCATGCTAATTGAGATAATTGATATCTCACCGATCTACAACGAAAGCCTTCAGATCTTATTGATTCATAACAAGAACCAAAACTCTATTGAAAATATTACAGAGAAAAGAAAATCACATAGCTCTTAGGAAGCATATGCATAGGCTTCACACCTCTTCAAAACCACACAATCACAATTTCCTTTTTCGGTGGACACTCCACTTCCACGACAACCACAAGATCGTACATTGGCTCTCCATGCACAAACTTCGTGAAAGGGAAATTAACTTCCTCAGACTACCACAAGACCATCACACTTAACACAAAATCTTGACGTTGTAACTCAGAACTCAGCCGCTACACCTGAGATCCCTCACGACCCTAACTCAACAAAAACACTCACTGTAGACACTCCTCACATCTGCAAACACTAAGCTGAAACCCCCGGCTCTGATACCATTGAGCACATAACTCTGGCCATCGAGCCTTCCTCTAGCTATGATACCATATTTTAAACTAGATACTCTCTAAGATCTTGAAGATATGATTCAAAAATACTGATATTTATACATAGATTGAGTCGCAGAAACTGCAACTACTGCTATTATTTCATACTTAGATTCAACTACTGATGTCAACTATTAATTCCCCACCATGAAACATTAACAACTCACTATCATATGAACATGTATGGATGACTTAGTGATTAATATTATAACACCTCCCCTTAATCACGACTTAGATGTTAACTTTCTTGCTGGTCTAAGTCATCTAGGCTTACAACGATATGTAAAAAGCTTGATAATAGGGCTTTCAATTTTGCCCTCTTGCTAAAATATCCATGTTTGTTCATTTGCTGATACAGTTTCATATTTACCCTTCTTGCTTTACTTATTATCTCCTTCAACTGTGCTTTGTTCACGTACTTAACATCAAAAACCTTTTCAAGATTAGGATGCAAAGAAAAATCCCAAACAATGAAAATAAGGTGTCCACCTCTTCAGGATTAGGATGCAAAGAAACATCCTGAACAATGAAAATAAGGTAACCCAATTCAAACTCTCCCCACTTTCCATGAGAAGGAGCCTTGTAAACTATGCAACCAAGTGGCACAAACTCACCATTTTATTTTGATTCATGCCCAATTACATGATCCTCTTCATCCACCAAAATGCACTCATCTTTAAACATGAGCAACCTCTGACGAACATCCATTGTCATATCCTCCATTATCGCAGCCATATTAAGCCGATCCTATCAAATTTCTAACAGTTGGGTTCTAGGAGAAGCAAGTTCTCCTCTCAGTAATTGTAGGAAAATGTGGAATAGAATCCACCTCCTTATATTCATAGTCATCAATAAAACCATTATTTTTATCAAATAATTCTTCAGATTCAAAATATTTTCGTAATATAAATATTAAGGGGCCCTGTAATACCCAGAGTTTCTATGTTTTTAATTGAGAATTTAAAAATTCCAAAGGGGAAAGTGGAACCCAAATGGAGAACTATTGTGTGGATTTATTTTATTTTATTATTTAATAAAATAAAATGGAAAATTATGTGTGCAATGACTAGATTGAGAATTGATATCTGAAAAACCTAATCCATGCGGATGGATAAGGTGATAAGACTTTCCCACACATTCCAGAAATCCTTGGGAGGAATAAAACAAGTTACAAAAAAAAATAAAAATATTTGGAGATAAATATCTAATCTCCCCAATAAAGAGGAAATTATTGGGAAGAGCTGGAAAAAGCTGGAAAAGCATAAAAGACAGTTTTTAAAGTACCTCTGTGGAAGAAACAGAGGGAAAGCCTAGGAAAAACAGGAAGAAATCATCCTCAATTTACTGGAAGCAGTAAATGGAAACAGGCTACGGAAAGCAAAGCTTAAATAAGTTGTTCCAGGATAGACAAAGGGTTGTCTACCATTGGAGCTAAGGTCTCTGCTTGTGGGTGAGCTACAGAGAGAGAACTCTACGGTTGGGTGGAAACTAGTTAGAATTAATTGGTATGCACACTAAAACAGAAACGAACTATTTGATTTTAAATTTTCATGTGTGATGCTTGACACCTTCTTAGGGAATTATTAAGATTAATGTGAATTTTCTTTAAGTCAAATTTGTATAATTCACATATGTTTAATTAACATTGGGTATAATATCTTAGAAAAGGCCCATACATTTAAAAAAAAATTCTACAGTAGTAATATTGAAAATCTGTATGGTTGTATGGACAAAGTCTGTTTAGATCCAACTCCCAGATTGTCTAAACCTGGTGAGAGGTTTAAATCTAGGGTTAGGAATCTAACATAGAATTTCTCAATTCTAGTTAAAGAAATGAATTGTTATTATTACATTGACTATAATATCAAATAAAAATATCACTAAGTGTAATTTAAATTAAAATTCATATCTAATGTATATAGCTCTATATAGTTGTAGATAGAGGCTATTGTGAAATTACATATTACTATATTAATAACAAAACATAAATTTAGAAACAGATGATAGAGGGACAATACAAGCATAAAATTAGTCCACCATTATTAGTCAAAAGTCTAAAATAATAGTTGTAAATACGAAAGGCTTCCTATTCTGAAAACATATGAAATAGCTATACAGAAGATATAGAAACTAGGGTAGCTGTATAAAAGTCCTAAAATTAATTTTAAGTATAGTTAAGAAATAAATAAATTCCGTACAGTAATATGTGGATCTACTTGATTGTTATACAATTTTTTCCTAAGTAATTTAAAATTTACTCAGAATGGAATATAAGAAAAGTAGAGGTACATGCGAAGATAAGCTAAGTTAACACATTAGAAATCTAAAGTTCTGTGTATAAAAACAAAAATACTTATTGTGACAGCATATTTAAATTTCTAGGTATAAATTGGAAAATAGAATATATGGTTGTGCCAATGGAGAAATATTATCAAGTTCCGTGTTATAGTGACAATAACAGAACAGAGGTAAATATCACATTCAACATAATTGTATACGAGAGTAAATGATATGCAAGTATCATAGTTATTGGCATTGGAAGAACAAAAAAAAATTTGTTCGAAATAGTACCAAAGTTATATTTGCTACAACTACTGTTATTAACTAAAAAGATGTATACGGAAGACAAATATTATTTGTAGTGATACAAGAAGGATAATTAAAAATTCCCCAAACTGTAAGTGGGAGACTAGCTCAATAATGACTAAGAAAATGATACAGGTACATATACATAAATATATATTAAAATTGTGTAAAGAAATTTAGTATAAAAGTTTAACACAGTCCAATTGGGTAGTGTATTCAGTGTGGAGCCTGATTTTCATCTTGATTCAAAGATCCTTGTTTTAGCTGGATGTATACCCCAGGAAAACTGTACACCCTTGCAACAGGGGGGACTTGTGCCCCCCGCGGGGTCCGGGGGCCAGTGGTCCCCCGGCGGGGGTTTCGGGGACAGCGCCCCTGAAGATTAGAATAGATGCAAAATTGCCTTGTAAAAGTATAGTAATTTCTAGTCCATCTGGGTCGTTCATTAGGCGGATGATCTGACGGTAGAAGTTATGTTTAGTTTAGGGTTTTTTTCCCTAGAAGGAAACCTCTCTCTTTGTATGAATGTATTGTATTGTGGCTGTGTATTATATGTGTATTCTCGAAGCGAGAAACAGAGAGGGAGACTGTGAGAGAGAACAGAGGATATTACAGCGGATTTGCTGTAGGTTGTGTCTCTTCATTTTGCTAGATAATAGAAAGGAAGGACTGGCTGTTCAGGGTGGACGTAGCCCAAACTTGGTGAAGCACGTATATCTGTGTCTCTCTAATTTTATGTGTTTTGTGTGCTTGTATTTTCCGCATATTTTATGTATTTCATTGCTCCATAATATATAATTTTCTAACATAGTGTACCCATAAATATTTAATACAGTACAGTAAAAGAACGCTTAAGTACAGTGACATAGTATGTACCATGGGTCACAACAACATAACAATACACATCAACTACAGCACTGGAGTGATGACCGACGTATAGGAGAAATTCAAAACAATGATACCACCCGGTCAAGCCAGGTGGTCCTTGTCAAAAGGGAAAACAAGCGACGTGATACATAGTATTAATGCTAAGAGACAGGGGTAGCCAGTTATATCTATATAAACCCAATAAAAAAATTAGAAATCTTACAATTGCAAAAAATTGATAAATTGAATGAAATAGGGTTTACATACCCATCATATAGATAAGGTGTATTACCTTGAGGTGTGTTGCAGGGCTTATAGAGCTTCTCTGCAAGAACATCAACAAGACAATAAATGAGAATAGATAACTAATCACTAGAAGAAATATATATATATATATATATATATATATGAATTAAACTATAACACCTAGTTCGTAATCAACTTGGAAGCCTCAGTGTGCAATGGTTAATCATCTGGTGGGAATGTAAATTTCGTGACCCAAAAAGGTTAAGAGGGATAATTTCAACTTCGAGTCCATAGGCGTAAGGCCAGAATGAAAGAAGGCTGAAATATGCACCAAGGATTTAAACCTCGTAAAAAATAGCTTGGAAAACTTCGAGCCATAGAGATTACCCTTGTAAGAAGCCTGTGTTTACCTCCAAATGCATTACATATATTAGTACATAGAAATTGGAATTTTATTTACCATCTGAACTTTGGTAAATTCATTTAATGAGAGGTTCTGAGCATAAACATAAAAACTTCATTTACATATAGAAGGCTTTAGCTACTCGTGGAAAGCTAGCGAAAGCGCTTCTACTCATCACTGTAAAAGTAAGAATTCATTGGGACCACTAGAAATATATAGTAACGCAGGGTTCATTAAAAAATGACCACCAGAACAAACTAATATGAATAATAAATAAATCCTAAACTCTGGTCAACAGTAACATAAGCAATTAAACCAACGGCAGCTAAAAGTTTCAGAAAATGCATATAATGCGACCTGAGAGAAATATCAATATACATTAGTTGGGAAATAGAATAAATTGGTTACCTGGAGTAAGAAAAAGCATTCTGGCCTCTACTAGACCTTTCGTCATGTGTGGAGAAGAGCTAAGGAATGTCTGAGGAATGGCACCGAGAAAAAATGAAAGACACATCGAAAGATGAGAGGGTTTATGTCAAATAGAAACCCTAGTAAGTTAATTATCTCAGTCATCCCCATGTAGCTATATCAATGATTAACCTCAGATACATAAATACTGGAATTCAATGGCATGGGGAAACACAAAAATTGCGTATCGAAAAATATATTTGAGCCATGTGATTAGCACTGTAACCATTTAATTCTGATTCGAAAGGAGAAGCAGTGACGTCTACTCAACTACTACTCCAGATGGTATGGACGAATGCCAACAGCCAAGAAGGGTAGTTTCAAATGTTAGGCGAGAAGTCCAAAACCAATTACGGGAAATTGCATTAATAAACTGGAACCACATCGAAACCATCACTTCTCGGTCTCAACCGCTGAGTAAATAACAAAATTAATGGTTCAACTTCACATGAAATATGATAGATGTAGGGTAGGTAAATCGATATGAGAATTGAAGGTTCGATTGAGTAGTATTAATATCGAAAAAGAGATGGTACACAAAAATTCTATTACTTACATTGTCAATTATCATGATTATTACACGAACGAACCAAATCAATGAACAATGACAGTTTGGGAATAAATACTTACATTATTTCAACTATGAACGAATAGAAAAGTAACTAAGCTACATTTTGTTACAGTGAGTCGAAGGAATTAGTAAGGAATCGTTATAATATTTATGAGTTTTATATTAGTGGAAGTTTGGGGTGAAACATCAAAATTAGGGAGGAATGATAGAAATAATAAGTGAGGGATCTCATTTATATATATAATATATATAGTAAGTGAGGGATATCATTTATATATATACATTATAAAGAGGTCTTGTAAAGAGGAATAATGACAATGAAATGATAAAGGTATAGGGGATATGTCAAAGTCCTTACCAGACTAAAAACCATTCCAATGCATTAGTCCTAAGTTGAATATGGCCAAGGTTAAAAATTAGACATGGTTGCATAATACGTCTTTGGAAAACGAATTTAACTAGGATGGCTATAGATGATATAAGAATCTTGATTATTATGGCATAGAATGACATAGTTGAGAATATAAATCATATATCGTCAAAGTCTGATGAATTTTTTTTTTTTGAAGTGAGAGGTATTACAAATGGTATCAGAGCATTAGCTAAAACACTGGGCGAATTATGTGCTCACACAGAAATTGTATGTTGTTGTAAAATATTTTTTATGGAATTTAAATTTTGCTAATTTTTAATTTCATGTACAGTGAACATTAATGAGGTATACAACTGTGAACTATGACTGAAGAGGACGAGTTGTATGTAGATCTAGGTGGTGGAGAAAAGATGCCAGATCCACATGCTCCATTGATGGCTATGTTGCATAGAATGAAAAGAGAAATGGCACATCTTAAAAGGCATAATGAAAGGCTATGTTTAGCCAGTGAGGAGTAGAATAGACTGATAAGAGAATTGACTTCCCGAAATAGTCAAGAAGGTGAAGATTCTGGAAGGAAGAGAAAGGGAAGAGTCAATTTCTCAGAAGATTCTGAGGAAGATGAACCTCTAGATAGCAGTCTAGATGGAAGAAGGAATTGCAGGGTTAATTCTGGAAAATAAAACCTCTCTCCTATGATGGAGAGAAGGAGGAAGATGCTAAATCGTGGCTTCTGAATATGATAAAGTACTTTCAGGTTTACGAATATGAAAGTAAATTAAGAGCCAGGCTAACTATTTATCAGCTACAAGCTAAGGCTTCCTTGTGGTAGGAAGAAACAAAAATGGTTCATGCCATTGATGAGAAAACGGTTACTTGGGAGGATTTCCAAGTTAAGTTTAAAAATTGATACTTGAATGAACGCTATTATGATGATAAAGTGAAAGAGTTTCATGAACTCAGATTGGGACAGGTCACGATTGATGAGTTTGTAACCAAATTCACAAATATGTTACGATATGTACCTTATATCAGAGAGGAGAAGAAAAAGGTACAATAGTTCTTGAACTGTCTCTCCACTATTTACAAGGAAGAGATAGAGTTTAATAACCCTAAGACTATGGATGAGGTGATGTGCAAGGCAAGATTGTGTTACCAGAAATTCAAGGGTAAGAGTGACCAAGTAAAGAATTGGTCAACCAAAGGTGACTCCAGCGGAAAGAAAACAAAACCAGCATATTTGAAGAAATTTGGGAGAAACCACCAAAGAAGGAAGTTCAGCAAAATGGGTGAAAATCAAATTGCTCAATCACAAACGGGGTCCAAAAAAATGAATGGAAATAATAGAAGAGAGGGGATTGTTAAAATGAAATAACATTTGAAGTGTTGGGGTTGTGGAGAACCTCATTTATTGAGGGATTTACCACACCGGAATATCCAGACTGTACAAGCATTGAGAGAGGCAACGATTGTTAATGATGTGGCCAGGAACATCCCTAAAACCAGCGCTTCTCTATAAGATCGTCAAGCAGAACACCAGTACACTATGGTTGAAGTAGAAGGTATGATTGCTGACCAATTTGTTACCATTTTAATATATCCAGGTGCATATTTAAGTTATATCAGTCCTCAAATGGTAGAAAAATGTCACTTAAAGTCAAAAAAGTTTCAGCAGTCTTGGTTAGTTCAGTTAGCCACTGGTACAAAATGGAAAGTAACTCATAAGTTACCCCAAACAACCATAAATCTGAATGGATACAAAACAGAATTAAATTTAAATATTCTGCCATTACGGTCTTATGATGTAGTCATAGGAATAGACTGGTTAGAAAAATGGAAGGCCATGTTTAATTATTTACAAAAAACCTTACACTGCATTGACAATGAGGAAAAGCCTGTTATAGTAAAAGGAAGGCCTAAACCCATATCTGTGAGACAAATTTCAGTGCTTCAGTTAAAGAGAATTGCTAGAAAAGGTTTTCAAGTGTATTATGTTCATGTAGAAGAATTGGGATAGCAGGAAGAGGAAAATCTGTTGGAAACATTACTGGTAATAAGAGAATTTAAAGATGTTTTTCCAGATGAAATTCCTCATATGCCCCCTAGGAGAGAAATTGATTTTTCAATTGACTTAGTGTCGGGAGCAGCTCCAGTTTCTAGATCCCCATACTGAATGAGTACTCCAGATTTAATGGAGTTGAAAATGCAACTACAAGAGTTGTTTGACAGAGGTTACATTAGACCAAGTGTATCCCCATGGGGAGCACCAGTGTTGTTTATTAAAAATAAATATGGTGCTTTTAGAATGTGTATTGATTACCATCAATTAAACAAGATGACCATCAAAAACAGATATCCATTACCTAGGATAGATGACCTCTTTGACCACGTTATAGGGGCAACAATGTTTTCAAAATTTGATTTAAGGACAGGTTAACACCAGTGAAGGATTAAAGATGAAGATATCAGTAAAACAACATTTAGAACAAGGTATGGACACTATGAGTTTGTGGTCCTACCGTTTGGGTTGACCAATAGACCTGCCACTTTTATGTGCTTACATTTGTATTAGTATTTATTGATGACATTCTTAATTATTCAAAGAATGAAGCTGAGCATAGAAAACATCTTAGAACTATCTTGAAAACTCTCATGGGGAACAAATTGTATGCTAATTTTAGAAAATGTGAATTCTTCAAAGATAAAATTCAATACTTAGGGCATATAATTTCAGAACAAGGGTTGGCAGTAGACCCAAAAAAGTTGAAAGTAATCAGAGAGTGGCCTGTACCTACTAATGTGTCTACTGTAAGATCTTTTATAGGAATTTTAGGTTACTATAGGAGGTTTGTAGAGATATTTTCAGCCTTAGCCTACCCCATTACATGCTTACAAAGGAAAGGAGTTAAGTTTGAATGGACTGAAAAATGTCAAAACAACTTTGAGCAGCTAAAACTGAAACATACTACAATGCTTATTTTAAAGATTGTTGACCCAGATCAGGAATTTGTAGTGTGCACAGATGCTTATGTAGAAGGATTAGGGAGAGTACTACTACAAGAAAATTCTGTTATAGCTTATGAATCCAGAAAACTTAAGAAACATGAAAATAAATATAGTGATTATGATCTTAGAAAAAAATTTGTGTTGATGACAGATCACATCAGCCTAAAGTATTTCTTCACTCAAACAGATTTGAATGCTAGGCAAGCTAGTGGTTGTCTTTCCTGAGTGAGTTTGAAATGAAGATCAAACATATTAAAGGTAAGGAAAACAAGATTGCAGATGCATTAAGAAGAAATGCTTGGAAACGTGTGAACAATATTGGAAGTAGTGCCAATTTTGACTTGGAAGGACTAATACAAGAGGTAGTGAATCAAGACCAAAACTATCAAAAGCTTCAGGCACAAATGCTGAAAAAATAAATGAAAGGGTATACAAAAAATCAAAAAGGGCTAATTTGTTACAGATATTTATTGTACATTCCTGTTGTAGACTTCTTAAAGAAAGGAATTTTGAATGAATATCATAAAAGACCCTATGTTGGACATCCTGGATACTAGAAATTACTCACAGCTTTAAGGAAGAACATGTTTTGGCCTGAAATGAAAAAGGATGTGGCAAATTAACTGGCTAGATGTATTGAATGTCAACAAGTAAAGGTTGAACATCAACATATAACTGGGTTGCTAAATCCTTTACCCATTTCAGAATGGAAGTGCGAGATTGTTTCCATGGATTTTATTACTGGTTTACCAAGAACCAAATATCAACATGACTCTATCATGGTAGTAGTGGATACTTTGACTAAAGTTTCTCATTTTATACTTGTAAAGTATATCTTTAGTACAACCCAAGTAGCAAATGTGTTTACGAAAGAGATTGTAAGGTTACATGGTGTTTCTAAAATGATCATTTCAGCTAGAGACACAAAATTTACTACAACATTTTGGAGGAGTTTTTTTGGAGGCATGGGTACCAAATTAAATTTTAGTACTGCCTACCATCCCCAAATTGATGGTAAAACCAAAATAACAAACCAGATTCTAAACGATATGTTAAGAATGTATGTTATGGATAGGCCAAACAAGTGGGAAGACTATTTACACTTAGTAGAATTTTCCTACAGCAATCGTTACCAAGATTCCATAAACATGAGCCCCTTTGAAGCACTTTATGGCAGAAACTGCCATACCCCCCTAAGTTGGAGTCAACCTGAAGATAAACTGATACTTCGACCAAAAGCTTTACAAGAAATGGAAAAAGTTGTGAAACAGATTCAGTGAAATATCAAAACAGCGCAGGAGAGACATAAAATTTATGTAGACAAAAAGAGAATTCACAGAGAATTCAGTGTGGGTGATCATGTTATCTGAGGATTAGGCCTAAGAAGAGTACTTTACAAACCAAAAGTTGTAAAAGATTAGCTCCACTATAATGTGGACCTTTTGAAGTGCTGGAAAGAGTGGGACCAGTTTCCTATAAGCTCGCCTTACCAATTCACATTAAGGTTCATGATGTATTTCATGTTTCATTTAAAAAAAATATGTACATGATTATGCTCATGTTATTTATTGGAATGTGATTCAAGTGGAACCAGAAGTTGAATTCCTTCCAGAGCCGCTTCAAATCTTGGAGCGGGAATAAATTGAACTTCGGAACCAGACAATGGCCAAGGTGAAAGTGTAGTGGAGGTACTTTACACCCGAAGAGGCTACTTGGGAGCGAGAGGCTAATATGATGGAAAAATATCCATCACTGTTTATACAGTGATTTAGTTAATCATTTTTCCAACACCAAGGACGATGTTTGTTTTTAGAGGGGGAATATGTAATACCCCGAGTTTCTATGTTTTTAATTTACAATTGAGCAAGTACAAAGGGCAAAGTGGACCCCAAATGGAGAACCGTTGTGTCGATTTATTTTATTTTTTTATTTAATAAAATAAAATGGAAAATTCTGTGTGCAATGAATAGATTGAGAATTGAGATCTGAAAAACCTAATCCATGAGGATGGATAAGGTGATAAGACTCTCCCACACCTTCCAGAAATCCTTGGGAGGAATAAAACATGTTACAAAAAAAAATAGATTTGGACATAAATATCTAATTTCCCTAATAAAGAGGAAAGTATTGGAAAGAGCTAAAAAAGCTGGAAAAGCTGAAAATATAGCTTTTAAAGTACCTCTATTTAAGAAACAGAGGGAAAGCTTAAGCAAAACAGGAAGAAAGCATCCTGAGTTTATTGGACGCAGTCAATGGAAACAGGCCAGGGAAAGAAAAGCTTAAATAATTTGTTCCAGGATAGACAAAGGGTTATCTATCACTTGAGCTAAGGTCTCTGCTTGGGGGTGATCTACAGAGAGAGAAATCTACAGTTGGGTGGAAACCAGTCAGAATTAATTGGTATGCACACTGAACTAGAAACAAACTGTTTTATTTTAAATTTCCATGTGTGATGCTTAACACCTGATTAGGGAATTGTTAAGATTAATGTGAATTTTCTTAAGTCAAATTTGTAGAATTCACATATGTTTAATTAACATTGGGTATAATGTCTTAGAAAAGGCCCATAAATTTAACATATTTTTCTATAGTAGTAATACTAAAAATATGTATGGTTGTATGGAAAAAGTCTGTTTAGATCCAACTGCCAGAGTGTCTAAACCTGGTGACAGGTTTAAATCTGGGGTTAGGAATCAAACAGAGAATTTCTCTATTCTAGTTAAACAAATGAACTGTTATTATTACATTGACTAGAATCTCAAAGAAGAATATCACTAAGTGTAATTTAAATTACAATTTAGATCTGATGTAGATAGCCCTATATAGTTGTAGATAGAGGTTATTGTGCAATTACATATTACTATATTAAGAACATAACATAAATTCAGAAACAAATGATACAGGGACAATACAAGCATAAAAGTAGTCCACCATTATTAGTCAGAAATTCTAAAATAAAAGTTGTAAATACCAAAGGCTTCCTATTCTGAAAACATATGAAATAGCTACACATAAGATATAGAAACTAGGGTAGCTTTATAAAAGTACTGAAATTAATTTTAAGCATAGTTAAGAAATAAATAAATTTCGTACTCTAATATGTGGATCTACTTGATTGTTATATAGTTATGTCCTAAGTAATTTAAAATTTACTCAGAATGGAATATAAGAAAAGTAGAAGTACATGTGAAGATAAGCTAAGTTAACACATCATAAATCTGAAGTTCTGCGTATAAAAACAAAAATGCTTATTGTGATAGCATATTTAAATTTCTAAATATAAATTGGAAAATATAATATATGGTTGTACCAATGGAGAAATATTATCAAGTTCCATGTTATAGAGACATAAACAGAACATAGGTAAATATAACATTAAACATAACCGCATATGAGACTAAATGATATGCAAGTATCATAGTTATTAGCATTGGAAGAACAAAACAATTTTTGTTCGAATCAGTACCAAAGTTATATTTTCCACATCCACTATTATTAACTAAAAGGATGTATAAGGAAGATAAATACTATTCATATTGATACAAGAATGATAAATCAAAATTCCCCAAACTGTAAGTGGGAGAATAGCTCAATAATGACCAAGAAAATGATACAGGTACATATATATAGATATATATTAAAACTATGTAAAGAAATTTAGTATAAAAGTTTAAGACAGTCCAGTTGGGTAGTGTACCTAGAAATATTTAATACAGTACAGTAAAATAATGCTTAAGTACAGTGACATAGTATGTAGTATGGGTCACACCAACATAATAATACGCATCAACTGCAGTGCTGGAGTGATGACCAGCATATAGAAGAAATTCAAAACAATGATACCAACCTATAAAGCAGGGGGTCCTTTTGAAAAGGGAAACCAAGCGACGTGATACACAGTATTAATGTTAAGAGAAAGGGGTAGGCAGTCGTACCTATATAAACCCAATAAACAAATTATAAATATTACAATTGCAGAAAAATGATAAATTGAAAGAAATAGGGTTTACATACCCATCATATAGATAAGGCGTATTACCTTGAGGTGTGTTGCAGGGATGATAGAGCTTCTCTAAGAAAACATCAATAAGACAAGAAATGAGAATAGATAACTAATCAATGGAAAAAAATATATATAAAAATTAAACTATAACACCCAGTTCGTAACCAACCTGGAAGCCTCAGTGTGCAGCGGTTAATCATCTAGTTGGAATGTAAATTTCATGACCCAAAAAGGTTAAGACGGATAATTTCAACTTCGTGTCCATAGGTGTAATGCCAAAATCAAAGAAGGCTGAAATATGCACCGAGGATTTAAACCTCGTAAAGAATAGCTTCGAAAACTTCGAGCCACAGAGATTACCCTCGTAAGAAGCCTGTGTTTACCTCCAAACTCATTTCATATATTACTACACATAAATTGGAATTTTATTTACCATCTGAACTTCAGTAAATTCATTTAATGAGAGGTTCCAAGTATAAACATAAAAACTTCATTTACATACAGAAGACTGTCGCTACTCCTGGAAAACTACTAAAAGTGCTTCTACTCATCACTGTAAAAGTAAAAAATCATTGGGACCACTGGAAATATATAGTAACGTAGGGTTCATTAACAAATGACCACAAGAATGAACTAATAGTAATAATAAATAATTCCTAAACTCTGGTCGACAGTAACATAAGAAATTAAACCAATGGCAGCTAAAAGATTCAGAAAATGCATACAATGCGACCTGAGAGAAATATCAATATACATTAGTTGGGGAATCGAATAAATTGGCTCCCTGGAGTAAGAAGAAGAATTTTGACCTTTGCTACACCTTTCATCATGTGTGGAGAATAACTGAGGAACGTCTGAGCAAAGGCGCCGAGAAAAAATGAAAGACACATCGAGAGATGAGAGGGTTTATGTCAAACAGAAATCCTTGTAAGTCAATTATCTCAGCCATCCACGTGTATCTAGGTCAATGATTAACCTCAGATACATACATACTGGAATTCAATTGCATGGGGAAACAAAAAAACCTGCGTATCGAAAAATAGATGTGAGCGATGTGATTAGTATTGTAACCATTTAATTCCCAATCGAAAGGACAAGCAGTGACGTCTACTCAACTACTACTCCAGCTGGTATGAACGGATGCTGACAGCCAATAAGGGTAGTTTCAAACATTAGGCGAGAAGATCAAAACCAATTACGGGCAATTACATTAATAAACTGGAACCACATTGAAACCATCACTTCTTGGGCTCAAACGTTGAGTAAATAACACATTTAATGGTTCAAGTTCACATGAAATCTGACATTTGTAGGGTAGGTAAATCAGTATCACAAGTGAGGGTTAGATCTAGTAGTATTAATATCGAAAAAGAGATGGTACATGAAAATTATATTCCTGACATTATCAATTATGATGATTATTACACCAACGAACCAAATCGATGAAAAATGATAATTTGGGAATAAATAATTACATTATTTCGACTATGAACGAATAGAACAATAACTAATATACATGTTGTTAGAGTGAGTCGAAGGAATTAGTAAGGAATTGTTATAATATTTATGAGGTTTATATTAGTGGAAGTTTGGGGTGAAACATCAAAATTAGGGAGGAATGATAGAAATGGGTAATGGTAGATATTTATAATGAGTGAGGGATCTCATTTATATATATACATTATAAAGCGGTCTTGTAAGGAATAATAAGGAAAATGAAATTATAAAGGTATAAGAGATATGTCAAAGTCCTTAGTAGACTAACAACCATTCCAATGTATTGGTCCTAAGTGGAATAGGACAAAGGTTAAAAATTAGACATGGTTGCATAATACGTCTTTGGAAAAAGAATTTAATTAGGATGCCTATAGATGATACAAGAATCTTGATTATGATGGCATAGAAATGACATAGTTGAGATTATAAATCATATATCGTCAAAGTCCGATGAAAAAAAATAAAAAATTTGAAGTGAGGTATTACATGCCCAAATATACTTGTGAATGGAATCTCTAAAAAATAATGATAAAAAACATCAGTGTCAAACATTGTCTCACTCATTTAACTACTTGTACTCCAGTCTCACCGGTGAACTTCTACACGGCTCTCCACAATGGGTGGCCACACATGGTCTTGACGAATAACACATTCTGTGGATCGAACAACTCATTCAATTTTCCTTTGACGCCTAGTAGCAGTCCACACTCTTCGAAAACCATGCATATATAAATATTTAAGTTGAACCAAACAAGGAAGGATCTTTAACATAGCTGACCTGTATCATCAACTCGAGGGATCGGCCCTACCTCCATCACTCTATTGTAGTGCTCTACTGCACATTCTGAGATAGATTCACATCAAAGTGAAGATCGATACCACCGATTTGAAACACTGAGCTTTAAGATCGCTCTGTGATCCACGCTCTCCAGAATTTAACATTGAAGCAACATAAAATTAACATCTACAGGGGATCACTCTAGGTTATGGCTCGACCCTTTGATTTGAAAACACCTACAATGTTCTTCACACAACTCCCCATTTTTCTTCTTATAACAAAACAAAAAATTAGACTCGATTGTTCTAGCAGTCACTTACATACTTTATAAGATCCTCAACACACCCTAAATCAATCCTACTTAGTGTCGCTTCACACTATCGCTCAGTGATTCAAAATGAAACAAAAATCACTTGGCTCTTCGGTAACATATGCAGAGGCTTCGCCCCTCTTCAAAACCACACAACCAAAATTTCCTTTTTTGGTGCACACTCCACTTCGACTACAACTACAAGCTCATAGATCGGATCACCATGCAAAAACTTCATAAAAGGACATAAAAATTCTTCAAACTGCCATGATACCTTCACATATAACACAACAACTTCACGTTCCAACTCATAACTTTCATAGCTCAGCTTCTACGCCAGAGAGCCCTTGTGACCCTCTCTCAACAAAAACACTAACTGTAAACACTCCTCACATATGAAAACACTAAGCCGAAACTGTCAGCTCTCATAGCACCGAGTACACAGCTCTGGCCATCGAGCCCTTGTGTGGATCTGATACCATATCAGAATTGAAGAATCAAAACAAAATTAATTCCAATTACGTTCAACGTATGGTTATTTATACATAAACTGATCTATAGATTCAATAGTGGATTTCATCGAATGTCATTTATTGTTTACTTAAAGCTACCGACTATTGAATTTTGTTAACGACTCCATGTCATGGAAACAAAGTTGTGATTATTATTCTAATAGTGGGTGGAAGGGACATCTCTGTTGGAATTTCTGAGAATTCCTTAACACACTGTGAGGAATAAAATTTCCTCTGTCAACATAGAGATTTCAAAACAAATCAGTAGATGGAGAAAAATAGTTTATATTTCATAAACTTCCAACTATTACAAAAAAAAAAATTTCCTTCAGAAATGTTGTTCTGCATTTACAAAAACTTAGATCCACTGCGCTACTACACACACGGCTTTTCACTCACTGTCTTCCTCTCAGCATACATCGCATTACACAACTCTCTACTGTCTTATGTATTATAAACATATATATGTTTACAATACATATATAAAATTAGTATCCTAAGTTTTAAAACTTTATAAAATAAAAATATATCGCAAGGATATTACAAAACCATATGGCATAAAATATTAAACCAAAAATTACAAAACATTTTGAAATATGTTTCATCGCATTGATTAAAATGCCAGATGATGTCAACATAGAATTGTGCGATAGAATGAACGTGAAGGACCTATGATGGTTTATCGCATCAATTTGAGTGTCGGCTCACTGGGTGTCCAGAACTTGCGACGGTGCACAATTGGTCAACAACGGGTGAGGTGGCGGTGGTGGGACAGTGCTATCACGTGATCGTGGAGGACCAGTGACGTAGGCACCGAGCTATGCGATAAGCATGTGATTGGTCGTCAGGTGTTTGACGTGGACTAGCTGGCTCCAAAAATCGCGTAGGCATAGAATGGTGTGATGAGCACACATTGGTTGATGGTTGGGGTGATGTGGCCCTGGTGGCGTCCACCAAAACTTGCGTGGAGTGTTTAAATTCAAATGAATGGTGTGAGATTTAAATGCGGTAGGTGCAAATGGTTTTAAGGCGGGAGGTAGCGTGGGTCAAACCAAAATTTACAAAATCAGAAAGGGCTACGATCAAATGAAAAATTCAGCTATATGCAGGGATTTTAAACACATAAATTCAATGAACGGTTGAGTGCAAAAGCTAAAAAAACTTGTTGTTGTTCTTGTCCTTTGAATTCACATCAAACTTTATTTTTTGTCCTTCTGTTGAGGTTTGCAGTTGCGAGTAAATTCCAACACTCCCCCTTAATCACAACTGTTGTTATCTTGCATTCGAAAACATTTTCATAGAAAATTAAAACTTTTCTGCCCCAATGGTTTTGTCAAAATATCTGCAAACTCTTCTTCTGTTCTGCAATGTTTCAAAAGAACTTCTCCATTGTTCACCAATTCTTTGATTTAGTGATACTTTGCAATAATGTGTTTTGTTATTTTATGAAACACTAAATTCTTGGATAAATTTATTGCTAAGCTATTATCACAATAAATTGTTGTGCCTTTTACCTATTCATGGCAGAAATCCCTTAACATTCTCCTCATCCATATTGCTTGACATGCTGCTGTTGTAGTTGCCACATACTCTACCTCTGCTGTTGATAAAGCCATAATTGGTTGTTTCTTAGAAGCCCATGAAATGGCTCCTGATCCCATATGAAAAAAAACCCAGAGGTACTTTTTCTGTCATCTATACTTCTAGCCCAATCACTGCCAGTATATCCAATTAATTAAATTTTTTCTGAAGAGGTGTATAAAATACCATACCTCTTTGTTCCCTTCACATACATTAGAATTCTCTTTGTTGCTTGCCAATGTGCCTCCTTTGGCCTTTCCATAAATCTAGAAATTAAACTTATAACATGCGTAATATCAGGCTTGGTTGTAGTCACAACGCTGCCAACTATGCTTTTGTACAAGCTTGGATCAAAATCCTTGCTGTTGTCTTCCCTACTCAGTTTTACTTCCATCACAGTAGGATTTATTGCTGCTTTGAAATCCTGCATGTTAAATATTTCCAAAACTTCTTTCACATATTTTTCTTGACAAATAAAAATTTTATTTTCATTTTTCTCTACTTCTATTCCTAAGAAGTATCTCAGCAATCCCATATGAGTCTTCTTAAATTCTTCTTTCATGACTGTTTTAAAATTTTCAATAAGGTAAGCATCATTACCTGTAAAGATCACATCATCAACATATAAAACAACAATAAGAATCTTACCATCCTTTTATTTGATGTATACTGTGGGTTCTCCTTCACATTTATGAAACCCATTTTCGAGTAGATAGGCATCTATTATACTGTACCAGGTTCTTGGTGCTTATTTCATCCCATACAGAGCCTTCTTCAATTAGCATATATTTTCCTATTGGCCTTCTTTCTCATAGACCAGAGGTTGTTCAACATAAACTTCTTCCATCAATACTCCATTTAGGAATGTTGATTTCACATCCATTTCGTAAACTTTCCACTTGTGTTGTGCTGCTATGGACAACACTGCTCTTACTATTTCCATTCTTGCAACTGGTGAAAAATTTTCTTCATAATATCTTCCTTTTTGCTACTTGTAGCCTGTGACAAAAATTTTGGCCTTGTGCCTTTGAACCTCACCTTCAACATTTATTTTGGTTTTATAACCCCATTTTACTCCAATTACTTCCTTACCTTTTGGGAGAACAACTAATTCTCATGTATTGTTCTTCTCTATTGCATTAATCTCTTCATCCATAGCATCTATCCATTTCTTATTTTTTACTGCTTCTTCAAAATGAATAGGATATTCTATATCACAATACAATGAAAATAAATAGTTCATACCTTCATTATTTGCCTCTTGCTCATATATTTCATTCAAACTTTTGAATCTAGTTCATCTTTCACTTCCTGAACTTGTGCTTGTAGAAGCACTCAAATCTGCTCCTTTTGATGTGCTTTGAGAAGCACTGTTATCACTTCTTAAGGGTGTTCTTATACCTGCTTGTGGTGTCCCTTGTTGTCCTTGTGTTGGTGGAGGTGGTGCTACTAATGAGGGATTTCTTTGAGCCATGTCTTCCTCATCTTCATCATGAGACAAATGGGTTTTTACATTCACCATTTTCTCAATGCTTCCATCACAAGCTTCTTCTTTAATAAACTACACATCTGTGCTTATATTAAACTTATTTTTGGATGGGTTATACAATTTTTATGCCTTTGATTCATCACTATATCCAACAAATATGCACTTCTCCCCCTTACTGTCCAACTTCTTTATTAGCTGATCTGGAATATGTGCATAAACCACACATCCAAATACTCTCATGTGGGTGACGAATTGTTTTATGCCACTCCATCCTTCTTCTAGAACTATGTTCATAACTGTCTTTTTTGGGCATCTATTCGAAACATATGCTACACAATGTACAGCTTCAGCCCAATATTCATTTGGAAAATGTTTTCCATTAACCATGCTTCTTACCATATCCATGATGGTTCTCTTTTTCCTTTCAGTAATTCCATTTTTCTATCGTGTATAGCTTGTTGTAAATTGATTATGAACTTCATTTTCTCTACAAAAATGCAGAAAATATTTGGAGATATATTCCCCTCCTCTATCAGTTCTGAGAAATTTTATTTGCTACCCACTTTGATTGTCAACAAGAGCATTAAAGTGGCAGAACTTCTCAAATTCTTCACTCTTCGACTTCAGGAAATATACCCATTTTTTTATTGTGTAATCAACAATAAAGGTGAGCATATAGTGGCTGCCTACTAATGATGTTGTTTGCATTGGTCCACACAAATCTGAATGGACTATTTCTAAGGGTGCTTTTGCCCTTATGCTCTTTCATGATGGAAAGCTTTCTCTGCGTTGTTTACCCAAGATGCAGCCTTCACAAAGGCTGTCTGGTTTTTCAATCAATGGTAATCCCTTTACCATTCCATTTATGTGCAACAAATTTAGGCCTTGAAATTTGAAATATCCAAATCTCAGATGCCATAACCAGTTTCCATCTTTTGCTTCATTTTGGAATGTCTCTTGAGTTACAGCTACCATTGCAGCTCCTTGCTTCAAATTTTCTCTCATCTTGAGAGGAAACATTATGTTTCTTGTCATCTTCACTTGTGCAATCCTTTTACTTCTTGGTGGTATGTCCATGATGGTACATAAATCATCTTCAAAAAATACATTGTAGCCTTTTTGAATGAGTTGTCCAATGCTCAAAAGGTTACACTAAATACTAGGTACATAGTATACATCTGATATGGCTTTCCTTTCTCCTTTTATTGCTAAAACACTTACTCTGCCTTGCCCCATGACAGAGACTTTGTTGTATGTTCCCAATGTTACTTAAGACTTCAAATTTTCATCCAACATAGAAAACATAGAGATGTTTCCAGTCATATGGTTTCTACGTCTGAATCTAGAAACCATATATCTTCACTCTTTTCTTCAGCCATATTACATGCTAGAAAAAAAAATTCTTGACTCATAGTGTCTTTAGTAAAGGTAGCACTAGGTCTATTACCCATTTCACTCTGTTTCTTTCTACATTCATTGGCATAGTGACCATACTTCTTACAGTAGTTACATTGGACTTGGGATTTATCATACCTTTGTCCATGTGCTTGATTTTTTCCACCTTGTTGGTTGTTGCCTTTCCTTTGATTCTGACTTTGGTTGCTACCCCTTTGTAACGTCTCTTCCTTCCACCCCAACAATTTTTTTTTTATAGTCTAGTTCTGTGCTTCTATTGGTCACAGCTGTTCAATTCTACTTTTGAATTTCACCCATTATGATAATTACGAATTTCGTCAAATTCTACTTTCGAATTTCGCCCATTATGATATTTGTGAATTTTGTCAATTATAATATGCTATGGAATAGAGTTCCTATTCTTCCTATTGCTCTTGTGGGTACAGTTTTATTGTTTTCTTCCACCAATGTTTGGGGCTTATGTAACTTACCTATATATATCACCATCTCTATTATATGGTTTTATTACTCCTATGCATGTTCGTCTATGCATGATGTGAATTACCCACATATATACTACCATACCTATATTGTTCTTACACCTATCAATTTATTCATTATGGTTTTTGCACAACATTTATAGGCTCATCATACATATGTTTTTGAGTTAGATGGTATCCTCGTATGGTTTAGATATGGTCTTGGTATAGTTTATGTCTTGGTATAACTCCAAGAATTACAACACTATGTTTGAATTTCGACTTCTTCCACGTACTGAGGTTTTATTCCTAATTCAATTATGATTGTCATTTATATGAATTTATGATACTTACGTGGCCAGGGTTTCAAATATACAATGTGTGTTCCCAGATCATCGATGCTATCTCTCGTACATGTTATTTATGGTGAGTTTCCTGTAAAGCTAGGCACATTAACTTCAATGTACTTGAGTTGCGTCGTTGGCAAAGTCGGTTTAATGTATTTTGGCAATTAAACATTGTGTCATGTCTCCACGTCACTACACTCGATGGTTCTCTGTTGATTTTCAAATTTCTTGGCTTTCATTTCATCCACGCTCAAAGTTGTAGGTATCTACGTTGGCATTATGGGATGCCACGCCAGCCTGCTCTTGAACCTTCACAGACCATACGACATGATCCGAGGTACTGTGAGATCAATTTCATAGATTTTCCATTAAGTGTTGGATGACTAGGTCTTAAATGCCAATCCCGCCAATTGATCCATGTACACGCCATAGATCTGAGGCAACTTGGACGGTGGAGATTTTGCCTATCCAATTAGGGTTTCCTGTGTTTTTGTTTGGAGTCATTTGTATAAATTTCTATTTCATTTTCGATTATGTTCGTTCTCTCCTCATTTGTTTGATCGCCTCTCAGAATCAAGACTCTGCTCGTTGAAAGGATGAAGCATTGGCTCTCCAAAGCTGCGAGCTTATCCATCACCCCATCGTTTGATATTCAGGTATGGAAGTCTGAAGACTTTACCATTTTAACCGTGAGGCTTACACTCTGGATATATATTTTTTATAATTAGCAATACGCTCTGTTGACATTGTTCAAGCTGAGTTTAAATGCAATAATTTATTTCTACAGTCTCGTTTACTGTCGAGAACTAGTTGTGTTAATATATAATTTTTTTTGTTAGTTGTACAAATCTCTCGTGGAGATTTTTCTATTCGAGCATGTTGATTTTTGTTTCCTATTAACGATGAGTCACACTAGTATCCCATCGTTTCTTGATAGGAACATACTCTTCTTCATCCTTCTTGACTTTATGGAGGTCTTTCGTTACATTCGCCGAATTTCCCTACCTCGAGTGAACAATCACTACCTCAGGTAAGCCTTCGACTCATTGGCACAAAATTATTCCTGCATTTTATTTGCATTTTAGTGAACGTTTTTACAATACCCATGTATTTTTTTCTGTAGGTCGTATTTGATGACAATGTCTTCCATTCCCCAGGTAACCCGAGTTCTTGTGTTCCATTCGCATACACTATGTTTTGTGTGTCTTCATATCGTCTTGCTGAAACGATGTCTCACGTTGTCTCATTTTATTTCAGGTAGGTTCGGATATCATCGAGGTTTTTCTTCAGTAGTATTTGGTGGATATGAAATTCACTCGTCTTGACGTCGTTATAATTGGGAATTTCAGGTCGGTATCGACGCGTCATTGGTCGAAGTGTGTCCAGGCTCCATTCTTGTTATTATATAGAATTCGTTCAAGCAATTCAAGATATTAATGTCATAACAAAATTTTTTCTTCTGTAATAATAACTTAGGCCAGAGACTGGGACTGTCGACATTTTTTCCTTCCAACTATGAAATTCCTTGAATAATTAAATTTTGGAATGTAATTATGGAACTATGATAGCCTGTTTCCCGAAGTGGCTTCAGAATTTGATATACATATATAGAATGTGTTTATTCTTTGTCTTTGTTATTATTGACAACTCAATAATATTTTCTAATAATTTCCAGATTATTATTTGATGTAATACTCCTGCTAATATTTTACCTATCAGTAATGGTCTTCTTAAATTTAATTGAAGAAAGTAATAAGTTCGTTAGCCTTGTTTTTACTTTCTGTTCCTCCTCATTATAATAGCATAATTGACTATAAGTATCTTGTTGAAAGAGTTTTCAAGTCTACAAACTTTCAATGAATGAGAATTTTCCATTTCCACAGAGTCTGTAATTTCAGGTGTATTTTGTGAGTCCAATAGTGGATCCTCTTTATACTCCTTAGTTTGGGGTTCCAGTGTACAAGGCACTTATAATGTTTTCTGCAACTATATGCTTATAGTTTTTCTTAGCATAACCTTTTTAGTCTATTTAGTTTTAGCTACTCTCCTGCTCATTATATAGATCTGATGGGGAAATTATTTGTTATCTTTCCCAGCTTGTATAATCTGCATGCATTTTATAGAGGTTCACATGCATAGTTGTAATTGTCAGAAATTATTGAGTTTTGACCCTTACTTTGGGAAGGATATTAACACCAGTTTTATATATATACAATCCTCAGACCATATTTTTTTGCATGCTTAGTAACATGTTTAGTCCTGTTTCTTTACTATTTAATTATATATATATATACACCTATGTATATGTAGCACTAGAATTTATAGTACTAAATATATACTCTTCCATTATGTCCTTATTATAGAAGGAAATCTATAAATAGGCATGCAATGTTGTTTAGTAATTTTAATCTGTCTGTACCGCACTTAGCTAATTCCACAATGTATAGCTCTACCCTGCATATACTTAATTCCTCCTACACACAGATTTTTGGGTTTCCCTAATATTCACTGAATTAATTCTATTTATAACAGAAACAGATTAAAGTTACATAGTTATAAAGTATGAGGTAATATACTCTCCAGATTTAAACCAGGGACTGGTTTAGAGTTTCTGGTTGATTTATCCTCATATTTCTTTTTCCTACAACTATGCAGGACTGAGAGAGTTTAACTACTCTATCATTCTATAAATGTATGGAACACCATCACCAAACAAAACATTGCAAGAATTATGCAGCTACAATCATTAACCTTTACACTTAACAAAAATAAATTTTAATCATTCATAATACTGTGAGCATGCCACTTTGGTACTTGTCCAGTCCTCCCAACCGTAGAATCCCTCTATCTCCAGGACTCACCCCCGAGCTGAGATCACTTCCATTCTAGACCAACCTCTAATCTGTTCAGGAATATCTTATTTAATCTTTTGCTCCCCAAAGCCTGTTTCTAATTCTGCGTCTAGAATTATAGGATGCTTTTCTTCCTGTTTGCCTAGGCTTCCCCTATTTAGGGATTTTTAAAGCCGCTTTCTGATTTTCCCAGCTTTTTACCTCTTCCCAACTAGTCTCCACATCATTGGGGAAACTAGATTTTCCTCAAAATCTAATTTGGAGATAAATTCTTTCAAGGATTTTTGAAAGATTTTTGGGGAAATATTTGCCTCTTTCCATCCTCATGGATTTAGAAAGTGATCTCATAATTCTCATTTTGGTCAATCTGCACAGAATTATTTTATTTATCTTTCATAATTAACTATTTAATTACATACACAAAATACTTGTCCATTGGGGTCCACTCCCCTTGGGATAAAAGTTCAAATGTCTAGCTTTGAAAGAAAAAAATAAACTAGGGGTGTTACATATTCCCCCTCTGAAAGCAAACACCATCCTCGGTGTTGAAATCTAACTATTAGAGTTCATTTTTTTCAAACAAAAATGGATATTTTTCCATCATTTTAGCTTCTCTTTCCCAGGTAGCTTCTTCAACAGTAAAGTTCTTCCACTACACCTTTACTCTCACTACCATCTGCTTTCTCAATTCAATTTCTTCCCGCTCCAATATTTGAAGCGGTTCTGGAAGGAACTCCCCTTCTGGTTCCACCTGTATCACATTCCAATCAACTATGTGAGAAGCATCATGTACATATCTTTTTAATAATGAAACATGAAACACATCATGAATTTTAACATGGGGTGGTAAGGCCAACTTGTAAGCCACTGGTCCCACTCTTTCTAACACCTCAAAAGGCCCACAATATCTAGGAGCCAATTTCGCACAACTTCCAACATAAAGTGTGCTCTTTCTAGGTTTAATACGCAAATACACATGTTCCCCCACTTTAAATTCTTGATGTACCCTCTTCTTATCAGCATAGTTCTTTTGGAAATTTTGTGCTGTCTTGATGTTTCTTTGTATTTGTTTAACAATTCTTTCCATCTCTTGTAAAGCATCTGGTCCCAACATTAGCTTATCCTCAGGTTGGCTCCAACTCAAAGGTGTACGACATTTCCTTCCATAGAGTGCCTCAAACAGACTCATTTTAATGGAGGATTGATAGTTGTTATTATAGGAAAATTCAGCTAAATGCAAGTAGTCTTCCCATTTTGATGGCCTATCCATCACATACATTCTCAACATATCCTCCAAAATCTCATTAGTTCTCTCTGTCTGCCCGTCGTTTTGAGGGTGATAGGCAGTACTAAAATTCAACTTAGTGCCCATGCCCCCAAACAGACCTTTCCAAAAGGCTGCGGTGAACTTAGCATCTCTATCTGAAACTATCACCTTTGGGACCCCATGGAGCCTTACTACTTCCTTCAGGAACACATCCGCTACTTGGGTTGTCTTGAAAGTAGATTTCACCAGTATTAGGTGTACAACTTTTGTTAAAGTGTCTACTATTACCATCACTGAATCGTGTTGGTATTTAGTTTTGGGTAGCCCTGTTATAAAATCTATAGAAACTGTGTACCATTTCCATTCTGCAATCGGCAAAGGGTTTAAAAGACCAGCAGGATGCTGATGCTCAACTTTAACTAGTTGACACTCCATGCACCTAGCTAAATATTCTGCTACATCTCTTTTCATTCCTGGCCAAAAAAAATTCTTTTTCGAAGCTAATTGCATTTTCTGATATCCAGGATGCCCCACATACATCTGTTTGTGATATTCATCTAGGATCTCTTTTTTCAAACTGTAAATTCTCATAATTGGGATCCTCGTCTGCTACCTGTTTCACTAGATCTTCTAAGCCAAAACTAACACTACTTCCAATACTGTTTATATTTTGACAAGCATTTCTGCTCAAGGCATCAGCAATTTCATTTTCTTTCCCTCTGATATGTTTTATGTCCATATCAAATTCACTCAGAAAATACAGCCATCTGGCTTGTCGAGCATTCAAATCAATTTGGGAAAAGAAATATTTAAGACTAATATGATTTGTCATCAATGTAAATTTCTTTCCAAGAAGATAGTGTCGCCACATCTTCAAGGCATGAATAACAACAACCAACTCCAAATCATATGCACTATAGTTTTGTTCATGGGTCTTCAGTTTCCTAGATTCATATGCAATAACTGAATTTTCCTGCAAAAGGACTCCTCCCAACCCCTCTCTATAGGCATCTGTACATACAAAAAATTCTTAATCAGGATCTGCGATCTTCAGTATAGGGGCTGTAGTGAGTTTTAATTTTATTTTTTCAAAACTGTTTTGGCATTTTTTAGTCCACTCAAATTTGACACCCTTTCTTTGTAGTGATGTTATGGGATATGCTATGGCAGAAAATCTCTCCACAAATCTACGATAATAACCTGCAATCCCCATGAATGATCTTATTGCTGAAACATCGATTGGTACCGGCCATTCTCTAATAGCCTTTATCTTTTCAGGGTCAACAACCAACCCTTGTTCAGAAATAATATGACCCAAGTATTGGATCTTGTCCTTATAGAATTCACATTTACTGAATTTGGCATATAACTGGTTTTCTTTCAAAGTTTGCAACACTATCCTCAAGTGTTCTTTGTGCTCCTTCTCACTTTTTGAGTAAACTAGAATATCATCTATAAACACAAGTACAAATTTATCCAAGTACTTGTTTAACACACTATTCATTAGGCACATAAAGGTGGCAGGGGCATTTTTCAAACCGAAAGGTAGGACTACAAACTCGTAGTGACCATACCTGGTTCGAAAGGTTGTTTTACTAATGTATTCCTCCTTAATTCTGAGCCGGTGATAACCAGTCCTTAGATCAATCTTAGAAAATACTGAAGCTCCTCTTACCTGATAAAAAATATCATCAATTATGGGCAGAGGGTATCTATTTTTAATTGTCAACTTATTCAACTGACGATAATCAATGCACATCCAAAAGGTTCCATCCTTATTTTTCACAAATAGAACCTGTGCTCCCCAAGGAGACACACTCGGTCGGATATAGCCCTTATCCAACAATTCTTGCAATTTCATTTTCAGTTCCATGAGTTCAGGGGGACTCATTCGATAAGGGGCTCGGGAAACAGGTGTTGCTCCCAGCACCAAATTGATTGAAAATTCAATCTCTCTTTTGGGGGGAAGATGAGGAATCTCATCTGGAAAGACTTCCTTAAACTCTCTCACTACTGGCAAAGTATCCAACAGATTTTCTTCAGGTTTCTGTTCTATCTCTTCTACATGTACTGCATATACTTGGTATCCTTTCCTAGCTGTTCTTTTTAATTGCAGTGCTGATATTTGTCTTACATAGATGGGTTTTGGTTTTCCCTTGAGAATAAAAGGTTTCCCTTCTTCATCTATGCAATGCAGATTTTTATCCCAACAATTCATCATCGCCTTTCTCTTTTCCAGCCAGTCCATTCCTATCAGCAAGTCATATGAGCCTAATGGCAGAATGTTTAGATGTACTTCTGTTTTAAAATCATTTAATTTAATTGGCGTTTGAGGTAACTTATGAGTTACCTTCCTTTTGGTACCAGTGGCTAGTTGGACCAACCAAGATTTCTGAAATTTTTCAGCTTTGAGATTGCATTTTTCTACAATTTTTGGACTAATGTAACTCAAAGAAGCACCCGGATCAATCAAAACAGTAACAGATTGGTCAACAATCTTACCCTCCATTTCAACCATGGTAGCTTGGTGTTCTGCTTGTTGATTCTCCAAGGCTGCACTGATAGTGGGTATATTTCTTGCTATGTCATTGACTGTGGTAGCTTCTCGATCTCTCATAATCATCTGAAGGTTTCGGTGGGGACAATCCCTCAAAATATGGCTTTCTCCACATCCCCAACATTTCAAAGGTTCCCTCATTTTGACTGTGCCTTCCTTCTTATTTCCTTCATCTAGTTGTTTGGAACCAATTTTAGACTGAGCTGTTTGGCTTTCTTTTGGTTTATTAAACTTTTTCCTTCTGGTGATCCCTACCAAAATTATTTAAGTAAGCTGGTTTCTGTTTCTTTCCTTTAATTTCACCTTTTTTTAGCCAGCCTTTTCCACACTCAGCCTTTCCTTTAAACTGCTGATAGCATAATCTAGCTTTCCTCACCGCCTCGTCCATAGTTTTTGGGTTATCAAACTCGATCTTCTCTTTGTACACAGCAGGCAAACAGTTCAAAAACCTTTGTACCTTGGCCTTCTCTTCCCTAATGTAAGGGACATATCTCAACAGATTGGTAAAATTGGTGACAAACTCATCAATAGTAAGCTGTCCCAGTCTAAGCTCATGAAATTATTTTTCTTTATCATCATAATAACGTTCATTTAAATAACAGTTTTTAAACTTAACCTGGAAATCTTCCCAAGTAACTGTCTTTTCATCAATGGCATGAACCATTTTCGTCTCCTCCCACCACAAGGTAGCCTTACCTTGTAGCTGGTAAACATCTAATTTGGCCTTCAGATTGCTTTCATATTCATAGACCTGGAAATATTTAATCATGTTTAACAACCAAGCTTCAGCGTCTTCCTCCTTCTCCCCATCATAGGAGGGAGGTTTGATCTTTCGGAATTACCCCTCTAATTCCTTTTTCTGTTTATACTGATGCCTAGCAGCATCATCTTCCTCAGAATCATCATTCTTTCTCTTTTCGAAACCTTCACCCTCTTGGCTGTTCCGCGAGGTTAATTCTCTAATGAGTTTTTCTTGCTCCTCACTGGCTAATTACAATCTGTCATTCTGGCTTCTTAGCTCAGCCATTTTTCGTTGCAAAATATGCAACATAGCCATCACCAGAGTGTTGGGATCTGGTGTATTATCGTCATCACGCAGATCGAAATAAATTTCCTCACCTTCTACCATTCCAGCACCACTGTACACTAAACAACACAGATCAGTAAATAAATTTTCTTTTTTTTCCAACAGTAAATCATTTATACAGTGAGCACACAACAACAACCCAGTTTTATATAACTTGAGCTATGATACCATTTGTAACGTCTCTTCCTTCCACCCCAGCAATTTTTTTTATTTTTTTTTTAGTTTAATTCTGTGCTTCTATTTGTCATAGTTGTTCAATTCTATTTTCGAATTTCGCCCATTATGATATTTGCGAATTTCGTCAATTATAATATGTTCTGGAATAGAGTTCCTATTCTTCCTATTATTCTTGTGGGTATAGTTTTTTTGTTTTCTTCCACCAATGTTTGTGGCGTATGTAACTTACCTATATATATATATATATATATATATCACCATCTCTATCATATGGTTGTATTAATCCTATGCATGTTCGTCTATGCATGATGTGAATTACCCACATATATCCTCCCATATCTATATTGTCCTTACACCTATCAATTTATTCTTTACGTTTTTTGCACAACCTTTCTAGGCTCGTCATGCCTACGTTTTTGAGTTCGATGGTATCCTCGTATGGTTTAGATATGGTCTTTGTATAGTTTATGTCTTTGTATAACTTCAAAAATTACAACACTATGGTAGAATTTCGACTTCTTCCACGTACTGAGGGTTTATTCCTAATTCAATTCTTATTATCGTTTAAATGAATTTATGGTACTTACGTGGCCACAGTTTCGAATATACAATGTGTTCTGTACCTCATCGATGCTATCTCTCATACATGTTATTTAAGGTGAGTTTTTTTGTGCTAGGCACATTAACTTCAATGTACTCAGGCCGATCGTTGGCAAAGCTCATTAATGTATTTTGGAAATTAAACATTGTGTCACGTCTCCACGTCACTACACTCGATGGTTCTCTGTTGATTTTCAACTTTCTTGGCTTTCATTTCGTCCATGCTCAAATTTGTGTTGAACCCTTAGTTAAACTAAGAGGGGGCGAGGTGAATCAGTTTAACACATTCATGGACTTTTAAAACTTTTTCATTAACACTTGTTTACACCTTCATTTCATGTTCAACTTAACATGTGAGTAATCTTAGAATGTGAGTAGCAAGCATTAATATAATGTAACAATAGACTTAATATGAGAGCAGCAAGTATTAAGCAGATGATATAAACTAGATCAACACATAAACATCATGCACAGAGACACCAGATATAAGTGGAAACCCATAAAGGGAGAAAACCACATCTTATTATTGTTGTGATGCAAAGGCAAGCTCCAACTCCCTCTCACCATTGTTTTCTGCAGGCACCAACCTACAGGAGGCTCTATCCTCAATTTTGCAAGCTACAACTTGTAAGGAAGCTCCAACTCCCATCAATTTTTTGCAGGCACCAACCTACAGGAGGCTCCAACCTCAGTCAGCTACAACTAACATTTTATCAAGCTACAACTTGATGTGGAAGCACCAACTCCCATCTATTTTCTGCAGGCACCAACCTATAGGAGGCTCCTACCTCAGTCAGCTACAACTGACATCTATCAAGCTACAACTTGATAGGGAAGCTCCAACTTCCTTACTCTTTCAAAAGAAAAACACTTGTTGATTTACCTTGGATATCAACTCTGTTCTGTACCTTCTCTTCTGTTGTTCAACAGTCCTCATATCTGTCCTCATATCATTTATGCATCTTCTCAGATTCACTATCAACTTCTCCTTCTTCTTTGCTCAGCTCCTCCTTCTACTCTGCCTCATGGCTTCATTTCTGCATTCTCTGACTTTTCACAGCATCTTGCTCTAATCCTCCTTCTTCTTATCTTCTCTGCCTCAATTCCATACTCTGCATTGTCTATATTCACTCTCTCTAACCTCTTGCAGCTTTCTTATTTTCTTCAACTCTCTTCAATTCTGCTGCACACTCTCTTCTTCTCTCACTCTTTTTTCGTCAACCTTCTCCCCTTGGATATTATCCTATTTTATACAAAAAAGCTTCATGGTTGTTTGTATTCTACTGGGAATTCGAAATGGGATGTCTAAGTGTCTCTTGCTCTTCTCGCCTTACTTCTTTTTATCCTGCCTATCTAGAAAATTGCACCGTGTGTGCTTATTTTAATATTACAGTGGGCTATTTTCTCTCTTTCGGAGACTTTCCAATGCATCACAAACAATAAAAAATAAATTAAAACATTTACATTCAAATTACAATGAGAATTCTAGCTCAACTCATTTAGTCTTTTGGCTCGCTGTGCGTTTGTCTTTTCTTTGACTGTGTCTGTCTTTTCTGTGACTGTGTTTTATCTCTTTTCATCTCTGTTTACTCTTTTGTCCTCTACTGTGATGTAACTGCTACATACACGTAACTGATATTTCTATGCCAACTGACTGTAAATCTGGAAAAATTCCAACGCTCTGTACATAGTATGTGTCTTGTTGATGTGGTGAGTTCCGCAAGCTGAACATAGGTTCATCACAATTGTTTTATATTAATAATCACCCTCCCATTAAGCTAAGGCATATCTATATAACCCACGGACCACGCGGCACATTGCAAAAACGTTATATATATATATATATATATAATATTGCCTTCGTGAATTTCGATTGCAATTGATATGCGGACCCAACCATGTTCGATATAGTGAAGTTTATATGACTATCGCGTCCTGTATTGCCAATCGCAATCGCAAGTTGGCTTGCTCCGATGTGATTGATACGCTCCACAAATTTCCGATTGCAATTGATATGCAGACCCGACCATGTTTTATAAGGCGGATTTTATATGACTATTGTGTCCGGTATTGCCAATCGCAATCACAAGCGGCCTTGCTCCGATGCGATTGATACTTTTGCAATTGTTCTGATGCGATTGATTGCAATCGCAACTTTCTGTTGTGACGTTCCGATGACTTTATATTCTCCGATGCGATTAGACTGTTCCGATGCGATTATGCCAGACTTCAAATACATTTGAACCATAAATCATACACCCATCGGGTCCGAGACTCAATAGAAACTCTTGTCGATATGTTCCGCTACCAATCATTTCTCCGATGTGATTGGAAAGGGTCCCACCTTATGGTACTTTGGTTCTTTCGCTTATTAAGCGCTTCATATTAATATATGCTTTGAACCTTTGTATTTTAGGTGCAATATATGTAATGTGTTGCATACATATATACGCTTCCGGAATTCAATCATATATCAATAATGGTTCATTGATCCATCAGGTCCGGACTTATATCGCAATCGCAACTTTCTGTTGTTTACATATTCCGCTTCACAGTTTTTCTCCGATGCGATTGGGAAAGGGCCCCACCATATAAGGCTTTGATACCTTTGGCTCTTTGTCCATTAAGGCGCTTCATTACAAATATCTATGGTTTGGACCTTTGGGTCACGATTCTCGAAATTAAGGTTCATATATATGAATACATTTCCGCTTGGGTTATGATTCCCGGAATAAGATTTTATATTATATGTAATGCCCGACTGGGTAAAGATTCTCCGAATTGTATACATATATCCTCCGGCTGAGGTAGCGATTCTCAGAATTTAGTTATATATATATATATATATGTATATATATATATATATATATATATATGTATATATATATATATATATGTATATATATATATATATATATATATATATATATATATATATATATATATATATATATATATATTCACCAGGTGGGAATAGCGATTCTCGGAATAATAGCTATTTCTCTGTAATAATAGTTGTGTCTCTGCCTCTGCTGCTTCTGTCGCTCTGCCTCTGCCTTTACTACTGTGTTAACGGCTCTGCCTCTGCCTCTCCTTCTGATAATTGTTCTACCTCTATTATATTCGCTTCCTCTGCCTCTTCCTGTCTCCTTTACTTCCTTCATTTGCTTCTTTCCTGCCTCCATTGCCATGATAACAGCTCTGTCTCTGTATTCGCTGCTTCCTTTGCCTGTCTCTATCTTTTCTGCCTCCATTGCCTTATTGCTGGTTCAGATACTTCTCCTTTGCCACAGGGTTTATTTAACTCTATTTATAAACCCTGATAGACTCACAATCATCCATGCACAGTCAATTGCACATAGGAGCCATTTATACTCCCAATTATCTTCTTCTCTTAACTCTGCCCCTTTCAAAATCCAATGGCCCTCATTTTTTCCTTATGTCATCAGACTGCATCGCATATTCACTATCTCTGCTTTGTCTGCTGCCTCAATTCCTTATCTGCCTTGCTTCCTTTACTGCCTCGCTACCTCTCTCCTTCTTTTCTCTTTCTGTTGGTCTCTTTGCTGCCTCAGTTTCTTATCTGCCTTGCTTCCTTTGTTTCATCTACTGCGTCTACTACCTCTATGTTTCTTTTGCCTTATGGATAGTTTAGGTGTTGCTCCTATCTTTACCTTTGCCATCAATGACAACATTTCCAACAAGTTGTAGGTATCTACGTTGGCATTATGAGATGCCACGCCAGCCTGCTCGTGAACCTTCGAAGACCATACGACATGATCTGAGGTACTGTGAGATCAATTTCATAGATTTTCCATTAAGTGTTGGACGGCTAGGTCTTAAATGCCAATCCCGCCAATCGATCCGTGTACATGCCATAGATCTGAGGCCACTTGGATGGTGGAGATTTTGCCTATCCAATTAGGGTTTTGTGTGTTTTTGTTTGGAGTCATTTGTATAAATTTGTATTTCATTTTCGAGTCTGTTCTTTCTCTCCTCATTTGTTTGATCGCCACTCGGCGTCGAGACTCTGCTCATTGAAAGGATGAAGCGTCGGCTCTCCTAGGCTGCGAGCTTATCCATCACCCCATCGTTTGATATTCAGGTATGGAAGTCTGAACACTTTACCATTTTAACCGTGAGGCTTACACTCTGGATATATATTTTTTCTAATTAGCAATACGCTCTGTTGACATTGTTCGAGCTGAGTTTAAATGCAATAATTTCTTTCTACAGTCTCGTTTACTGTCGAGAACTAGTTGTGTTAATATATAAATTTTTTTGTTAGTTGTACAAATCTCTCATGGAGATTTTTCTGTTCGAGTATGTTGATTTTTGTTTCCTATTAACGATGAGTCACACTAGTATCCCATCGTTTCTTGATAGGAACATACTCATCTTCATCCTTCTTTAATTTATGGAGGTCTTTCGTTACATTCGCCAAATTGACCTGGCTCGAGTGAACAATCACTACCTCAGGTAAGCCTTCGACTCATTGGCATAAAATTATTCCTGCATTTTATTTTCATTTTAGTGAACGTTTTTACAATACCCATGTATTTTTTTCTGCAGGTCGTATTTGATGACAATGCCTTCCATTCCCTAGGTAACCCGAGTTCTTGTGTTCCATTCGCATACACTATGTTTTGTGTGTCTTCATATCTTCTTGCTAAAACGATGGCTCATGTTGTCTCATTTTATTTTAGGTAGGTTTGGATATCATCAAGGGTTTTCTTCAGTAGTATTTGGTGGATATGAAATTCACTCGTCTTTACGTCATTATAATCTAGAATTTCAGGTCGGTATCGACGCGTCATTGGTCGAAGTGTTTCCAGTCTCCATTCTTGTTATTATATAGAATTCGTTCAAGCAATTCAAGATCTTAATGACATAACAAAAAATTTTCTTCTGTAATAATAACTTAGGCTAGAGACTAGGATTGTTGACAATTTTTCCTTTGGACTATGAAATTCCTTGAATAATTAAATTCTGGAATGTAATTATGGAACTATGAAAGCCTGTTTCCTGAAGTGGCTTCAGAATTTGATATATATATATAATGTGTTTATTCTTTGTCTCTGTTATTATTGACAACTCAATAATATTTTCTAATAATTTCCAGATTATTATTTGATGTAATACTCCTGTTAATATTTTTCCTGTCAGTAATGGTCTTCTTAAATTTAATTGAAGAAAGTAATAAGTTCGCTAGCCTTGTTTTTACTTTCTGTTCCTCCTCATTATAATAGCATAATTGACTATAAGTATCTTTTTGAAAGAGTTTTCAAGTCTGTAAAATTTCAATGAATGAGAATTTTCCATTTCCACAGAGTCTGTAATTTCAGGTGTATTTTATGAGTCCAACAGTGGATCCTCTTTATACTCCTTAGTTTGGGGTTCCAGTGTACTAGTCACTTATAATGTTTTTTGCAACTATATACTTATAATTTTTCTTAGCATAACCTTTTTAGTCTATTTAGTTTTAGCTACTGTCCTGCTCATTATATAGATCTGATGGGGAAATTATTTGTTATCTTTCCCAGCTTGTATAATCTGCATGCATTTTATAGAGGTTCACATGCACAGTTGTAATTGTCAGAAATTATTGAGTTTTGACCCTTACTTTGGGAAGGATATTAACACCAGTTTTATATATATACAATCCTCAGACCATATTTGTTTTCATGCTTAGTAACATGTTTAGTCATGTTTCTTTACTATTTAATTATATATATATATACACCTATGTATATGTAGCACTAGAATTTATAGAACTAAATATATACTCTTCCATTCTGTCCTTATTATAGAAGGAAATCTATAAATAGGCATGCACTGTTATTCAGTAATTTTAATTTGTCTGTACCACACTTAGTTAATTCCACAATGTATAGCTCTGCCCTGCATATACTTAATTCCTCCTACACACAGATTTTTGGGTTTCCCTAATATTCATTGGATTAATTCTATTTGTAATAGAAACATATTAAAGTTACATAGTTATAAAGTATGAGGTAATATAATCTCCAGATTTAAACCAGGGACTGGTTTAGAGTTTCTGGCTGATTTATCCTCATATTTTTGTTTCCTACAACTATGCAGGACTTAGAGAGTTTAACTACTCTATCATTCTGTAAATGTATGGAACACCAACACCAAACAAAACATTGCAAGAATTATGCAACTACAATCATTAACCTTTACAACTAACAAAAATAAATTTTAATCATTCATAATACTGTGAGCATACCACTTTGGTACTTGACCAGTCCTCCCAACCGTAGAATCCCTCTATCTCCAGGACTCACCCCCGAGCTGAGATCACTTCAATTCTAGACCAACCTCTAATCTGTTCAGGTATATCTTATTTAAGCTTTTTCTCCCCGAAGCCTGTTTCTAATTCTGCGTCTAGAATTACAGGATGATTTTCTTCCTGTTTGCCTAGGCTTCCCTTATTTAGGGATTTTTAAAGCTGCTTTCTGATTTTCCCAGCTTTTTACCTCTTCCCAACTACTCTCCACATCATTGGGGAAACTAGATTTTCCTCAAAATATAATTTGGAAATAAATTCTTTGAAGGATTTTTGAAAGATTTTTGGGGAAAATATTTGCCTCTTTCCATCCTCATGGATTTAGCAAGTGATCTCATAATTCTCATTTTGGTCAATCTTCACAGAATTATTTTATTTATTTTTCATAATTAACTATTTAATTACATCGACAAAATAATTGTCCATTGGGGTCCACTCCCCTTAGGATAAAAGTTCAAATGTCTAGCTTTGAAAGAAAAACATAAACTAGGGGTGTTACACCCTTCCACTAGTATTTGCAGGGTTGTTTCTTCCTCCTCATTTCTGGCTTCTACCTCTACCTTTTCCTATATATTTTATTCTGCCTTGACCTCTTTCTCTTCCAAAGGACATTTGGGTCTTGAAAGCATGCTCCAAAGATGATTTTTCTGTTCTGCTCAATATTTGTTCATGTTTCATTAATGATGCATTAATCTCATCAACAATAAACATTCAAATATCCTTTGTCTCTTCAATGGTTGTTACTATCACATCAAATCTTTTAGGTAAGCTCCTAAATACTTTCTCCACTATTATTCTTTCTTCTATGGTCTCTCCATGAGATCTCATTTGGGTAACCAACTAAATAAACAGTGTGAAGGTTGAGTCTATTATATGAGACTCTTTCATGCAAATAACTTCAAAATCTCTTCTCATTAATTGAAGCTTTGTTGTCTTTACTTTCTCCATTCCTTGATAGGCTGTCTGGAGGGTATCCCTTGCATCCTTGGACTTCTTTCTTGTTGCAATTATTGGAAATATGCTTTCATACACTGCTTGATAGAGGTAAAAGAGGGATTTTGAGTCCTTCTTTCTATTACTCTTCAAAAAATATTTCTCTTCCTGTGTTAAAGAATTAAACTCATTTCCATCAGCTGGTTCTTCAAATCCATCTTCAACCAGTTCCCATAAATCTTGAGATGTAAATAGGGTTGTCATTGTCATTTCCCAATAGTCATAGTTCTTTCCATTTAATTGTGGGAGTTGATTATTTCCCATGCTCGTGCTTGTGCTAATTCCTGCCATTCTGACTAGAATAAATGTAAAGCTTGAATTTGTAACTTTAAATAAAACTTTATCTAAATACCTGACTTGTTGAACCATCACTCTGCTGGAGAAATGCTTGAACAATGTTCTTCATCTTTTCCTTCATCGTCTTCAACAACTGCTAAGAGCTTGGACTAGCTCTAGTACCATGTTGGAATTCTTGAGAATTCCTTAACACACTGTGAGGAATAAAATTTCCTCTGCATACACAGAGATTTGAAAACAAATGATCAGATGGAGCAAAACACTCTATATTTCATTAAACTTCCAATTGTTACAACAAACAATTTTTCCTTCAAAATTGTTGTTCTAGATTTACTAAAGCTCATCTCCACTCTGCTGCTACACATACAACTTTTCACTTAGTTTCTTACTCTCAACATACACCGCATTACACAACTCTCTACTATTTTATGTATTGTAAACATATATATGTTTACAATACATATATAAAATTAATATCCTAAGTTTTAAAACTTTATAAAATAAAAATATATCACGGGCATATTACAAACCATATGACATAAAACATTAAGAAAAACATTACAAAACATTTTGAAATATGTTTTATCGCATTGATTAAAATTCTAGATGATGTCAGCACAGACTTGTGTGATATAATGAACGCGAAGGACCTGCTACGATTTATCGCATCGATTGGAGCATCAGTTGACTGGGCGTCCAGAAATTGCGACGGTGCACAATTTGTCAATGACTGGTGAGGTGGTGGTGGTGGGACAACGCTATTGCGCGATCGCAGAGGACTGGTGATGTAGGCACCGGGCTATGCGATAAGCCTGTGATTGGTTGTCGAGTGGTTAATGTGGATTGGCGGGCTCCACAAATCGCGTAGGCACAGAACGGTGTGATGAGCGCACATTGGTTGATGGTTGGGGTGACATGGACCTGGCGGGGTCCACCAGAACTTGCATGGAGTGTTTAAATTCAAATGAATGGTACGGGATTTAAATGCGGTAGGTGCGAAGGATTTTAAGGCGGGAGGTAGCGTGGGTCAAACCGCGATTTACAAAATCAGAAACGACTATGGTCAAATGAGGAATTTGGCTATATGTAAGGATTTTAAACACATAAACTCAATGCACGATTGAGTACAAAAACTAAACAAAATTGATGCTGCTCCTGTCCTTTGAATTCACATCAAACTTGATGTTTTTTCCTTTTTTTCAGGTTTGCAGTTGGGTGTAAATTCCAACAATCTTAGGCATGCTAATTGAGATAATTTATATCTCAGCAATTTGCAGTGAAAACCTTCATATCTTAATTATTCATAACGAGAACAAAAATTCTATTGTAAGTATTACAAACCAAAACTGAAGAAATCACGAGACTGATTAAATAGTGATCTGAGTTGAGCAGACATGATCAGTGAGAAATCTCGTTTAGTTCTGATAGATCTCAAGAAAATTTTGAGAAAGATAAACCCTAGATCATAAAAAATTAAGAAACTTTAAAAACAATTACTAGGGCATGAATCATTCCCTCTATAACATGTAAGCGTAGTATATTTCTTACAATGTTATACAATGTCCATAGAGGAGATATATTATATAGCTATAGCAATGGAGTTGCAAAAGTGCATAGAAGACATTTATTATATAGCAATGGAGAAGGCTTAGTTGACTGTCAGTTAAGTATAACTACGACAATTGGGGAGACAAAAATCTGTATAAAAACTTACAACTCACTTCATAAAGATTTGGAAAAGTCAACATTAACATTATGGCCAGAGCAAAATCTAAACTCATGTAGGGAAGTCTAACTTATATTATTATCACTTAAAACCCATACAAAAATGGATATAGTCTACCCCTCAATCATTGTTGCAGTGTTCTTTTCTCCCGTCATTATGTTATTCTAATTGTAGTTCTTCCAAAAATTGAAGCGTGAACAATCATGTTGAAATTCCTTAAAGAAGCAATGGCATGACGATATAAATCAAATTCCAATACTCTTATTTAAAAATTGGTTGTGAAAAAATGGAATGAGTGAAAGGAAATCTGTTACAACCTGAGATACCTATCTTTCACACTACCTATACAATTTTCATATGTATAAAATGAATCTAGAAATATATTAAAATCTAGGTTCATTCATTTTTTCAGTTTATAAACCAATTTAGATTATTTAAATCGGCATCTTAGTTGAAATACTGATAAAATTTGATATACTATTAATGAATTGGCTATCCAAGTGAGATGCCTTGAGAGTTTGAAAGCACTCCATACAATGCACTACCAATTCATCCATAAGAACCTAGTACATATAGTTTTGCACACTAACAGAGTGGTTTGAACGACTCCGTGAATAGTAGGATCTCAAGCCTAATCTTAGAGCCTCAATCCTATCCTTATCATAACAAACAACTAAGTCTAGCTTTATCCATTAATTCTAACACTCCCCTTAATGGAGAAAGGGTACTGAAAGAACAGCATATCCCTGTTGGTGTACTCTCAACTAGGCTTACAATAGTACATAAAAAACTTGGTAACGAAGTTTTCATTTTAGTCTTCTTGCTTGAGAGTCAATGCTTGTTCATTCATAGGCAAGGCTTCATCTTTACTTTTCTTGTCATGAGGCAGTGATAGATCTTCTCCTCCTTTTTACGTTTTCTTCCCCAAAGAAGGAATGCTTGAACTCTTATCGTCCTCGATCTTGGTTGTAGGTTGTCATTCTTTATATCTTGATTGTTGGAAATTTATAATACTTTAGAAAGTACACACTTCGTAGTAGAGTTTTTTCTCTCACTACTTCTGGTGTGAAACATCTGAACGTCATCCACGTTTTCTTCAACATTCATTGGTGCAACTTCTATGTTGACTTCATAAAAACATGGTACATTTCAAGTCATGCTTCAAGAAACTTTAATTCCTCTTCAAATCTTGTTGCTTCTTCCTTGTTGTTGTTGCTAACATTTGCACACTGAGAAAAATTCATGAGATCATCATAATTTGAGTTCTTTCCATCTTTGTATTCTTCTCCCAAGTCTTTGTAATCAACTTCATGTTTACATACTTCTTGAAGAAAAACTTGTGGTTCTTCAATCTCAGGATCTTGCAGGGCAGATTATGCCACTTGATTCCCATCATCATCAATAAAACCACATTATTTTTCTGGAATTTCTTCTCACTCGGAAATACTACCCATGTGAATAATGCCTCCAAATGGCCACATGAAAAAAACATCATCAGTTTCAAATATGTCTAAGAATATAGAGATATTGGAAAATTCCAACTTATATCACTTTATCTCACTTCCATATTTCTTTCTGACTCTCCTCGGTCCTCTCAAGAGCTCCAACAACCCTGTTACCACACAGGTGGGAGACTTCTCCCTTTGGCAACTCTTGAACCGTAGAACCTTGTGGTGCAACTTTGGCTTCTAGATGCTCCGCAGGTCTCAGTGCCCTCGGCTTGGAACATATAGTATTTCACACTAAGAGGGTGGCTTGAACCACTCCCTAGATAGTAGGATCTCAGACTTAATCTTAGAGTCTCAATCATATCCATATCACAACAAACAACTAATTCTAGCTTTCTCCATTAATTCTAACAAATAATCACTCAAATCATATTGGTGCAAGTGGATAGAAATTTGGTAATTATGATTTTTAGATTATACCAATGTTTTGAAAAACAAAAAACAACCATATCATAAATCACGTAATAATCACTCAAATCATATTGGTGCAAGTGGATAGGAATTTTGTAATTATGATTTTTAGATTATACCAATGTTTTGAAAAACAAAAAATAACCATATCATAAATCACGCCACTTAAATTTTAGAGAGTCCATTCGCAAGTATTTTTGGGCCTGGTTATATTTTTTATTCTGATAGTATTTTTGAATTTAACATAATAGTAAATTTGAATGGTTAATTTTTCATAAATTAAATATTTCTACATTTTAAATCTATTTATTAAAAATATATTTCAATCCTTTATTTAAAAAGAAAAATAGTTATCTAAGAAAACACAAAAAATTTCTCCGAGTCCCAAAGGAATAGCGGAGGCCAGGGACAACTTTGAAATGGCTTCCTTAATGAACATTGAAAACTAAAACCAACCATGTATACTCCGTCAATATGATTACGAAAAAATATTCACAATGATACAACTAATAAAAATAAATAGATTGATAAAGCTTTGTGTAAAGAGATATACAAATTTTACATGTATCGGTTGTTGGAATTTATGAAAATTCTAGAACAAACTAGAGAGAATAATACTCTCCTCTTTAACAAAGAGAATAAAAAAAAATTCTTAACTGGAGACAGATTTTTTCACTTGAAAAGCTTTCTATTTAAAAACCAAAAACTATTACAAAAAGCTCTTCTTCCTCACACAGAGGGATTACAGAATAACAAGACTGCTGCATAAACATAGTGCTTGAAAAACAAAAACAAACTATCTCTGTTTCAGTCAAAATACTTTGTCACTTATGCACTATTGTGCAATACAAAACGCAACACTCTGTTGTGTGTAAAAATAAAATAAAAACTTATTGGCTGCCTATAACAAAATACCACTACTATGTGTTATATATGAAACACTAACTTACCCTTTTCTTTAAATTAGCCTTCGGGCTATTTTAAAACATGTGACACAAATAAAAATTAAACCTATGAATGTGGCACAACGCATATTATAGGTAACAAAACTAAGAACTAAATCTATTTAAAACTGTCGTGGCCCACGCTTTACATTGCAAAAATTTTTTAATATATGTTTAAACATATGTATAAAACATATAACTCGTCGTGCAATATTAAAACATTTTAAAACAAAACATTACAAAACCTTTGTAAAACTTCAACCTCTGTTCCGCGATAAACCTCCAGACTTCAAACTTGATTCAACCAAAACACAATGGGCGATTTCGCATAACAAATCTTGGGTTGTTGACGTCAGGTTATGTGCGCGCGATGGATTATAGAATCGGCCCTATAAATCCATATCGCGTCTGCCAGAGGGTCCTGGGAACGAGCTCGAATTGTGACGCGAAACGGAATCAAATCCGCCCTATAATAACATCGGGTCCGGAACACCATATTGCAATCAGGCCATACAAAGAAGTTCTGATTCCGATTGTTAAATGGACCCGCGATGAGTTTTAAAACTCAATTGCATAACTCTCATCGAGTCCGGTTCTTTACACTGTGTAATCGGGCCATAACACAAATGACTTCCAATGTGATGATCGCATCAGGACATACCATCAGAATAAAATAAAAAGGCGGTGGTTCATATGTGACTTCCGATTGTGATGAACGCATCGGAACTCGCCACATCAACAAGACACTTTAACTTGTGGGTACCACAGGTATAAAACAAACTCCCGTGTTCAACAAAATTCTATGTTTTTCTTTTAAACATGAAAGCTATGTTTTGAATGTACAGAGGCTCTGTTTTTAAAATAAAATGGACAGGTGCCGAAACACAAAACTGAGATTGAATGCTTAGCTATTTTGGCAAGTGGCCAAGGTACAAAAACCTGGAGATAAAAAATGGAAAACGACCTGTCAGTAAATTTTCAGAGATCAATTTAGAAAGCGGTTGTTTGTGGGCTAAGCAGTTGAAAGTAACATCTCAACACTCCCCCTTAATTTCAACTGCTGGGTTATCAGTCATACCCAAACATTTTCTTAAAAACTCAAAACTCTTCTGTCCTAATGGCTTGGTCAGAATGTCTACAAACTGCTCCTGAGTTCTACAATGTTCTAAAACTATTTCTCCATTGTTTACCAATTCCCTGATGTAGTGAAATTTTGTGTCAATGTGTTTCTTCCTCTTGTGAAACACATAATTCTTCGATAATGCAATAGCTGAGCTATTGTAAAAAAAAATCACTATTCCTTTTGCTTGCTCTTGGCACAAACTTCTCAACATCCTCCTCATCCAAATTTCTTGACACACTGCGTTGCAACGGCCACATATTCTGCCTCTACTGTAGAAAACACTACAATACGTTGTTTCTTAGAAGCCCATGAAATGGCTCCTGAACCCATGTGGAAAACATAACCGGAAGTGATTTTCTGATCATATACACTTCCAGCCCAATCACTATCAGTTTAACCTATTAAATCTGAACATTCTAAAGCAGTATATAAAATGCCATACCTTTTGGTTCCTTAACATACCTCAAAATTCTCTTCGCTGCCTATCAATGTGCTTCCTTTGGCCTCTCCATGAATATGGTAATCAAACTAACAACATGTGTTATATCGGGCCTAGTTGCAGTCAAATACATGAGGCTTCCAACTATGCTCTTGTACAAACTAGGATCAAAATCCTTGTTGCTATCCTCTCTGCTGAGTTCTAATCCCATCACTATGGGAGTGATTGCTGCTTTTCTCTCCTGCATATTAAATCTTTCCAGCACTTCATTAACATATTTTTCCTGTGAGATAAAAATCCCATTTTCATCTTGTTCTACTTCTATTCCTAAGAAGTATCTAAACAAACCCATGTGAGTCATTTCAAATTCTTCTTTCATGACTGTTTTAAAATTTTCAATAAGGTAATGATCATTACCTGTGAAAATAACATCGTCAACATATAAAACCACAATCAAAATTTTACCATCTTTTTCTTCGATGTAGAGGATGGGTTCTCCCTCACACTTTTCAAATCCGTTTTACAGTAAATAGGAGTCTATCCTACTGTACCACGCTCTTGGTGGTTGATTTAGCCCATAAAGAGCCTTCCTCAGCTTGCACACTTTGTGCTCTTCGCATATATTTTTGTAGCCTAGAGGTTGTTCAATGTAAACCTCTTCCATTAACACTCCATTTAGGAATGTTGAATTCACATCCATTTGGTAAAATTTCCACTTTTTTTGTGTTGCTATGGACAACACTACTCTCACGGTTTCCATTCTAGCAACCGATGCGAAAGTTTCCTCATAGTCTATCCCATGCTTTTGCTTATACCCTTTGACAACAAGTCTTGCCTTGTGTCCTTCTATTTTTCCTTCAGCATTACTCTTGGTCTTGTAGACCCATTTAACTCCAATGACATCTTTACCTTTTGGGATTTCAACCAAACCCCATGTCTTGTTTCTCTCTATGGCATTAATCTCCCCATCCATAGCTTGTATCCATTTCCTATCTGCAATAGCTTCTTAAAAGTGGAAAGGATCATAACCATGAAAATATAAAGCAAACAAAGAGTTCATACCTTCATTTGTTGCCTCTTGTTCATAAATGTCATTTAAGTTTTTGAACTTCTTACCTCTTTCATTAGGTATACAAATGCTTGAAGAAGCACTTGAATTTCCTCCTTGTGGTGTGCTTGGAGAAGCACTTTCATTTCTCCTCAAGGGTGTATCTTGTTGCCCTTGTGTTGGTGCTACTGTTTGAGGATGTATTTCAGCCAACTCATCATCATTTTCATCATGAGATAAACAGTGTTTAACATTCACTATTTTATCTATGCTTCCATCCCAAGCTTCCTCCTCAATGAACTGAACATCTCTACTCACAATAAACTTCTTGGTGGATGGGTTGTACAACCTGTAAGCTTTGGATTCCTCATAGTATCCAATGAAAATACATTTCTCCCCCTTGTTGTCCAACTTTATCCTTAGCTGATCTGGAATGTGTACATAAGCCACACATCCAAAAGCTTTCATGTGTGTGACACCTTGCTTTGTGCCACTCCATGACTCTTCCGGCACTTTGTTCATAACTACTTTTGTAGGGCATCTATTCAAGATGTACGCTGCACAATGTACAGCCTTAGCCCAATAATCATTAGCAAATGCTTTGCCTTTAACATACTCCTTACCATGTCCATTATTGTTCTTTTCTTCCTTTCGGCAACTCCATTTTGCTGCGGAGTATATCTTGTTGTAAACTGCTTATGAATCCCATTTTCTCTACAAAAACGTAGAAAATATTTAGAGATATACTCTCCTCCTCTATCAGTCCTTAGGACTTTGATATGCAACCCACTTTGGTTCTCAACAAGTGCTTTGAAATTGCAGAATCTTTCGAACACTTCACTTTTGTTTTTCAAAAAGTAAACCCAAGTTTTTCTAGTAAAATCATCAATGACTGTTAGCATATAGTGGTTGCGAGCAAGTGATGAAGTTTGCATTGGTCCATATAAATCTAAGTGGACAATCTCTAAGGGTGCTTTTGCCCTTATGCTTTTCTCGGATGGAAAACTTTCTTTGTGTTGTTCCCCCAAGATACAACCTTCACAAAGGCTGTCTGGTTTCCAAATGGCCACATGAAAAAAACATCATCAGTGTCAAATATGTCTAAGAATATAGAGATATTGTAAAATTCCAACTTATATCGCTTTATCTCACTTCCATATTTCTTTCTGACTCTCCTCGGTCCTCTCAAGAGCTCCAACAACCCCGTTACCACACAGGTGGGAAACTTCTCCCTTTGGCAACTCTTCAACCGTAGAACCTTGTGGTGCAACTATGGCTTCTAGATGCTCCGCAGGTCTCAGTGCCCTCGGCTTGGAAAATATAGTATTTCACACTAAGAGGGTGGCTTGAACCACTCCCTAGATAGTAGGATCTCAGACTTAATCTTAGAGTCTCAATCATATCCATATCACAACAAACAACTAATTCTAGCTTTCTCCATTAATTCTAACAAATAATCACTCAAATCATATTGGTGCAAGTGGATAGAAATTTGGTAATTATGATTTTTAGATTATACCAATGTTTTGAAAAACAAAAAACTACCATATCATAAATCACGTAATAATCACTCAAATCATATTGGTGCGAGTGGATAGGAATTTTGTAATTATGATTTTTAGATTATACCAATGTTTTGAAAAACAAAAAATAACCATATCATAAATCACGCCACTTAAATTTTAGAGAGTCCATTCGCAAGTATTTTTGGGCCTGGTTATATTTTTTATTCCGATAGTATTTTTGAATTTAACATAATAGTAAATTTGAATGGTTAATTTTTCATAAATTAAATATTTCTACATTTTAAATCTATTTATTAAAAATATATTTCAATCCTTTATTTAAAAAGAGAAATAGTTATCTAAGAAAACACAAAAATTTTCTCCGAGTCCCAAAGGAATAGCGGAGGCGAGGGACAACTTTGAAATGGCTTCCTTAATGAACATTGAAAACTAAAACCAACCATGTATACTCCATTAATATGATTACGAAAAAATATTCACAATGATACAACTAATAAAAATAATATTGATAAAGCTTTGTGTAAAGAGATATACAAATTTTACATGTATCGGTTGTTGGAATTTATGAAAATTACAGAACAAACTAGAGAGAATAATACTCTCCTCTTTAACAAAGAGAATAAAAAAAAAATCTTCACTGGAGACAGATTTTTTCACTTGAAAGGATTTCTATTTAAAAACCAAAAACTATTAAAAAAAGTTCTTCTTCCTCACACAGAGGGATTACAGAATAAAAAGACTGCTGCATAAACACAGTGCTTGAAAAACAAAAAAAAACTATCTCTATTTCAGTCAAAATACTCTGTCACTTATGCACTGTTGTGCAATACAAAATGCAACACTCTGTTGTGTGTAAAAATAAAATAAAAAATTATTGGCTGCCTATAACAAAATAACACTACTGTGTGTTATATATGAAACACTAAATTACCCTTTTCTTTACATTAGCCTTCGGGATATTTTAAAACATGTGACACAAATAAAAATTAAACCTATGAATGTGGCACAACACATATTATAGTTAACAAAACTATATAACAAAACTAAGAACTAAATCTATTTAAAACTGTCAGGGCCCACACTTTACGTTGCACAAATTTTTTAATATACGTTTAAACATATGTAAAAAACATATAACTCGTCGTGCGATATTAAAACATTTTAAAACAAAACATTACAAAAACTTTGTAAAACTTCAACCTCTGTTGCGTGATAAACCTCCGGACTTCAAAGTCGATTCAAACAAAACACAATGGGCGATTTCGCGTAACAAATCTTGGGTTTTTTACGTCAGGTTATGTGCATGCGATGGCTTATAGAATCGGCCCTATAAATCCATATCGCGTCCGCCAGAGGGTCCTAGGAATGGGCTCGAATTGTGACACGAAACGGAATCAAATCCGCCCTATAATAACATTGGGTCTGGAACACCATATTGCAACCAGGCCATACAAAGAAGTTATGATTCCGATTGTTAAATGGACCCGCGATGACTTTTAAAACTCAATTGCATAACTCTCATCGGGTCTGGTTCTTTACACTGTGCAATCGGGCCATAACAGAAATGACTTCTGATGTGATGATCGCATCGAGACATACCATCGAAACAAAATAAAAAGGCGGTGGTTCATATGTGACTTCCGATTGTGATGAACGCGTCAGAACTCGCCACATCAACAAGACACTTTCACTTGTGGGTACCACAGGTATAAAACAAACTCCTGTGTTCAACAAAATTCTATGTTTTTATTTTAAACATGAAAGCTATGTTTTGAATGTACAGAGGCTCTATTTTTAAAATAAAACGGACAGGTGCCGAAACACAAAACTGAGATTGAATGCTTAGCTATTTTGGCAGGTGGCCAAGGTACAAAAACCTGGAGATAAAAAATGGAAAACGACCTGTCAGTAAATTTTCAGAGATCAATTTAGAAAGCGGTTGTTTTTGGAATAAGCAGTTGAAAGTAACATCTCAACACTCCCCCTTAATTTCAACTGCTGGGTTATCAGTCATACCCAAACATTTTCTTAAAAACTCAAAACTCTTCTGTCCTAATGGCTGGGTCAGAATGTCTACAAACTACTCCTGAGTTCTGCAATGTTCTAAAACTATTTCTCCATTGTTTACCATTTCCCTGATGTAGTGAAATTTTGTGTCAATGTGTTTCGTCCTCTTGTGAAACACATAATTCTTCGATAATGCAATAGCTGAGCTATTGTCACAAAAATTCACTGTTCCTTTTGCTTGCTCTTGGCACAAACTTCTCAACATCCTCCTCATCCAAAGTTCTTGACACGTTGCGTTGTAACGCCACATATTCCGCCTCTACTGTAGGCAACGCTACAATAGGTTGTTTCTTAGAAGCCCATGAAATGGCTCCTGAACCCATGTGGAAAACATAACCGGAAATGATTTTCCGATCATCTACACTTCCAGCCCAATCACTACCAATTTATCCTATTAAATTTGAACATTCTAAAGCAGTATATAAAATGCCATACCTTTTGGTTCCTTTAACATACCTCAAAATTCTCTTCGCTGCCTACCAATGTGCTTCCTTTGGCCTCTCCATGAATATGGAAATCAAACTAACAACATGTGTTATATCGGGCCTAGTTGCAGTCAAATACATGAGGCTTCCAACTATGCTCTTGTACAAACTAGGATCAAATCCTTGTTGCTATCCTCTCTGCTGAGTTCTAATCCCATCACTATGGGAGTGATTGCTGCTTTGCTCTCCTGCATATTGAATCTTTCCAGCACTTCATTAACATATTTTTCCTGTGAGATAAAAATCCCATTTTCATCTTGTTCTACTTCTATTCCTAAGAAGTATCTAAACAAACCCATGTGAGTCATTTCAAATTCTTCTTTCATGACTGTTTTAAGATTTTCAATAAGGTAATGATCATTACCTGTGAAAATAACATCGTCAACATATAAAACCACAATCAAAATTTTACAATATTTTTATTTGATGTATAGGGTGGGTTCTCCCTCACACTTTTCAAATCCGTTTTCTAGTAGATAGGAGTCTATCCTGCTGTACCACGCTCTTGGTGGTTGATTTAGCCCATAAAGAGCCTTCTTCAACTTGCACACTTTGTGCTCTTGGCCTTTATTTTTGTAGCCTAGAGGTTGTTCAATGTAAACCTCTTCCATTAACACTCCATTTAGGAATGCTGAATTCACATCCATTTGGTAAAATTTCCACTTTTTTTGTGCTGCTATGGACAACACTACTCTCACGGTTTCCATTCTAGCAACCGGTGCGAAAGTTTCCTCATAGTCTATCCCATGCTTCTGCTTATACCCTTTGACAACAAGTCTTGCCTTGTGTCCTTCTATTTTTCCTTCGGCATTAATCTTGGTCTTGTAGACCGATTTAACGCCAATGACATCTTTACCTTTTGGGATTTCAACCAAATCCCATGTCTTGTTTCTTTCTATGGCATTAATCTCCTCATCCATAGCTTGTATCCATTTCCTATCTGCAATAGCTTCTTCAAAGTGGATAGGATCATAACCATGACAATATAAAGCAAACAAAGAGTTGATACCTTCATTTGCTGCCTCTTGTTCATAAATGTCATTTAAATTTTTGAACTTCTTACCTCTTTCATTAGGTGTACAAATGCTTGAAGAAGCACTTGAATTTCCTCCTTGTGGTGTGCTTGGAGAAGCACTTTCATTTCTCCTCAAGGGTGTATCTTGCTGCCCTTGTGTTGGTGTTGCTGTTTGAGGATGTATTTCAGCCAACTCATCATCATTTTCATCATGATATAAACAGTGTTTAACATTCACTATTTTCTCTATGCTTCCATCCCAAGATTCCTCCTCAATGAACTAAACATATCTACTCACAATAAACTTCTTGGTGGATGGGTTGTACAACCTATAAGCTTTGGATTCCTCACAGTATCCAATGAAAATACATTTCTCCCCATTGTTGTCCAACTTCTTCCTTAGCTGATCTGAAATGTGTACATAAGCCACACATCCAAAAGATTTCATGTGTGTGACACCTTGCTTTGTGCCACTCCATGCCTCTTCCAACACTTTGTTCATAACTACTTTTGTAGGGCATCTATTCAAGATGTGCGCTGCATAATGTACAGCCTTAGCCCAATAATTATTAGCAAATTCTTTGCCTTTAACATACTCCTTACCATGTCCATTATTGTTCTTTTCTTCCTTTCGGAAACTCCATTTTGCTGCGGAGTATATCTTGTTGTAAACTGCTTATGAATCCCATTTTCTCTACAAAAACGTAGAAAATATTTAGAGATATAATCACCTCCTCTATCAGTCCTTAGGACTTTTATATGCAACCCACTTTGGTTCTCAACAAGTTCTTTGAAATTGTAGAATCTTTCAAACACTTCACTTTTGTTTTTCAAAAAGTAAACCCAAGTTTTTCTAGTAAAATCATCAATGAATGTTAGCATATAGTGGTTGCGAGCAAGTGATGAAGTTTGCATTGGTCCATATAAATCTGAGTGGACAATCTCTAAGGGTGCTTTTGCCCTTATGATTTTCCCGGATGGAAAACTTTCTTTGTGTTGTTTCCCCAAGATACAACCTTCACAAAGGCTGTCTGGTTTCTCAATCAATGGAAAACCTCTTACCATTCCTTTTCTATTCAACAAGTTAAGACCTCCAAAGTTGAGATGTCCAAATCTCAAGTGCCAGAACAAATTCTCATCTTTTGGTTCACTTTGGAAAGCCTCTTATGTCACTGCTGCTATCTCTTCTTCATTTTTCAAATCTGCTCTCATCCTAAGAGGGAACATCCTGTTCCTTGTCATCTTCACTCCAGCAATACATTGTTTGTTGGGTGGTTTATCCATGATGGTGCAAATATCATCCTCAAAGAAAACATTGTACCCCTTTTGAACAAGCTTTCCAATACTTAAGAGGTTACATTTCATTCCAGGAACATAATAAACATCTGCTATGGATTTCTTTTCTCCTTTTCTTGTTAATACATTTACATCTCCTTTTCCCATAACATAAACTTTACTATATGTTCCTAATGTGACTTGTGATTTCACATTCTCATCTAACATAGAAAACATGGCTATGTTTCCTGTCATATGGTTACTGCAACCAGAGTCTAGAAACCATAAATATTCAGTCTTTTCCTCAGCCATATTACAAGCTAAAAACAATTTATCTTGGCTGATATTTTCTCCAGTAAAATTTGCATTTGTTCTATTACCCATATCATGCTGCTTCTTTCTACATTCATTTGCATAATGTCCATATTTTTTACAATAGTGACATTAGACATTGGGTTTATCATACCTTTGTCCTTGAGCATGTTTCTGACCACTTTTTTGGGTTCTGACTTGGCCTTGATGCTGATTTGGATTGTTGACCCTTCCTTGAGCATTTGCTGGACTGTTTCTTCCACCTCTGTTTTGGCTTCTGCCTCTTCCTCTCTTGTTTCCTCTTCCTTTCCCTCTTCCTCTTCCAAAGGACATCTGGTTCTTAAAGGCATGCTATAGAGATGAGTTTTTATTTCTACCCAATCTCTGCCCATGTGTCATCAGTGATGCATGTAGCTCATCAATTGAAAATTTTGTGAGATCCTTCGTCTTTTTTATGGTGGTGAAAATCACATCAAACCTTGAGGGTAGACTCCTCAATAGTTTCTCCACAATCCTTATTTCTTCAAGAGTCTCTCCATGAGACCTTATCTATGTGACCATTCCAATCACATGTGTGAAGAATGAGTCAATATTATCTGAATCCTTCATGCAGAGAGTCTCAAAGTCTCTCCTCAACAATTGTAGTTTTTCTGTCTTCACTTTCTCCATGCCTTGATAGGTTGTCTTGAGAGTTTTCCATGCTTCTTTGGATCTCTTAGTTGTTGCTATCCTTGGAAACACACTCTCATGCACTTCTTGATACAAAAATTAGAGGGCTCTAGAATCCTTCTTCTTATTTCTCTTTAACAGTTCCTTCTCTGCCTGAGTTAAATCATCAATCTCATTTTCATCTGCTGGCTCTTCAAAGCCATCTTCAACAAGTTCCCATAAGTCTTGGGAAGCAAACAGGGCTCTCATGGTTATTGCCCAGTAGTCATAGTTTTTCCCATTAAATTGTGGGAGTTGATTATTACCAATACTCATGCTAGTGTTGGCTCCAACCATTCCTGCACTCTTAACTATGCTTCAAAATACTTCACTGTGTATTCAAAATAAGCTAACTATCTTCAATAGTAACACAAAAATCTCATTTGAGAAATACCTTGGATTCTTCTTGACTGAGTCTTCACTCTACTGGAGAAGTTGCTGCAACAAAGAAATCCTTCCTTCAGCTTCTTTGACACCTTCAAAGAGCCTGGACTAGCTTCGATACCATGTTGGAATTTATGAAAATTCTAGAACAAACTAGAGAGAATAATATTCTCCTCTTTAACACAGAATACAAAAAAATTCTTCACTAGAGACAGAGTTTTGCACTTGAAAAGCTTTCCATTTCAAAACCAAAAACTATTACAAAAATTTCTTCTTCCTCACACAGAGGGATTACAAAATAACAAGACTATTGCATAAACATAGTTCTTGAAAAACAAAAACAAACTGTCTCTGTTTCACTCAAAATACTCTGTCACTTATGCACTGCTGTGCAATACAAAACACAACACTCTGCTCTGTGTAAAAATAAAAGAAAAACTTACTATTGTCTATAAAAAAATAACATTGTTGTGTGTTATATATGAAACACTACATTACCCTTTTCTTTACATTAGCCTTCGGGCTATTTTAAAACATGTGACACAAATAAAAATTAAACCTATGAATGTGGCACAACACATATTATAGTTAACAAAACTATATAACAAAACTAAGAACTAAAATCTATTTAAAATTGTCGAGGCCCATGCTATACATTGCACAAATGTTTTAATATATGTTTAAACATATGTATAAAACATATAACTCGTTGCATGATATTAAAACATTTTAAAACAAAACATTACAAAGCCTTTGTAAAACTTCAACCTCTGTCGCGCGATAAACCTCTAGACTTCAAAGTTGATTCAACCAAAACACAATGGGAGATTTCGCGTAACAAATCTTGGGTTGCTGATGTCGGGTTATGTGCGCGCAAGGGATTATAGAATCGGCCCTATAAATCCATATCGCGTCTGCCAGAGGGTCCTGGCTACGGGCTCGAATTGTGACGCGAAACAGAATCAAATCCGCCCTATAATAACATCGGGTCTGAAACACCATATTGCAATCGGGCTATATAAAGAAGTTCTGATTCTGATTGTTAAACGGACCCGCGATGAGTTTTAAAACTCAATTGCATAACTCTCATCGGGTCTGGTTCTTTACACTATGCAATTGGGCCATAAAAAAAATGACTTCCGATGCGATGATCGCATCGGGACATACCATCGGAACAAAATAAAAAGGCGGTGGTTCATATGTGACTTCCGATTGCGATGAACGCATCAGAACTCGCCACATCAACAAGACACTTTAACTTGTGGGGACCACAGGTATAAAACAAACTCCCGCGTTGAACAAAATGCTCTGTTTTTCTTTTAAACATGAAAGATCTGTTTTGGATGTACAAAGGCTTTGTTTTTAAAATAAAACGGACAGGCGTCGAAACACAAAACTCAGATTGACTGTTCAGCTATTTTGGCAAACGGCTAAGGTATAAAAACCTGGAGATAAAAAATGGAAAGCAGCCTGTCAGTAAAATTTCAAAGATCAATTTAGAAAGCGACTGTTTGTGGGCTGAGCAGTTGAAAGTAACATTTCAACATCGGTTTATGGATTTCAACAAAAATGTACGTATAAGCGTTTCTATAAATGGGCTTTCTTGATGTTGTTGGTTTCTTATAATGTTGGTTTTCATGTGTCCGAACCACCTTTGTAATAAGTAGTTGAACTAGGTGTTTTTTTTGGGGTTGTCCTTTTTTATGAGAACTTCACAAATTATTTGTTTGTACCTAAAAATAAATTTATTTTTAAGTAAAATCAAAATTTAAATATAAACTCAACCACTACAAACTACAAATCAATGAAAACCCTATTTGAAAAAGGGGGAAATGTCAACATCTCCCCTTTTAAACTAATACATGCTGAAATATTGGTTTTCCAAAAAGAGCAAGGATTTTACGAAATGTTGGTGAGAACTTTTCCATGCGTAGACGGTAGGAGTTAGGCGCCTTAGTATTGGTTGTACCAAACACTAAACTTTTATAAGACGTTGGTACTAGGTCCTTGCCCCTTGTGTGATAAACATCGACAATAGAGTTTTGAGATTTTAGATTATATATAGCATGTATCATATGCATGGAGACGAAAATAAAAGTTAAAGCCGCTAAAAGTTTAAACTTGAATTCAAGGTCTTCTAGAAAGCTAGATGCTTGTCTATTGATTCTTTTAAGAAGGAACTGAGCTTATGCTCTATAAAATTGTTCGATCTACCATGTGTGTTTTGAGTATATCGCTAGCAAAGAATTGTAGGGTTTCAGCATATATTAAAATAACATTACATTGCGAGCTGTTATTCCAAATGCCATTGTGGACATCCTACAGATGCAGAACTTAGTTTTTGAAATTACCAAAAGATAAATGTCTTTATTGAGAATTATTTGGGTTCATAATACATCTAAATTTCACAAAACTTTCACGTTTTTGAATTTTTTAATATAATTTTACGAGTGTTAGCAACTTAGCTGGTTTATGGCAATGGCATTATCCTTGTATAAATGAACAATTGTTTTTTTTTTTAATTTAATAATTATGTAATTTTTATTTTTATTAATTTAATAATTATGTAATTTTTGTTTTTATAATTATCATCTGTAATTTCAACTTTCGTTTTAAATTCCTAAATAATTTTGAACAAAGCATTTAAAAAGTATACCAAAATAGATTGAAAACGTAAGAAGTTTAAACTATGAACTGCACTTACTTTCTTTAAACTAAGATGCAGCTAAGTACATTGCTACTCAGATTCAAAATCGGTTTAATATTCATTTTCAAAATTACTAATATTCCATTAACATTTAATGAAATATGTGATGAGCGGAGGGACAAAGCTATTAAAACGCCATATTGTATTGACTTTGGTGCTAGACACATTGACGATGTGATAAGCCGTTAGCATGTAATTGAAACTGAAGAAAATCACATTGCTATAGCAGCAAACACAATAAGATATCTCACACAAAGTATCACATTGGAGTTGCTTGAGCTGCTTGTTAACACAATTTTCATGATTTTTTATTCAATGTTATTGACTGGGAATGGAAGATTAAATAGGAAAATTTTGATTGAGAAATCTTATATAAAGACTTTTAAATAGTTATATTAATGTTATTTAGAGCGGGGAGGCTATACTAGAAGTATGGAAGTTTTTTTTTGTTGGGTTTGAGGCCCTTTTGGTAGGAGTGGAAAAAATAATATCTCAATTATGTTGTTCTTTGTTGGAAGATGAATACATGACTAGTGTGGTGTTGAAACCTAAGCAGGGGAGTGCTACAAAGTATTCACCTCACCGGAACAAATCAAGAGAATGTTGTAGAATCAATGGTTCACCATAGATAGACTAGTCTCAAGATTGGTTCATGTTGAGGGTCACCTTCTCTTAAGGAGAATTTTAAGGATAAAAAATTATCTTAAAGTTTAGAAACTTTGGCGAATCTTACAACTCCCTAATATTAAAACTATAAAATATTTGGAGATATCTCGATAAAATATTCAAATTTAGGCTCCTTTCCGATTCTCACAACGTTGCTACTCATTCATTGAGTGCCAAGAACCCTACTCCGTCTTTTCATCTCATTCCTAATGATGTATTTATCCTTGTCATTGGCTATATGTATTGTTTTGGTTTAATTCACCAACATATTAGACTTGTATTATTGAATGTTTAGTTGAGTTACAAATTTCATCTTTGGTTTATAGTATGTGTAATATCAACTCCCCATTTAGTTTAGTTTGTAGTCGTTTTTGGAGGTTGATGAAAATGATTATGTTTTCTTCATCCTCTCAAAAGTGAATAAAGTCCTCTTTGGGGACCTGATCATATTATCTATGTAAGTTATGAATTTTTGTTAATATAAAATTTTAAATTAAAAAATAAATAAAAAAATAAATTAGAGATAAACAAATACAAAATAAAATTTAAAAATTAAAAACACACGAAAACCATGTTTCAACATGGAAATCCCTATGAGAAAACCACATAACTGATGGATCTACTATTACTTGTAGTTTAAAAACACAGTGAATTTCTTCCCTAGGCTATAATGGACAATCTCCAAGTCTTTTAAAGGCTTCAACACATGTAAGATATGGGATCTAATACCATAAGCTCACCGAGTATTGTAGTCATATTCCCATATACATGTAATGTATAAATTTAATCTCCAAAAGAATGTCCACATTTAAGATATTACATGGAGATATAAAACTTGAAATCCTAAATGCCTATTTTACAACAACAATTACAAATGTCCAGAACTAAGTCAACACTAATTTTGTCTACTACAAATGAGAAGCAATGAGAGGACCAACATCTTAAAAATAAAAAGAAAAAACACAATATGTTAATTGGTTTGGCTTGAATCCCATCTAAAACTTAATAAAGAAGAACCTAAAATGGATGAGAAGGAAAAATTGGTGAACCATAAAAATGTTGAAATGTTGATAAATATCATAAAATATAAAAGAAAATTGGAAAGCCTATTGAAAATGTTAGAAAAGAACGTTTAGAAACCTAAAGTTGCATAATATAATTTTTTTTTATATGGTGTAAATGAAAATATTTTTAAACATTTAATATATATCTATATTTTGGAAGTTAATTGATAATGTATTTTATTTTATGTGGTTAGTGAATTGAAGGTGATTCATTATTTTGATTTCATTTTTCTATTAAGATATATTTTTTATTTCTAGAAAAAATAAATACTAATCCATTGATGTTTCTTATTTTCTTTGGTCTTAATCGATATATTGTATTCTTAATTAATAAAATTTCCACTCAAAAATCATTTTTAATTATTGAAAATAAAATTGCATATAAAAAATATGTGTGAATTTATAAAATATATTATAAACACGCATTATTGTGTTTATTTACATACAAAAACTTGTGTAGGTAACATGGTAATTTAAGCTTATGATTTTTTTTAAAATTATATTTGCTAAAAAATATACTTCAAGATAACTACATCATATATCAAATTATGTTTCAAACAACATGTCATTTTTAAATTCCAAGCATATATTTTCCTTACTACCCTATCTCTATGATATTTTGTAAGAAAGGTGTGCATAATGTGCATAATTTATCAAAACATGGTAAAGCAGGAGCAACCTCAGATTTTTTTCATGCAAGAAACTAAATGCAACAGTAGCACGCTAGGCAACATTCTCTCAAAAGCCTGGCATGGTTGTCAATCAGTTGCTGTGGATGCCTCGGGCGCCTCTGGAGGGCTGGCTATTGCCTGGAATTCTCAGGCCATCTCTCTCTCAGACTTCCATGCTTCCCACCACATCATTCAAGCAACTTTTCATATCATCGGTACCAACATACATGGTCACCTCACAAACATCTATTTCCCTCAGGACGCCGCTAGCAAAACCGCTCTCATGGAAACTATAGGAGCGCTCAATCATGACAGAATCCATCCCCTTTGGATTTTAGGAGGTGACTTTAACATGATTACCAAGTTGGAGGAAAAAATGGGGGGCAGGGCCAAGCTAGAGTCAGAAAGCGACCTTTTAAAAGATTTCATACAAGACCATCATTTGATTGACATGCAATTCTGCAATGGTACTTTCACCTGGAGTAATCGCAGAATGGGTAGGCAGCACATAGCTTCAAAGTTAGACAAATTTCTACTTTCAAATATTGCAGTGTATTTGGGAGGCGATATCTCTTCCTCTATCCTCCCTCTCACTGGCTCGGACCATTGGCCGATTTCACTTCAATGGCAAAGGTCGGGTCAATCTGTGCGCCGCCCTTTTCGCTTTGAAGCCTTCTGGTTCAATCACCATGCTTTCAATGACCTCATCAGCTCGCTGTGGAGAAGCTTCAATCCGCCAGAAGGGTCCAAAATGTTCTAGTTCCAACAGAAGCTCAAATTCCTAAAAGGCCACATCAAGAGCTGGAATCATTCCACCTTTGGCAACATCTTTCAGGCACAGCAGCATCTAAACAAAGAAATGGAGGCTCTCCAGCAAAAAATTATCATGGAAGGCTACACGGAACAAGCTCGAGAAAAGGAAAAGCAACTTCAATCTCAGATGGAGGAAAGATCAAAGCAGGAGGAAATTCTATGGAGGCAGAAATCTCGCATAAGATGGTTGAAGGAGGGTGAAAGAAACACTAAATTCTTCCACAGATCTACGATTCAAAGACACATGCATAATACGATCTCTTTTATTAAAAATCAGGAAGGGGAGAAAGTGGAAGATCATGCAGAGATTGAGCAGGTCTTCATCAACCACTTCCACACTATGCACCAAGAACCTCTCCAGGATAGATTGTCAGCCATCGATAAAATCTCTAAGAATATCCCAAAGTTGGTAACCGACGAACACAATCAACTTCTTCTTCACCCAGTCTCACGTCTGGAGGTGGACACGTCCATGATGCAGCTCAAAGATGGAAAGGCTCCTGGACCGGATGGCTTTACGACCACCTTCTTTCACAAATTCTGGGATCTGATCAAAGAGGAGGTCTGGTTGGTGGTGGAAGAATCGCGCTCAATGCATTGGCTCCTCCCCTCCTTGAACGCGACCTTTATTGCACTAATCCCCAAAGAAGAAGCTTCCTGTATGCCGGACAAATTCCGCCCAATTGCCTTATGCAATGTCATCTACAAGGTTATTTCTAAAGTCATTGCCAACAGACTAAAACCGCTTCTGCCCCTTCTCATCTCACCCGAGCAAGATGGTTATGTTGAAGGAAGGAAAATTTTGGATGGCATCATCCTCACACATGAAATCATACATTCCCTCAAGGACACCAAACAGGCATGTATGATTCTCAAGATTGACCTCTCAAAAGCTTTTGATAGTTTAAGCTAGATGTACATTCAGAAAGTGTTATCAGCTTCTGGTTTTTCCTCCACTTGGATTCGTTGGGTTCATAATCTTATCTCGTCCTCCTTTTTCTCAATCCTCATCAATGGCATTCCCTCGCGTCCCTTTACCCCCTCTAGAGGAATCAGACAAGGGGACCCCCTATCGCCTTTCCTCTTTGTCTTAATGGCAGAAGGCTTGGGGCAACATCTAAAAAATGCCCTCTGATCACAGCAGATTCGTGGCCTCTCAGTTCACAACTCCCCTGCCCTAACTCACCAGCAATTTGTGGATGAAAATATGGTGTTTGGTTACCCTTCTGAGCATGAAACCTCCCGACTTAAATCCCTGTTGAATGACTTCTCGGAAGCCTCGGGTGCGTGTATTAATACTGCTAAATCCCAAATCTTCTTCTTTCATACCCATCCTTTCACTCAAAGAGCTATTGCTCGCATCCTCGGTTTCTCCATTTCCACCCTCCCCTCTAAATACTTGGGCGCCCCCTTAATTGCCTCTGCCTTAAAGCATGCCTCATGGTGTGAGCTCCTTGAAAAACTTGAAGCTCGCCTCTCTTCTGGGACTCACAGAACTCTGAATATTGCGAGTAGAGTGGTTCTAATCAAAGCGGTGTTACAGGCCATGCCTCTGTACCTTTTCTCAATTTTGGTAGCGCCCAAATGGGTTCTCAAAAGAATAAAGGCCCTACAGCGGGACTTCCTGTGGGGATCCAAAGGAACACATCAAAAATGGGCTCTGGTCAAATGGTCCTTGGTTTGCAAACCAAAGGAACAAGGAGGAATAGGTTTGCGTGATCCATCTCACAAAAATGCAATAATGGGAACCAAAATATGGTGGAGCTGGCTCACTGCCCCTAATAAACCCTAGGCAATCATCTGGGCAGCCAAGTATGCCAACCACAGACCACAGGAATAATTAATCAGATTCACTCCAACGGAGAAAGGCTCACTCATTTGGAATGCAGCCAAACAGCATTACCTCCTTATTTAGCAACACAGTTTTTCGGAATTAAGGAATGGTAGTACTGCCGGATTTTGGACAGATTCCTGGGATCAGTTTCCAAAACTTACTAACACCTACAGAATGCCTCTTGGACCGGATTGGGATAGACAGCAAATGGATACAGTGAAGCAACATTGGGTAGACAACGCACAGTAGGGTTATAGACAGCGGAAATGGGCTGAAAGGATCATAGGGAACATAGATGAACAGAGCAAGGTAGCATTAAACTATGAACTCAAAAGCAGGTGCATTAGAACTTCACACAGCAGGGACATTCTCAGATGGGGACACACGCCAAAAGGATCCTTCAACCCAGGAAGCCTACAAAATTTTGAGTAACGATCCTGGGCCCAAAGACCCCCTATGGAACAAAATCTGGAGCTCGGGGGTATGGCCCAAAGTATCATTATTTCTCTGGCTCTTTGGGCATCAAAGAATCCTCACTTGGGACAACTTGAGGAAACGAAGCTTTCATGGCCCCTCAATCTGCCCTAACTGCTGTACTCATGAGGAAACTCAACAACACCTTCTAAACTCTTGCTCTCTGGCCAATCAATTATGGGAAAAAGTTAGCTTTCGATGCCAACGAGACGGCCGTCCCTCCGAAGATATTATCAACTCTTTTAGGAACTGGCATAAGAACCCCTACAGAAGCAAAATCCTAAACCAACTCTGGAGAATAATCCCAGGTCTACTCCTCTGGACAATTTGGAAGGAAAGAAACAAACGCAGCTTCAGGGATCAAAAAACTCCTCTAGACATCATCTGGAGGAACTTTTGTCTCAATCTTACTGAGACCCTAGCTCTGCATTCCTTAGACACAAATGACTATCCAACTCTAGCAAAAGAAAGAATGATCTGGGATAATTGGGGACTTCAGCTTCACCTTCGAGAGCCCGTGCAAAAAATCCCTAGAACTGATAACACCAAGAGCTCTTGGATCTCGCCTCCAGAGAACACCTTCAAACTTAACTTTGATGGCGCTTCTAAGGGAAATCCAGGCAAAGCAGGCTTTGGGGGCATAATCCGAGATCACAAAGGCAATCTTATAGCTATCTACGTGGGGAACCTTGGATGGGACACGAACAATTCGGCAGAGCTAGAAGGCCTTTGGCAGGGAATTCTCCTTTCGCAACATCTTGGGCTGCATCCTCTAGAGATAGAAGAGGATTCTCAAATTCTTATCAACCTTGCCGTTCAGCTCCTCAATGGGGCTCATGCGCACAAAATTTCCAATAGTTGGAGACTTGAGGCACGTCTGGATAACATTGAGGAATGGCTCGTCAACAACAGAGCTCTCCTCTTCAAGCATATCAGAAGGGAGGGAAACAAAGTTTTTGATCTATTGGCCAACGTGGGGGTAGACAACGAGCACAACCTTCTTACAGGGACTCTCGAAATAATTCACAATGATGATCAAAGACAGGAATGCCAAATGCTGGTCCAAAGCGAAGCAGAAGCCCCAGATGCGGGTGACGATGCAGCGAATTAAGGTGATGGGATGGTCGAGGGGCATAATGGGTCATCATATGCCAACCTACCTCGAAGTTTTCATTTGGTTCATAAATTGGAATGTTCAGATTTTAATGCATTTAACTACCGGCGCTCATAACAACTTCGCCTCCGATCCTCGAGACCTTTTCGCACGCTGCGACCTGGCCATGTCTTCAGCTCAAATTTATGAAGGTTTAATGCGAAGGACTTACTGTTGCACGGCATATTGGGAGGATAGAATGGCGCACGGTCATGGCCCTAGCAGAACTCCTCAACCTGTTAAGCGATGTTGCACTCTGGAGGCTAGGCGTTCTTCCGCGCGCACTGTAACTGGAAAGAGAACTAGTCTCAATTTTTTCTTGGAGTTAGGCGACAACCTCCACTACTCTCTTGCAGGCTCTTGCATGCTCGCCTCGGTGACTTTGCCTACTCAAACGCCCCCAGCTTCAGTCCTGCATTCGCATCCCCACATTTCTATCTCATCCGAGGATATGCCGCGTCTCAGGCATAGGATGCGTTGCAGAAGAGGATCCACCAGACGCCAGATTCGGCGCTCCACCACCTCCTCCAGTACCTCCTCAGCATCTTCCACCAACTCCAACAACCTTTCTAGTGCACATAGGGGTCGTCTTCATCGCTCTGGACATATCTCTCATGCCCCCAATCGTCCGATTCCTCCTGCTCAGCCCCACAATGTGCATTTTTCTTTCAATAGCTCTCTTAATCATCCCAGAGTGACGGCCTCAATTACATTCATCTTTCAGGAAAATCCTCAGAACATAAATCCTTGCTCTGGCAGGGCGGAATGTAGCAATGTGGGCACCCAAATTTTGGGGCACAATGCTGGCATGAAGCTCACCGATAGCATGAATTTGCAGGATGTGGTGGGCAAAGCCACTCAGGACAACGCTAGCAAAGGCGTGGCTGGTCAGCCTAGTATGTTGCTGAATGTGATGAAAGACGACATTGGTCACGCACATGCTGAGCAGGCCCATCCTTCTCCTCCAGGGAATTTGGTCACTTCATTAGATGCCCTTCTCAGCGCTGGCCGAGATGCTGAGCATGAATGCGGAAAGCTGAAAACTGGAAGTCAAGAGAGCGAGATGAAGAATGCTGGAGGACAAACGAGCGAGGCGCAAACTGCAGAGCGTCAAGCGAGCGTGGTGCAGGTTCCTTCTGTCATAGGGAAGGTGATTCATTCAACTGCGGACCTGTACAAGGACGACGGGGAACCGGATGAACTCTAGTGCAGGGTCGTTGAAGAAGCTCCTGATGAGTAGCACCTCCCTCTTACTCTGTTTTTTGTGCTTTGTCTCTGCCCTTTCTTCAGGGCTTGTTCCTGTTTGTTATGGTGTATATTTTTCAGTTTCTTTTAGACATGATATCAAAACTCAGAACTCCATGTCTCCCCTGCGTGGGATTTTTCTTGAAAAACACTCAGCACTGGTTTCCCTCTCGAAGGGCAGTGTTCAACATTGGTTTTTTGTTCAAAATGCCACTACACTGGGCAAGGAAATGGCTATGGCCTGCTATACATAATTTTCACTGTTAATAGATTACATTTACTTAGAAAAAAAAAATGTGCATAATTTATCTAAATATGTAAATTTTCCATAGAATTATTATTATAGGAAGTTATCATACAAATCTTTAAAAAAATTGCATTCTTTATTCGAGGGTGTGCGTTTTATAGCATTGTCATTGCTCATGTAAAAAAATCACATTTTTCACTGTTGACCATGTATTTTATCTTTGAGGAATACATATATCGTTTAAAGGAATAAATTCTTCAATAGCCTATATATCCATTATATTATCATTAAAAAAGTTACCCGTAGGTGTGTATGATGTCGATTTTACCACAACCATTTTAGAACAATTGGTTGGATATGTCCAACTTTAAATTGCAACTTCGATTTTAAGAGGAATTTTTTTAGCCCTTATGCACATCAAGAATGTAATTTTTTTGTTAACATCAATATAAGGTTATGTAAAACCTTATGAAAGTTGAACCAGTCAATTTGGATTAAAATTGCGACAAGGGTGTGCGTTTCACTATAGGGTGGTTTTTCAAGTTTACATGAAATACAAACTCTTAGTGCATGGAAGTAACCTCTCATGTTTTTTAATTGTAATTTAAATAATATAGGTAAATACACCATATATATAACTACATTTTAAAACTTATATATATATATATATATATATATATATATATATATATATATATATATATAGATATAGATATTTTAAGATCTACAGAACAGCTAAGTCGTCATTTTAGTTTGGTTACTTAATACAATTTTTACATTTAAAATTACAAGGAAAACTTGTTTTCTTTTGCATAGAAACCTTTTTTCATGAAAAATTAACAATTTAAATTAATATAATATAACTCACCCCTTTCAACTTTCACATCTCAAGAATAAGGCATCTTACAACCTTGGTTTGTTTTTTCATGAAAAATTAACAATTTAAATTAATATAATATAACTCACCCTTTTCAACTTTCACATCTCAAGAATAAGTCATCTTAGAACCTTGGTTTGCTTTATACTAATACGTTCTACATTTCTAAGGTTTTACTGCGCATATATTTCCTATTTAATTACCTTTTATCATATCCTATGCTATGATATTTTATGAAAATGATATGAATGTTATTTTATGATAATAAGCCTACTTACCAACTTGAAATGTGCAGATTGTTTTATTAGTCCCCGCCTCACCGCTGGGACTATAGTAATCAGAACGATAGATTTAACATTACTTTAAGCTGTTTATTAGTCCCCGCTATTGCAAATAACCAATGCTTTTTATCTTATATTCCAACGAATATTCTCTGTCATCCAATCAAAAAAATTATCATCTTATTTGGCCTCATATCGAGGCGAGAACATTTTCATAGTGGTAAAACTTTAATCTAATAAAAACATTAGTCATGTAAATCTATTCACTTGAATTAATGCTAACATTAAATCGTAAACATTAAATGTTTACGATATCATGTAGTTATCGTGAGTTTATCGTAAGTTTCAATAACATCACCACTTATCGCCACCCGTGTTTAGTATGACAAGTGAGACCTCCCGTGTCGAAATTTTGTGGTTGTGGTTTGCATGCCACCGCTTGATTCTCAATTAAATACATGGACGTGTATTAACTACATGGACGTGTACCGGACTAGGACCTTTTCTACCTGCACCTTCAAGCATCCGTGCATTCATTAATACATGTGTGATCCCTCTTAGTTAATGCTGGTTGTATGGAACCATGGCTATATGGAAGCAGAGCAGGTGTTTGTTGTGTGGAACCTTCGCTGTATGGAAACACTACAGCCCCTGAATGCTGAGTAGCTTGGAATTTGCAACGGAAGCACCAACAGATGACTGCACTTATTCTTGCAATACATATCTTGGTAAGTACCCGGATTAAATTTCCTCTGCAAGGAAATTTAATTTTCTCTTGGTGAGCCCGACTCTGAATTGTACCCGTCTGAAAAATAATTTGATGACGGAAACAAAAATCGCAGGTTAGAAACCACTGAAATCCTAGTCGAATTATCAGAGAGTGCTTAGAAAGGACTGCATTGGGTAAATGCAATTTCATCGTACTATACAGCAATCATATCATAGAGTGCTTAGAAAGGACTGCATTGGGTAAATGCAATTTCATCATACTATACAGCAATCAATTATGTTAAACCATTCATTCTTTTCTTGTGAACACTTCTAATTTCAATGGTTTCGTATATATTTTTCCAGACACCTTGCATTGCATTATAAAGCTTCCGCGCTTCTTTTTCAATATGAGTACTATGTTCAATTTTTCCTTACCATACACATTTGTATCTTCAATGGTTTCCTGTATTTCTTTTCCAGGTGCCTTGTATTGCATTCATATGTTTTTTCTTCCCTTTTTCAATATGAGTATCATGTTTTTTTTTTTTTAAAGAACCTAGTCGATCAGGGAGAGAGGAAACTGCCATTTTTAATTTTTAATGTCTTTATATGTACCACTAGGGCAACTGGATTTTAACAAAAAAAAAACCCGAAAGACAAAAAAAACCTTAGGTTAACATTAAATTCTTGACAAAGGTAAAAAAAACCAAAAATACAAAAAAAAAAAAAACAAAAGCCAGAAACATGTATTTATTCTATGTAACTGCATGCAGGTTGCAATATACAAGCTTATGAGCCAAGAAAATAAGAAAATAATTAAATAAATGTTTTGTCTGGTTTCACTAGATGCAGGTTACAATATACAAGCTTTTGAGCCAAGAAAATAAGAAAATAATTGAATAAATGGATTGCCTAGTTTACCTTAAGAGGCAGTTGAGGATTAATGTCTTCCTCAAATATTTAGAGGCAGGCTGCGGAAGGAATGACTTCCTCAAACAACCATTGAACGGCTTCCTCAAACAACCGGTTCACAGCTTGAATGACTTCCTCAAACAACCGGTTCACAGAATATTTAAAGCTAAAATATTGGCTCAACTGATTCTCCGATTCACAGGATGAAAACAACAAGAAATTGACAAGCTCAAACCACCAAAAAGATACTCTCTCTCTTTCTGAAGCTAAAGAGACGAAAGCCTCCCATATTGGCATCTTGACAAATCCTCAACTGCAGAAGCTAAAGACTCATGCTCAACCATGCCTCTATCCTCATTTCTTTCACATACTGTTGCATTCTGGAGTAATAAGCCAGAGAAACCGTTGGGGTCCAATTGAGTACGGAAGGAAATCTTGCCATCATTTTAGGGCTCTGGAATATAATCTGGGAGATTTACCCCATAACCACAATTGTCTAGGCAGGTGCGTGCTTTCCGAATTAGCTCAGATGCTACAAAACATACCTTTGTAGTATGACCGAGGGCCACCTTCAAGCCATGAATTTCGCTCTGGTTTGTGCATGAAAACTCGCCAGCACTATGAAGGATTGCCCCAGCTGAAAAAGTGATATTTTTAGTGACCTTCATGTAGTGCGAATCCATTGTGATGTTTCCGCCTGTTCTACCTTGTGGGTTACAACTCAAGCCCGTTTCAATGACCACTGGTACAAGCATGTTTCACAAGCTTTATGAACAACTTTCTGAAGTGGCAAACAAAAGAGGTTTGCCTGCCGAAATCCTGGGCACGTGTAATACATGGGCATCATTTTTAACGAAAGGAAATAGTGGGCACGTGTAATACATAGGGCAATCCTGGGCAGTGTAATACATGCAGATTTTTTAATTTAGCTTTATTTTTTATTATTTATATCATATAAAATAGCCCACATTGGAAAAGCCAAATAAAAATTTGTATCTTAAATCTCACTTACAAATTCATGTAATATTTCCACCTTAAAGTTAATGCCGGCTTTGTTTTTTTCCATAAATTTATCTTGTTTCTTTACTCAAACTTACTACAAATACTATTAATATTCTTAAGGGATTACAAAATAGTAATAGTTATCTCCGCACGTAACTTGACACGCACTGACTGTAAGTTTTTATTAAAATAATCAGCTATGGGAAAATATTCTAATAAAAAATGCCTATGTTTTCAGATTACAGGACCAAAGTGTGTGCATGCTATATTCAACGATGACCAAAGGATTATAGAGAAAGAAAGAATATCAATCAACAGAGAGTAGCCATTTGTTCTGACAAAATGCAATTCAAAGCTTTTGAAAGGAGACCAACCTGGTAAAGCACTTTGTTGTGCCACAATGGCCTTGTGCATTTCGACAAGCTGCTAACAAATGGTTCCATAAATGGATATTTGGCACCGTAAGATTTCCTTCTGTTCATCTGTCATGACCTATCAATGCGTTCTACAGTACAAGATGAGCTGTGGTAGAAAAACCCCATCTGTCTGAAAATTATCAAAGGATCCTCCTGCACTTACAGTAACATTAGCATCTGCAATTTCACTCTGTTCTGATACTACCTGGACCATCCCTTGCATTTCTTTTGGTTGAGCCCTGGTCGGAGCATCCATGCTGCTGGAAGTTGTGGCCTGTTCTCACATTTTCCTCTTACTTTAACCCCCCAATTCCCAAACGGAGGCTGGCAGATCTAGCCATGTAAACTGTGACATTATTATTAGTTAAGGCTTGCTTCCAAATAAGAAGAAAAATATTGGTGGATAATGGCAATAGCCTGCAACAGAATTAACAGACGAAAAGTTACCTACCTCGTATGAGGGTAGGGGGGATGATTAGGAGAAAGCAAGAATGGGCTTTGCCAAAAAAATATCGGAATGGGATTGGGTTTGGTTTCCTGAAAATGTGCAGAATCCGTGAAGGACTCTAGTCTGTGCCCATCAACGTGTAACAAGCGGTCGTTATTCACATAACAATGAGAGCAAATTAAAGCAAACTGACCAAAAATACTGTGGCTGGCCTTGCCTACCTTAATTGTTGCTTACTTCTCGTACCCACCCCACCAACTTTATTTCCTTTTCTCTCAGATTTCTAAATATATCAAGCAAACACAAATCCCACTTCAGATTGATTTTAGTGATTGATGTTAATTCTTTTAGTTGGACTTGTGGCTTCTCTCGTACTGCTTGCTGCAGTAGAAAGTCTGTGTCTTTTTATGGGACCTTTTCATGATCTACATATTTCTACACGCTCTCATTATCCATGGGAAAGCTGCATAAACTTTTGGCAAAAGCTGAATCGAAAATGGAAAGTCTCAGGTAGAATTCACAGAGCACTACACTAAAAATATACAACTTAAATTAGCTAGTATAGTGCTAAAGCACATCCCATTTTCACTGTGCATCAAATCTCAAATCTGTAATCATTCTGTCAGAAATATTTTTTTTTAGCATTTGGGAATTTTAAGCAATCCTTTTAAAATTTAAATCCATTCAAAACTTTCAATGCATTCTTCCCAGAGTAAATCCTAAGATTTATACCAAATAAACCTTTTACTATGAAATTCGATTAATCGCATTTCACCTTCACCCACATTCACATTAAGAGCTCTTACTCTTGTTTTTTTAAACTTTTGCTATGCTTCGTCTATTCTCATATTCTCTATCTCCATACCTTGTTTTATGTTTACTCTGGTGGCGGGGACTTGCTGCTTCGCAGCTTCTCTTGTTTATCTTAATATTAAGAAAAGTAAAAGATTTCATGTAAATTCATAATTGATAAAGTTTTGGTGTATATTCATAGATGATAATTGATGGTGATAGATGACTAACATTAATTTGTCACAATAAGATAGAGAGGTTACCATGTCTCTCCAACTATCAATTGATTATTCATAATATTTATAACGAAAATCAAACATGACTAGCATTAATTTGTCACAATTAGATGGAGGTTGTCACAATAAGGTGGAGTGGTTGCCATGCCTCTCCAACTATTAATTGATTACTCATAAAATCTGTAAGTACAATGAAACATTGTTGAACCTTTCATCAAATTTAAAAACCCAAGGATTTAAAAAAAAAAAAATGATAATTATGATAATTTTTTAATAATTTCTAATTGTACTTTCACTTCTATCACTACACTTTCAAAACTACCTATTAATAATATTATCTACCTTTGCACCCTAAATACGACCTGTTAAAAACGATCTATTAATATTATGTGCATCTATCACTAACTAATTGGTTATGTTACAAGAAGGAAATTTAAAAAGCTACATTTAATATCATCTACCACTAAGTTGGGTCACAAGAAAGCACTTTCAAAACTACATTTTAATAGTATCCACCATTGCACCTTCAAAACTACCTATTAATATTATCTACATCTATCACTAAGTAAAGTAATGAGTTGGAGCACTAATATGAAATCCACAATGGGCCACTATTAGGTCACAAGAAGACAATGAGGCACTAATATGAAATGACTACTATGAAATCTTAATGTATAGTATGAAAAATCTCAATTACATTTGATGGAGAATGAAGTATGGAATTCATATCGAATGCATATATCTATACGCAACACATAAGTACATTATAATCGAGCTTCGTTCACCTCTATGTATGTTAAAGTGGTAGTAAATCAAATCACATGATGAATGTGGGATAAACACACATTATAAATTAGAGAGTTTATGAATAATAATATATCTAATAATATAATAACGCATGATTGTGTATAAAAAAAACTTATCATAAGTTCAAATAGCGCAATGAATAACGCAATGGTTAATGTGGTAACACATTCCGCAAAATATGGGGATAATGAGAATGTCTAAACTATATTAGAAGAAATAGTTAGTATATTTTATATGAGAGTTATAGATAGAGTTAAATGTATTTTATATGTGAATTATAAATTGTAAATTTCCTTTTAATTCTTTATATTTATTTAATTCTTTATTTCTATTCGGGAAAGGAGTAAGGAGTGTGAGAGAAGCTAGGACTTATAGCTATGACGAAAACAAATCATATCTATTTTTTTTGAAGTGCATTCTCTCATAAATGAGTGTTTTGTGGTATTTTTGTATTCAATAGTTAAGTAATTTTTTCTTATATTTATATACAATAATAGTTTACTCTTATAATTTTTATTTGTAAAAGATTAAAATTTAAATAAATCAATTCCAATTTGCTTGAATATTGTTCTATACTATATTATTTTTTGGAAGGGAAAAAATTGTTAGAATGATCAACCCATGTTATAGAATGCACAAGTATTATGTAAATTAAAAGGTACTCGTACCACATGGATGGAACTATTGTGTAGGTACCAATGGTTATTGTGGAGTATCAATGGTTATGGTGGAATGTATAGAGATGTGTACTATTGGAATGAATAGAGATGTGTACTTTATGTGTGCAAAATGATTTTATATATAGCATGATATGTTCATTTACGTGATTAAGTGACCTCAAAAGATTTACATGGTCAAATAATAATTTATTTAATTGGATGATAAGTTTATCTATGTGATTAAGTGACCTCAACAGATTTATATGCTCAAATAATTATTTAGTTAAATGGATGCAACTTGTTAAATAATTATGTTTATAATTTATGTTCTAATGTTACAATAGCTATATACATATGTGGTTGTATAAATATGACAAAAAGTTGTTAAGCTTCAGTTCTGAATCTTAACTATAATTTTCAACCATTTCTAAACTTTAATAACTTGTGAAATATTTGATCTTCAAATTTAATTAGATATGAAATATGTCTTACATTAAATAAGTAGTATAAGTTTGACTTTCAGATTTAATTTTTTAATAAAAAAATATAAATGGTATACTTTTATAATAATAATAATAATAATAATAATATATGTTAAATGGTGTAATATAAAAGAGATGGTTAATCTTGAGTGAAAGCCATTCCAAGTTGAATTATTTTCATACTTCTCAAATTTTCAGAATTGGAATGTGGTAGGGTTTTATTTATAATTTTAATGGAAATTTTGAATGTGGAATGGATATAATGAGTGGATCTAATGGTTAAGAGCATGTGTTTCCTCCTAAAAAGTCATAGGTTCAAAACCAGATGGGTAGATTATGAATGTCTTGCTAGACTTAGCAAAATAGCTGAGTGGGGAGTTGGGTCAATTGATTAAAAATTCTTATATTTATGTAGAAGATTTTAAAAAGTATTAATAAGAAAGGAAAGTTTAATATGTGTTATAAATCAAATATTTCAATATGAATACTATTTTTTTTAACATGAAATATATATATATAGAAGAAAAGAGAATTTCTATTCATTCATAGATACTTTCTATGTTAAAATTTGAGATAAATTTCTAATTATTTCAATGTTTAATATGAATTTCATATGTAATGTGATAAATTAATAAAATATTCCAATACCAATTACACAAAGATTCATCACTTTTAGTACTTGCACATGAAAAATTGAAATAGATATGTATTATTCTATTATATCACTTATATAACATAAATGATGTAATCATTTTTATTTTTTTACATTAATCAAAATTAATAACTAATGCTATTTAATATGTTAGTGTTTAAAAGAATATAAATGAAATAAAATTATGTTATGTAGATATATTTAAAGTTAATAATTAAGATATGTTACTCAAGTCAGTCTCACTCATTCGTATAATTAACCATTTTGATGAAGCCTTAATTTCATTTAAACTTTCCTAATTGACTGGATGACTATATATATGTATGTGTGTGTGTGTGTGTGGGACTTTTAAAGTAAATTTTTATTTGAAATTCCAAATAAAAAGCTTTTATTCATCAAAATTGATTCCATAATTGAAGGGATATGATTCTAAACCCCTTTTCCCATCCCCCTTCCCCTTTCAATGTTGATTGACTTGTGACATAAATGGAAATTGCCTTGAGTCTACATTGCAGACTACCATTTTCAGCTTAATTCACACGACAAGGAAGAACAAGCTCAAAGCACTCAAACAAACCAGTGACAGATTAAAAATATTTTAAGCTTAGCTCACATGGAAAGGAAGAACAATATTAACTCAGCCAAACAAACCAATGATATATTGAAAATTATTACAACATACAACCATTAATAAACACAATCTCTCTAGAGTGCCTGAACTTTCTTCATAGCATTTTCACTAGGCTGGGTAACATGACAAGATGGAGTCCGTTGTGTTGGAGATAACCCCAAGTGAAAACCTGAGTAGGAGGAAAAAACCATCAATTTTTTATTTGAAGACAAAGGACAACAGAAATATAAATTTCTTGTTTTGTTTTACACTCCACCTTGCATTGAATATTCATTTTAATTAACCCCGCAAAACCAATTTTGCTTACAAAGGCCGTAGCCATTTTCTGATATAAAAATAGTGGTTTGGCCACGTTACCTCCTCCATTTAAACCTTTGCACCCTTACGCCATTACACTCCACCAACCTCCTGTACTCCCATGCATTTGATTTGAATTTAGATACCCCACGTCAGTTCTGTGGAGCCCGCTAGGTCCATGTCACCGCAGTTGTTGACCAATCATGCACTATTGTAAGCTCTAAAGCTTGCATCATCACCTCCATTGAATGCACGATAAACTCCGGTCCCCACCATACCACGTCGACCTACCTCCAACTAATTAGAGGTGTATCACAAGGTTTAGTGTTGATGTCAACTTATCTCCAAAACCATGCGATAAGTGATGGCCCACCTCTGCCAGCTCATCCACTATCTACTAATGATGCTTCATCACAAATGTTTGGTGCATAGTTGAACGATGGGTTAATCGATGCAATAACCCATCGCATGATGTTTGTAACATTTTTGCGTTATATTTTATATGCTGCATCATAAGTTTATTTTATAAGGATGAACCTTGGGTTAATTTTCCTATTTGGTTTTATGCGTCGTGACAGTTTTATTTAAGTTTAAACTTAGGATAAACATCTTATCATATATATTGTAAACATGAAATGTTTACAATATATATATATATATAATAAACAATAGAAATTTGTGACGATATTAAGCAGTGTAAGGAAGTGACTCTGTATGTCGAGAGCAAAAGACAGTGTGAAGGAGAGTTTGTTTTGAAGAGCTGTGTGTGTAGTAGCCAAGTAAAGCAGAATTTTGTAAATCCAGAACTGAATACTCTGAATACTGTGTCAAGAAATATTGTTGATTAATGAAAGACATTGTTTGGTCTCACTGTGTATATTTATGCTTCACCTACAAAGTTTGTGTTTTAAATCTCTGTGTTGAAAGAAGACATTTTTTTCCTCTTTGATTGTTAAGGAATGATCAAAAATTCCAACATGGTATTAGAGCTAGTCCAGACTCTCCGCAGTTGCTGAAGAAGATGAAGGAAGAATAAGAGTGCTAAAGAAATTCTCCAACAGTGTGAAAATTTAGAAAGCCGGGTATTTATCCAAAATAGAGTTTTTTGTTTGTTTTAAGATCATAGTCCAGAGAATTTTAAAAGGAATTTTTTTAGAGACAAAGTTTATTTCTTAGCCGTGAGAAAGTTTTTTTAAGACACACAGCCAATTTTAAGTATATTTATGTAAGGCTAACAATGGCAGGAGCTAGCACAAGCACGAGTATGGAAAATACTCAACTCCCACAGTTTAATGGGAAGAACTATGACTATTGGGAAGTCACAATGAGAGCCATTTTTGCCTCTCAAGACTTATGGCAGCTAGTTGAAGATGGTTTAGGAGAACAAGCATATGAAAAAGCATTTAATGCCTTAACATAGACAGAGAAAGATTCGCTGAAGAGTAATATAAAGGACTCAAAAGCCCTCTTCTATCTCTATCAAGTAGTGCATGGAAACATATTTGCAAGAATTGCAGTAGAAAATAATTCCAAGGGTGCATGGGATACACTCCAGACAACCTGCCAATGTATGGTGAAAATAAAGACAGCAAATATTCAATTAATGAGAAGAGATTTTGAAGTCATTTGCATGAAAGAGTCTGACACAATAGACTCATTCTTCACATCGTTGATTGGGTTGGTTATTCAAATGAGATCTCATGGAGAGATAGTAGAAGAATGAAGAATAGTGGAGAAAGTATTGAGGAGCTTACCCTCAAGATTTGATGTGATAGTAACAACCATTGAAGATACAAAGGATCTCTCAACGTTTACTATTGATGAGCTTCATGCATCATTGATGACACATGAAAAAAGATTGAGAAGAACAAAAAAATCATCTTTGGAGCATGCCTTCAAGACCCAAATGTCCTTTGGAAGAGGAAGAGGTCAAGGAAGATCAAACTACAGAGGAAAAGGAAGAGGCGAAACCCAAAACAAAGGAAAAAACTGCCATGCAAGTACAAGTGGAAGGGGTATAAATCAAAGTCAGAATCAAAGCCCAGGCAGCAACAAACAAGGCGGACAAAATCAAGCACATGGACAAAGGTATGATAAATCTCAAGTCCAATGTCATTACTGTAAGAAGTATGGGAATTATGCCAATGAATGTAGGAAGAAACAGAGTGACATGGGTAGTAGACCCAGTGCTAATTTTACTAACAAAACTCTGAGCCAAGAGAATTTATTTTTAGCATGTAATATGGCTGAATAGAAAAATGAAGATATATGGTTTCTAGATTCAAGATGTAGTAACCATATGACTAGAAACATTTCTATGTTTTCCATGTTAGATGAAAATGTAAAGCCTCAAGTAACATTGGGAACATATAGTAAAGTTTATGTCATGGGAAAAGGAAGAGTAAGTGTTCTAACAAAGAAAGGAGAAAAGAAGACCATATCAGATGTTTACTATGTACGTGGTATGAAGTGTAACCTTTTGAGCATTGGACAACTCCTTCAGAAAGGTTACAATGGATTCTTTAAGGATGATGTATGTACCATCATGAACATACCAACAATCAAACAGAGGATTGCACAAGTGAAGATGACAAGAAAAAGAATGTTTCCTCTCAAGCTGAGAGAAAATTTGAAGAAATGAGCTGCAATGGTAACAGTGACACAAGAGACATTCCAAAGAGAAGCAAAGGATGAAAACCGGTTATGACATTTAAGATTTGGACATTTCAACTTTGGAGGTCTAAATTTGTTGCATAGAAAAGGAATCGTAAAGGGATTACCATTGATTGAAAATCCAGACCGCCTATGTGAAGGCTGCATCTTGGGAAAACAACACAGAGAAATATTTCCATCAGGAACGAGGAAAAGGGCAAAGGAACCCTTAGAAATAGTCCATTATGATTTGTGTAGACCAATGCAAACACCATCATTAGCAAGAAACCACTATATGATGACTTTTAACTATGATTAGACAAGAAAAACATTGGTATATTTCTTGAAGTTGAAGAGTGCAGTGTTTGAGAAGTTTTTCCACTTTAAAGCTCTTATTGAGAATCAAAGTGGGAAGCATATGAAAATCTTAAGGAGTGATAGAGGAGGAGAATATATCTCCAAATAATTTCTACGATTTTTCAGAAAAAATGGGATACACAAGCAATTTACAGCAAGGTATACACCACAGCAAAATGGAGTTGTTGAAAGGAAAAGGAGAACCATCATGGATATGGTAAGAAGCATGTTGAAGGCAAAACATTTTCCAAATGAGTATTGGGTTGAAGTTGTACATTGTGCATCATATGTTTTGGTTGTGTGCCTTATTCACATATTCAAGAAAAGTTAAGGAAGAAGTTGGATAGTAAGGGGGAGAAGTGCATATTTGTTGGTTATAGTGAAGAATACAACTCATACAGAATGTATAACCCATCCACCAAGAAGTTGATGATAAGCAGAGATGTGCAGTTTATTTAAGAAGAATCTTGGGATGGAAGCATTGAGAAAACAATGAATGTAAAAACAAGTTTGTTTCATAATGAGGATGAGGAAGAAATGGCTTAATGAAATACCTCATTAGCAGCACCACCTCCACCAACACAAAGATAGAAAGGGACACCACAAGCAATTATGAGAACACCCTTGAGAAGCGATGAAAATGCTTCTCCAAGCACACCACAAGGAGAAGATTTGAGTGCTTCTACAAGCACAAGTTCAACAAGTGAAAGAGGAACTAGATTCAGAAGTCTGAATGAAATATATGAGCAAGAAGAAAGTATGAACTATTTATTTGCATTATATTTTTCATGTAGAGGATGCTATTCATTTTGAAGAAGCAGTAAAAGAAAAGAAATGGATAGATGTTATGGATGAAGAGATAAAAGCAATAGAGAAAAACAAGACATGGGAATTGGTTGATCTCTCAAAAGGAAAAGAAGTGATTAGAGTGAAATGGGTTTATAAAGCCAAAAAAAATGCTGAAGGTAAGATTTAAAGGAACAAGGCCAAAATTTTTGTCAAAGGCTACAAGCAACAACAAGGAAGAGACTATGAGGAACATTTTGCACCAGTTGCAAGAATGAAAATAGTAAGAGCAGTGTTGTACATAACAACACAACAAAAGTGGAAATTTTACCAAATGGATGTGAAATCAGCATTCCTAAATGGAGTATTGATGGAAGAGGTATATGTTGAAAAACCTCTGGGATATGAAAAAGAAGGCCAAGAGCACAAGGTATGCAAATTGAAGAAAGCTCTGTATGGGCTGAAACAAGCACCAAGAGCATGGTATAGTAGAATAGATGTCTATCTACTGGAAAATTGGTTTGAAAATTTTGAAGGAGAACCCACATTATACATTAATGAAAAGGATGGTAAGATGCTCGTTGTTGTTTTATATGTTGATGATGTTATATTCACAAGTAATGATACTTATCTCATTGAAAATTTTAGAACAATTATAAAAGGAGAATTTGAGATGAATAATATGGGATTGCTGAGATACTTCTTAGGAATAGAAGTAGATAAAAATGAAAATAAGATTTTTATTTCTCAAGAGAAATATGTGAGAATTTTTGGAAAGATTTAACATGCAGTATTGCAACACAACAATTACTCCTACAGTGATGGGATTGAAGTTAAGAAAAGAATACAACAACAAGGATTTTGATCCAAGTTTGTATAAGAGCATAGTTGGTAGCCTTATGTATTTGAATGGAACTAGGCCTGATATTATGCATGTTGTAAGTTTAATTTCTAGATTTATAGAAAGGCCAAAGGATGCACATTGGAAAGTAGCAAAAATAATTATGAGGTATGTGAAAGGAACAAAGAGGTATGGTTTTCTATACACCTCTTCAAAAAAAATTGAATTAATTTGATATAGTGACAACGATTGGGCTGGAAGCATAGATGACAGGAAAAGCACCCCTGGATATGTTTTTCATATGGGATTAGGAGCCATCTAATGGGCTTCTAAGAAACAAAAAATTGTGGCTTTATCAACAGCAGAGGCAAAGTATGTGGCAGCTACAGAAGCAACATGTCAAGCGGTATGGATGAGGAGAATGTTAAGAAGTTTGTGTCATGAACAGGTAAGAGCCACAAAATTTTATTGTAAAAAATAGCTCAGCTATAGATTTATCCAAGAATTCAATGTTTCAAAAAACAACAAAACACATTGATGCAAATTATCGCTACATCAGAGAATTAGTGAATAATGGAGAATTTTTTTTTGCAACATTGGAGAACAGAAGAGCAGTTTTCTGATATTTTAACAAAACAATTGGGGCAAAAAAGTTTTAATTATCTCAGAAAATTTCTGGGAATTTATGAAAGAAGAAATTGTGATTAAAGGGGACTGTTGGAGATAACCCCAACTGCAAACCTAAGAAGGAGGACAAAAACATCATTTTTTGATTTCAAGACAAAGGAGAACAACAACATAAATTTCTTATTTTGTTTTATGCTCCACCTTACACTGAATCTCCATTTTAATTAACCTTGCAAAACCAATTTCGTTTACAAAGGTCGTAGCCCTTTTCTGATCTAAAAAACATGGTTAACCATGTTACCTCCTCCATTTAAACCTTTCCACCCTCATGCCATAACGCTCCACCAACCTTCTATACTCCTGCTTATTTGATTTGAATTTATTTACCCCACATTAGTTCTGTGGAGCCTTCCAGGTCCATGTCACCCCAGCTGTCGACCAATCACACAATATTGCAAGCTCTGAAGCTTGCGTCATCACCTCCATTGAACGTGCGATAAAATCCGGTCCCCACCATACCACGTCGACCTACCTACGACCGATCACAGGCATATCGCAAGGTTTAGTGTCGACATTAGATCATCTCCAAAACCACGTGATAAGTGATGGTCCACCTCTGCTAGCCCATCCACCGTCGACCAATGATGCTTCATCGCAAAGGTTTGATGCACAATCAGATGGTGGGTTGAACAATGCGATAACCCGTCGCATGATGTTTGTAAATTTTTTGCGTTATATTTTACGTCGCATCATAAGTTTATTTTATAAGGTTGAAATTTGGTTTGACTTTCCTATTTGGTTTTATGCACTATGATAGTTTTATTTAAGTTTTAAACTTAGGATAAACGTCTTATCATATATATTGTAAATATGAAATGTTTACATTATATATATATATATATATATATATATATATATATATATAATACACAGTAGAATGTTGTGACGGTATCAGGCAATGTAAGGAAGTGACTACGTATGATGAGAGCAGAAGACAGGGCGAAGAAAATTTCATTTTGAAGAGTTTTGTGTGTAGCAGCCAAGTAAAGAAAATTTTTGTAAATCCAAAACTGAATATTCTGAAGACTGTGTCAATAAATTTTGTTTATTAATGAAAGAGAATGTTTGTTCTCACTGTGTATATTTATGCTTCACCTGTAAAGTTTGTGTTTGAAAGCTCTGTGTTGACAGAGGACATTTTTTTCCTCTTTGATTATTAAGGAATTATTAGAAATTCCAACATGTTGGATTCAATCCCGTGAGCAATATCTAAGATAGTGTCCTGTACAATCTTCGAGGATGATTTAATTCCAAAAATCGTCACGGTATTTTCCGTAAAATCAAGAAAATACAAAGAAGATATCATCCCTAGGGAGAAAAAAACATGTCAATGGGGCCACTGATCCACAACAGAAGTGGGAATATAAAGTAGTAAGCCCTTATCCCTAGTGACAACAACTTTCTCCCTGTAATCATGGCATTCTCCACATAATACACCACGACACTTGAATTCAGCGTGCTCATCATAAAGCTCACATGAATATAGTAACAGACACACTGTACATATGATATGAAGGCTTCCAGAAAACAAAGCAGAAGGCTCGTATACTTGATAGATGATGTTAAGGAAATTTTACATCTGAAAAATATCTCGTTTATCCCAATTAAGGACACCAATGAGTTCATATTTTTTTCAGATAATGTCACAAAAACATATGTTTTAAATCATTGGCACAATCTTTTATTTTTTTTTAACTTCTCATTTAATCTCAGACACATATTTTATTAAAAAAAAATGTGTTACTTTCAAATTCAACAGTGTTCAATATTTTTGTTTCAACAACCATCTGACACAAAATTTTCTTTAAAAAAAAAAATGTTTTTAACTTAAAAATTCATCAAGTCTCCAAAGCCTAATCACGCCTCCAAATGCTGGTAGTTACCTTTGCAACGCAGACTCTACAGAGGTTTTAATTCCTTGACCCTTTATAAAATGGTGGTATTCAACACACTGGTTGACCCATGAACTTGTGATATTATATGAGTTTTATCAATTGTAGGCTTGTGCAAAAAAAACAAGGGAAATCCACTCCAAACGCAACATAGAGAGAGGGTTGCCACTCCAACCTATAATGAAACTTCACTGCAATCACACCAAGGGTTTCCAAATTAGCGGATTCACCTCCGCACAATCAAACATTGCAAACACAACAGAGGTTCTTGTTCAATTTTCTGAGAAATCCTTAACAACACAGGAATAAAAATTTCCCCCTTTAACACAGATAAATTATCTATTTCATTTTCATACAGATAGAGCAAAAGGATACAGGGGGATACACCATGAACTAAAGAATTGATTTTTTTTTTTTTCATTTAGCAAACTAGCTATTAAAATATTTTGTAGTGTTAAAATACTATATTCTACTCTCCCTACTCTTCTCTCTTTTCATACTCTATGTGAAAAAAAAAAAAAAAACATACATATGTATATGTATTTTTTAAAACAGGCCATAGCAAAAAATCATTAAAACTGTATTAAAATTAAATTAAACTAAACCTATGTTTTAAAACTATTTCGTGGAAATTTAATAGTATAACAAAACATTACAATGTGGAGTGAGTTCGATATGTTTATAGCATGGAGAGTCATGCCAAATGACGTCAGCACCGAGCGGTGCAAAAATGAACGACGAATAATTTGCAAAGAGTTTTCGCATCAAACATAGCATCAGATGACGAGGCAGAAAAACAATGCGATACATTCTAATTGGTCGGAGGGTGTGAGTTGGATTTTGGTGGGACATGATTATCGTGTGGTTGCAAGGAACAGATGACATATGCGAGGAGTGATGCGAAATGAATTTAATTGGTCAGGGATAGAGTGACGTGGACCTAGCGGGTCCATTCAATCCAGGGATTAAACAAGGATGACGTGCCGTGTTTGAATTCGAAAAATGGCGCGATAATAACCGTGGTTGGTGCAAGAGTTTATGGCAAGGGGTTGCGTGGGTCAAACCACAATTTATCAAATCCGGAAGGTTGCGACAGTGTAAAACAAATTCAGCTGTTGTAGATGGTTTTAAAGGAAATTTAATGTGATGGCTCAATGCATTAAAATGTAGGTTGAGTGTATGATAAAAAATTCAGCTGATGTGTCCTTCTCTTCAATTAGATCAAATAGAAAATTGATGTTGTTGTCCTGTTGCCACATATTGGTAGTTGGGGTTATTTCCAACACTCCCCCTTAACCAGAACTGCTACTATCATGCATTCCGAGACATTTTATAAGAAAATTAAAACTTTTCTGCCCCAATGGCTTTGTCAAAATATCTGCAAACTATTCTTATGTTCTACAATGTTGTAAAACAACTTCTCCATTGTTGACCACTTCTATGATAAAGTGGTACTTTGCATCTATGTGCTTTGTTCTCTTGTGAAACACCTAATTCTTTGATAATGCTATTGCTGAGCTATTATCACAATAAATTTTTGTACCTTTTACCTGTTCATGGCACAGATCGCTTAGCATTCTTCTCGTCCATATTGCTTGACATGTTGCTATTGTAGCTACCACATACTCTGCCTTTGCTGTTGATAAAGCCACAATTGGTTGTTTCTTTGAAGCCCATGATATGGCTCCTAATCCTAAATGAAAAACATATCTATAGGTACTTTTACTGTCATCTATACTTCTAGCCCAACCACTGTCAGTATATCCAACTAATTTGCAGAATTTGGATTATCCACACTATCATAAAACAATTGTCAACGTTTCGAATCCCAAGGGGATCCATCTTCAGGATGACAAATGGATGAAGAATGAAAGAAGGTCGCAAGAGGTCAAGGTATAAATAGTGAAGGCTAATGATGATGAGAGGAGCCAACAATAAATTAAGTTAACCTATTTAAAATCAATTTTATTTTATTATTGGAAAAAAAAAATCCAAATTTTTTTATTTTAATCTAATTTAAATAATAAATAATAAATAATCTAAACTGTTATTTTTTTAATAATAAATTAAAATCTAATATTTTAATTTTAAGGTAATTTAAATAATAAATATTTAAAAACTTTTTAATAAATATTTAAAAATTGTCAATACCATTAGTTCCCCCACCTACGAGTTGGCGAAATATGTCGCAGAAATTCTCAAACCTCTTGTTGGGAACACTGAGTATTTTATTAAGGACTCAAGTGACTTCATCAAGCTTATTGAAAAAGAGAGTGTGGAGGAGAGTGACATCCTGGTAAGCATTGATGTGGTTTCATTGTTTATCAAAATCCATTTATATGAAGTAGTGAAGGTTATTAATGAGGTCACGGATCCTGAAACATCCAAGCTTGCTGAGATTTGTTTATGATCCACCTTCTTCATCTTTCAAGGAGAATTATATGAGAAGATATCTGGTGTCGCAATGGGATCGCCACTCCCACCTATTGTGGCCAACTTATTTATGGAAAACTTCAAAAAAACAGCCCTTGCTTACGTTCCCTTAAGTCCAGCTTGGTGGACAATATTTGTAGACAACATTAACATAAAGTGGTTGCATGGTAGGGAGAACCTTGAGAAATTATTTGATCACCTCAACTCAATTTCCACAGAAATTAAGTTTACCAAGGAGATGGAAGAAAATAGGAGCATTAATTTCTTAGATGTACTGGTTACCAGAAAATAAGATGGAACATTAGGGAATCAAGTTTTTAGGAAGAAAACCCATACTGAAAACTACCTTCATGCTGAGTCTTACGTCATCCTTCTCAAAAATTTGGTGTCCTTAACACTCTTGTTGTAAGAGACATGAGAATATCAAATTAGGAGCACCTGGATGAAGAAATATCTCACCTGGCATCTGTTTTCCTGGGTATAGGGTATAAGGAAAGGGAAATCAAGAAAGCCATAAGCAGAGCGAAAAACACTGTCATATCCAAGAGACGCCAGGATTCTCAAGAGAGCGGTGGAAGGGTTTTTCTGCCCTACATTAAAGGTGTGACAGATAAGATTTCTAGGGTTTTGGGAAGGAGTAACAATTTTGCACAATTCTCAGCAATAGGAACCATTAGACAAAATATGCACTCAATTAAAGATAGAGTTAATGAGGGGCAGCTTAAAGGTGTTTACAATATTGACTGCTAAAGTGGGAAGATTTATATTGGTGAAACTGGGCGCTCTCTTCAAAATCGTCTAAAATATCATGGTGCCGATATTAAACATGAGCGATCGCGAACCGCCGCTCTTGCTGATCACTCCTCAAAAACAAAACATCACTTACGTCTTGAGGATTCTAAAATCATTGTGAGAGAGGAACACTATCAGAGACATAAGATTAGAGAAGCACTGGAGATTATAAAACACTCGCATAACTTCAACAGGGATGGAGGATACAAGATTAGTGACAGTTAGCGACCTCTTATTAGACAAATTTGCTCCTTAGGTTCATCCTCATCCCAGGTATAGTTTTGTAGGTTTTCTTCTATTCCTTTTTGGTAAGCTAGTTTAGGGTCTTGTCAGTACATAAACTCTTATTATTCCACTCACTCGTAATAATTAATTTATTAATTAATTTTTATTCTTTTAATAAAAATTAATTAATTAATATTTATTATGAGTAAATGGAAGCTAATTAAAATAATAATTCAAATCTAACGTATTTATATAATAAAAAAATTTAGAATTAAAATTTATTAGGATTAACTAATAAGAAATTTAAATTAAAAAAACTATTAGGGTGTAATTGATGAATATTTATTAAAATTCATTTATTAACATATATTTAAATAGTTATATTATTATTTAAGATTAAATAAACATATAATATTATTTTTATTTAATATATTCCCTTAGATTAATAATTTAATTACTCCATTTTAGGTAATAATTTAACAAATTTAGTTACTCTCAAGGTTTAATAAAAAAAAAAAATTAGACATACAAATTATTTTTAATTTTAGACATTGAATATAAAAAAATTAACCAAGTATGAAATTAATATAATAAATTAGAATTTTAAACTAGGGTTATTATTTTAGAATTATAATTAATTAAAATAATATAGATAATTCAAATTAAAAAAATTTAAATATTTATTAAAAAAAATTTAAATATTTATTATTTAAATTAAATTAAAATAAAAAACTTAATTTTTTTTTACAATAATAAAATAAAATTTATTTTAAATAGATTAACATAATTTATTGTCGGATCCTCTCATCATCATTAGCCTTCACTATTTATACCTTGAGCTCTTGTGACCTTCTTTCATTCTTCATTCATTTCTCGTCCGAAAGATGGATCCCCGTTGGGATTTGAAACGTCGACAATTGTTTTATGATACTGTGGATAATCCAGATTCTGTAAATAACAACAACCACAGAATATTTTGAACCATATCCAATTAACTCAAAATTTTTAGAAGAGGTGTATAAAATAGCATACCCCTTTGTTCCTTTCACATACCTTAGAATTCTTTTTGATGCCTGTCAATGTGTCTCTTTTGGCATCTCCATAAATAAGGAAATTAAACTTACAACATGCATAATATCTCCCCTAGTTGCAGTCAAATATATAAGTCTACCAACTATGCTTTTATATAAACTTGGATCTACATCCTTGCTGCTAACTTCCTTTCTTAGTTTCCATCTAATCACTGTAGGAGTTATTGCTGCCTTACAATCCTGCATGTTAAATCTTTCAAAAAATTCTTTCACATACTTTGCTTGAGAAATAAAAATATTATTTTGATTTTTCTCTACTTCTATTCCTAAGAAGTATCTCAGAAATCCCATATCATTCATTTCAAATTCTTCTTTCATCAATGTTTTAAAAATTTCAATAAGGTAAGCATCATTACCTGTAAAGGTCACATCATCAGCATATAAAACAACAATGAGCATCTTACCATATTGTTCTTTGATGTATAATGTGGGTTCACCTTCACATTTCTCAAACCCATTTTCCAATAGATAAGCATCTATTCTGTTGTACCATGCTCTTGGTTCTTGTTTCAGCCCATACAGAGCTTTCCTCAACTTGCATACCTTGTGCTCTTGGCCTTCTTTCTCATATCCTAGAGGTTGTTCAACATAAACCTCTTCCATAAAAACTCCATTTAGGAATGTTGATTTCACATCTATTTGGTAAAATTTCCTCTTATGTTGTGCTTCTATGGACAACAATGCTCTCATTGTTTCCATTCTTGCAACTTGTGCAAACTTTTATTCATAATATCTTCCTTGTTGCTGCTTGTAGCCTTTGACAACAAGTCTGGCCATGTGCCTTTCAATATTTCCTTCAGCATTACTCTTTGTCTTATAGACCCATTTTACTCCAATCACTTCCTTACCTTTTGGGAGATCAAGTAATTCCCATGTATTTTTCTTCTCTATTGCATTCATTTCTTCATCCATAGCATCTATCCATTTCTTATCTTTTACTTCTTCTTCAAAATGAACAGGATAATTCTACATGACAATAAAAAAAAAATAAAGAGTTATTGCCTTCATTGTTTGCCTCTTGCTCATATATTTCATTCAAGATTCAAGATCTTGTCGTTCCTTCACTTCCTGAACTTGCGCTTGTGGAAGCACTCAAATCTTCTACTTGTGTTGTTCTTGGAGAAGAATTTTCTTCACTTCTAAGTGGTGTTCTCATGCCTACTTCTGGTGTTCCTTGATGTGCTTGTGTGGGTGGATGAGGTGCTCTCAATGAGGGATTTCTAGCTTCCATTTCTTCCTCATCTTCTTCTTGAGATATACAAGTCTTTGCATTCACTGTTTTCTCAATGCTTCCATCCCAAGCTTCTTCTTCAATGAACTATACATCTCTGCTTACTATGAACTTCTTGGTAGATGGTTTATACAATCTTTATTCCTTTGACTCATCACTATATCGAAAAAATATACACTTCTCGCCCTTGCTATCCAACTTCTTCCTTAGCTGATCTGGAATATGTTCATAAGCCACATGTCCAAATACTCGCCTATGGGTGACAAATTGTTTTATGCCACTACATGCTTCTTATGGAACTCTATTCATCACACTCTTTTTTGGGCATCTATTTAGCACATATGTTGCATAATGTACATCTTCAACCCAATATTCATTTGGAAAATATTTTTTCCTCAACATGCTTCTTACCATATCCATGATGATTTTATTTTTCCTTTCAGAAACACCATTTTTTTGTGGTGTATACCTTATTTTAAACTGCTTATTTATCCCATTTTCTTTACAAAAATGGAGGAAATATTTTGAGATATATTATCCTCCTCTAAACTTTTATATCTTGCCCACTTTGATTCTCTACAAGAGCTTTAAAGTGGCTGAACTTCTCAAACAATTCACTCTTCATCTTTAAGAAATACACCCATGTTTTTCTTGTATAATCATCAATAAAAGTCAACATATAATGAATTCCTCCTAAATATGGTGTTTTCATTGGTCCACAAAAATCTGAATGGACTATATCTAAGGGTGATTTTTTCCCTTATGCTCTTTCCTGATGGAAATCTTTCTCTCTTTTGTATTCCCAAGATGAAACCTTCACAAAGGATGTCTAGTCTCTCAATCAATGGTAACCCCTTTACCATTCTTTTTCTGTGTAAAAAATTTAGCCCTCCAAATTTGAGATGTCCTAATCTCAAGTTCCATAGCCACTTTTCATCCTTTGCTTCCTTTTGTAATGTCTTTTGTGTCACAGCTGCCATTGCAACTCCTTTCTTCAAATCTTCTCTCATCTTGAGAGGAAACATCCTATTTCTTGTCATCTTCACTTGTGAAATCCTTTGATTTCTTGGTGGTATGTCCATGGTGGTACATACATCATCTTCAAAGAATACATTGTAGCACTTTTGAATGAGTTGTCCAATGCTGAAAAGGTTACACATCATACTAGGTACATAGTATCCATCTGATATGGATTTATTTTCTCCTTTTCTTGTCAAAACACTTACTCTACCTTTTCCCATGATAGATACTTTGATGTTTGTTCCCAATGTTACTTAATACTTTACATTATCATCCAATGTGTAAAACATTGACATGTTTCTGGTTATATGGTTACTGCATCCTGAATCTAGCAACCATATATATTCATTCTTTTCTTCAGCCATATTACGTGCTAAAAGCAAATTGTAATATCTCATTTCGAGGATATCTCTAAAAAACGACAAACTCCAACAAGAGATGGACTGGGAGGGAATTTACTGAATATTCCTCCTCTGAAAAGAGGACGAGATCCGGAGGCTACCTGGCCCTTTCCAGACTCTGTCTAAGAGTGAAAGATAAACATACCAAGTGGTATAGAACTAGAATGCTCATAACTATAAATAAATAACAGTGTAGCAAACATGTAATAACAGAGGAAGAAATTACGGCAACTCATCCAGAAAACATAGAGAGGAAATGTTGAGAAATTTTATTTATATGAGAAATAAAATGAAGTACAATAGGTGATCAAAGTGATGGCACCTAATCTTTCTCAAGGCAAGTGAAGAAACACTCTCAGAAAAATACAAGAATGGTTGCTCTATAAACTGCGTCCCAGCTGCTAGAAAACTACCGTGTAGCTGCTACTACTGGAATGGGCTGAAGACTAGGGGCTGACCCCCTTGCCAGAATGAGCTGAAAATCTGAAAACCTCCTCTCCTCAACAACTTGGACAAAACCTAGAAACCATATAAAAAATGGCCAACCCCCGAAAATCACTAGAAACTGCCTCCTCAGGGAATTACGCTGGCCTCCAAGGCTTTGCGCAGAGGCTAAATGGAAATAGATGAAACTCTGCCTCAAACTCTACCAAAATCCTCCTGTGGGCAAAGGCTATTCCTTTGCTCGAAATCTCAGTTGAATCTCCTGCCGAAACCCCAACCCGTAACACCACCCAAAGGGACTGCGTCCTCTCTCCCAGTGACTGTGCAGTCTCTATAAGCTCCAGCTCCACAAAAAACCCAAATAATAAAACTACTCACAAAATAATGAAAAACCAACCTTTCCCGAGCAGGCACTCGAAGTCCCCCGGGGCTAAGGGCGAGATCTCCGACCGGAGACACTCAAAGCACTAAACAGTGCTGCAGACAGGCTAAACAGCCAGCGTGCTCAAGAAGACAAACGTCTCACTCAAAATCATCAACTCTAGAATGAATGAAATGAGAAGGCTCCTCCCATTTGATAACGTTGGTTTCCCTCCAAAACCCCAACGTATCCTTTCTCTCTTGCCACGTGCTCATCCTTATCTGCGCAGAAGCTTCTAGAGCATACGTGGGTCCCCTCTCTACATGGTCTCTTGGCCCCCCCCTTGGCTCACTTAAGTTACAATGTTGTGTCTACTAGGGAGTGAAATTTATTTTTAGAGTGTGCTATGCTCCCCTCTACTCACTTTTATTTATAATTTAATTATATAATAAAAAATTGATGAAAATTAATATTTCCAATTAGCTTCTGCTAATTGGGAATATTACAGTCCTCCGCGCCAAAAATTTCTTGTCCTCAAGCAATGCCTGAACAAGCCTCCTCTCTAGCTGATGCTCCCCACTGACACTTCAAAATGTGCCTGGGTCCCAGATGCGCCACTGAAACCTCCCTGACCTCTGCATCACCCTGATATGAAGGGACATCTTAATGCTAGGATCCCAAACTGACCTCTCACGGTACCAGCCAACCAACAGTTCTCCCGGATCCCATCGCCACCCTGGCCAATAATCGCCCAAGTCCCATGGCTCAGACTGCGCACTGCCTCCGGCTATGACTGATGCTCTAAGAGGCAAAGACCATGATCCATGTTGCGTTGTATCTGTGAGTGTGTAAGTTGTCCCAACAGTTGTGTACAACCTCATCACCTCTCTCTAATCCAAGTCTTGACTCAATCCCATGCTGATCCTACTCTGCTGAATCGGGATGGAGTGCTGAAGAAATGACGACCTCTGCCCCCCTGCCATCTAGAATCTGTAACATCTACTATGTCCAAGGGCCCCTGCTCCGCTGTGCTCCCTACGAAGAATAATGTATCATCAAGAGGGTACCAACTCATGATCTCCCGCCAGTCCATCCTGGAAGAAGAATCTGATGTAGCAACAACAACCGCATATCGAACATGCCTGGAGTGTTGCCGCCAGCCCGTAATCAACTCCCACTGCTCTGCCCTGTCTGCCAATGAAAGTTGCCAGTAGAAGGAAGCCACTCTCTCTATAATGGTCCAAAGTGGGCAAGATATGCTACAAGCTCCATCGATGTACTCCTGGAGAGTGCTACCCACTAAAAATACTGCAGCTCTGCTGACTGCGTGTACATCTATCTGTGCCTCATCCCTGTTTCGACCCACAGATGGATGCTCCACCATATCCAATAGATCCTCCCACTCCTGATCAGAAATATCATGCTACCACTGTCTACTGGCCCCTTGTAGAATAATCCCATCAACCTCCAACACCTCTAGAGGATATGGATCTGCAAATGCTATCACTGTACTCGATGTCAGTGCATCTGACTGCCCCACCTCAATGGCTGACCCCAATGTTAGCCGCATATCCCTCATCGGCTCAATGTGAGCGTCCATCTGGCTCTCCCCCAAAATAATATCATGCCTGATGTGAATAACGTCCTCCTCTGTCAACTCAGGCTCCATCACCTGCTGCTCTAGCTGAATCGTCACAAGTGACTCTTCACCCAGAGTATCTCCCGCAGAGTCTCATGACTGCTCACCTTGGACACTGGAATGCAGCTCCGGTCTACTGTCACCATCTCTGCATGACTACTCTCACTCCCCAGGAGTGTCCTCAACTGATCCTATGGAATTATATGAAAAACAGTCCTCACCCTAGCATACAGAAGGAATGCCCTCCTGTTCTACCTCTGCCACCTCATCTAGATTGAATATGCCATCCACCCTCTCGATAAAGTGTCGATACAATGTCTGGAGCCCAGACACATACTGGGATGCTACCTCTGCTGTACCCAGTATCCTCTGCTCATGCATGATCTCGACATGCCCTGAGGGAAAAATGACGCATGTCTCCCTCATGACCCACTCCCCAAGCATAGGCTCAGTAATGACTGATGTGCCACCCTTGTAGAGGATCATCTCATCCCCTAACCTGTGGCTGTCAACTAGTGCCCTGACCTAGTGCCACTGCTGAGAAGTCTCTCCCCTAATGTGTTGAGTGTCATCCAAATATCTTGGGTGAGCCTCGCGTACCCCGTTGCTCATGCCCAAGGTGCCAAAGGACAACGACAAAATCAAGTGTGCCCGTCAGTGATGTAGAAGAGGGTCAGGTCTATGAATCCCTACAGATGTCGTCAGGTATCGCTCATCTGTCTCCCCGTTGATCCTGGGTGAAATTCCCACAAAGGTAAGCATGGTGTCCCTGTCCATGAGTCTCCCTAGAGGCAATTCTCTAAGACCGTGCTGTGTAGCACCATATGCCCTCGCATACCACCGATAATCCATGTACTCCTCGACATGCCACTGCATACTAAGGCATACCCTTGTATACTGCTGGATACCCCAAGCTATTCTTGTACCACCCTGTACCGTCTTGTGACCTGACTGTGTCCAGGAATCGGTCACTCCCCGCCTGCTCTCAATGTGATGTAGGACACTCCTACTCCACAATCCAGTCCCACACACTACGGTACACCACCATGCAACTCCATGTCCACCGGTAGTCCATTGCTCAATGCTAGAGGCTCCCCACATCCCTGGATGTGATGACCTAGAGCTGTGCCTCTACATGTCAGACTACCCCCAATCGGTATCATCATCTCCGCCGTCGCATCACTATACCCGCCGACGAATGGATCATCACTCCAAACCCTCCTCAAGGGGTCCGAGAAGTGAATCTTCCTATGTGTGAGTAGTGTTACCACCACTTCTCGGCTCCGCTACGTCCTCTGTGCCCCACACAAAGGTGAAGAATCCTTGGCTCCATACAAGGCGCCATCTGGTGGCCTACTAATGCCACCTCCTCCGACAAGCTCCTGCCAAGGTATTTTGACCACCCCATGATCCCATGTATAAGTGTCATACCAAGACAACCTAGGGAGTTTGCCCATAAACTGGTTGGCCACTGGAGTTGACCGAAACTCCCCTAGTGAATGTGCATGCTTTACTGCTAGGCCAACTGTACCCTCCAAGACATAGTCAACTGATCTGCCTGGGAAATGATAGCTGATCCCGCCTAGATCCCAATGCCAATCTGGGGTTCCTGTATTCCTAGCACCTGGGAACTCCTGCTGAACTACACCCGGGTCCACCACCATCTCCATAACCCACTCCACCGGTTAGCAACTCAAAATCTCTCGCCATCCAACCTCAACATGTGGATGTTGCACCCTGTGCAACCCCGATCGTCTCATCCTGCTAACCAATTCAACGTATGAGATCTGACTAGGTGACTCCATCTCTCTCTCTCCAATGGGAAGAGGTGTCCCAAAAACACTGCTAGTCCCATCCATGCATGCCTGAAGGGGAATGATCTGACGCTCCAACGTGCCCTCTGGTTGTACCATCAGGGAATCCAGTCGTTCCCCAATGCGGACCAACTTGGCTGCCGACTCGGCACAAGCCACTCTCATGCCCTCCATCTCCCTCTCCTGCAACAAAATGGCCTCCCGTACTGACATGGCCTTCCCCTTCAAAACTAGAAGGTCTGCTCGAAGCCGATGATACCGCTATCTGCGACGATCATCCAATACCTCTGTATCTCCTAGTGCCTCATCGAAGGTGGATACATCTCCTGACACCTCACCCATCTGTCGTGTGCTGCTACCACCCGAAAACTCGGACATGGCTCCATTCATCACCTCAATGGATGGCTCTACTGGGGTAGGCTCTACCTTCTCCACTACGATATCAACCGACACAGTCAAGGAGGTCTCCAATGAGGGTGAGTCCTGTGTCACACTAGGTGTATCCTCAAACTACCTACAATCCTGTGTGCCCTCATCCTCCAAGTGCGAGGTAACCATTTTGATGGTTTTCCCCTCTAATACTCGGTCAAGCTAGAAAGAGGCATCCAACTTCTCCACCAAAGCTTTTTCTGAATGTTTGGATGACCCGTCAAATGTCGGTAAATGGAATCTGCCCACTATGCACTGCAAGCCCCCATCATGTGAGTGCTTGTTCCCTCTGTGAAAGTTGTGGGGTCTGCTATCCCGCTGGAGCTGAACAAAATCTCTGAATGGAAGGGCATCCCTGAACTCCTGCGAATATGCCTGATACTCGGCGAAATAATCACCCATGTGGCCAGGTTTTGGCTCCTACTGTGCTCCTGACCCTGTGTCTGCACCCAGAAAAGTGGGCATAGTGGAACGTGTGGGTGTATGTGATGCCATAAACTGAGTGGCATCATGCTCCGGCAAATGGTGGGATGTGTCTAATCCCTCACCAATCTGGAAACCCCTTGGGGTTTCACGCTATCTAGCCTCCACAGCGGTGAATCTCTGCCCCATCATCTCAATTTGCCTCGATAGATACTGTACTAATTTGAGGAGCATCTCCCCAAATCTCTTCGCATCATCATCACCTCCCATCGGCTCCTCCTACTCTGTTTCTACAGGCGCCTCCTGTTCTGCGTCTATCACAGGCTCCTCATGTTCTGTGTCTACAGGCTCCTCCTATTCTACGTCTATCACAGGCTCCTCATGTTCTGTGTCTACAGGCTCCTCCAGAAACTGCACTGCTGCTCCAGGAATACACTTCTACTTGACTTATGCCTCTGATTTACCCACTAAAAATTGCTCAGAAAATTATAAGAATTTGGGAGGGTGATCCCTGCCCAAAACCCAGAAAAACCCAGAAAGGGTTTCTTCTAATTCCAACCTTCAAAATCTGACCCTTTGTAGTTTGCCCTTCTTCCAATTTCGTTTTTTGGCACTGCAACTGCTACTGTCAATCGTTGCTCTCCAAAATCCCAGAAAGCCTCCTCATATGGCTCTCCTATCAATTTCCCAACATCTCAGATCTAAAATCCTACCAATGAAGCTCCCACAAATGACCCTCCTCCAATAACTGCATAGGCCATTCTAACCAAAATAGCCAAAATAGTTGCAACTGAAAACTCAAAACCTGCAGGCTGATCCAAGATTGAAGCTCTGATACCACTGTAATATCTCGTTTCGGGGATATCTCTAAAACACGACAAACTCCAACCAGAGATGAACTGGGAGGGAATTTAGTGGATAATCCGCCTCTGAAAAGAGGACGAGATCCAAAGGCTACCCGGCCCTTTCCAGACTCTGTCTAAGAGTGAAAGATAAACACACCAAGTGGTATAGAACTAGAATGCTCAGAAGTATAAATAAATAACAGTGTAGAAAACATATAATAACAGAGGAAGAAATTACGGAAACTCATCTAGAAAACATAGAGAGGAAATGCTGAGCCATTTTATTAATCTGAGAAATAAAATGAAGTACAATACATGATCAGAGTGATGGAACCTAATCTTGCTCAAGGCAAGTGAAGAAACACTCTTAGAAAAATATAGAAATGGCTGCTCTATAAACTGCATCCCAGCTGCTAGAAAATTGCCATGTAGCTGCTACTGCTAGAATGGACTGAAGACTAGGGGCTAATCCCCTTGCCAAAATGAGCTGAAAATATGCAAACGTCCTCTCCTCAACAACCTGGACAAAACCCAAAAACCATATCAAAAATGGCCAACCCCCGAAAATCACCAGAAACTGCCTCCTCAGGGAATTACACTCGCCTCCAAGGCTTTGCGTAGAGGCTAAATGGAAATAGCTAAAAATCTGCCTCAAACTCCGTCAAAATCCTCCTATGGGAAAAGGCTGTCCCTTTTCTCGAAATCTCAGTTGAATCTCCTCCTGAAACCCCAATCTGTAACACCACCCAAAGGGACTGCGCCCTCTCTCCCAATGACTGCGCAGTCTCTATAAGCTCCAGCTCCACAACAAACCCAAACAATAAAACTACTCACAAAATACTGAAAAGCCAACCTTGCCCGAGCAGGCACTCGAAGTCCCCTGTGGCTAAGGGCGAGATCTCCGACCGGAGACACTCAATGCACTAAACAGTGCTGCAGACAGGCTAAACAACTAGCATGCTCAAGAAGACAAACGTCTCACTCAAAATCATCAACTCTAGAATGAATGAAATGAGAAGGCTCCTCCCATTTTATAACATTGGTTTCCCTCCAAAACCCCAACTAGCCTTTCTCTCTTGCCACGTGCTCATCCTTATCTACGCAGAAGCTTCTAGAACATACGTGGGTCCCCTCTCTACATGGTCTCTTGGCCCCCCCCTTGGCTCAGTTAAGTTACAACGTTGTGTCTACTAGGGAGTGAACTTTATTTTTAGAGTGAGTTATGCTCCCCTCTACTCACTTTTATTTATAATTTAATTATATAAGGCAAAATTGATGAAAATTAATATTTCCAATTAGCTGCTGCTAATTGGGAATATTACACAAATTTTCTTGACTTTGAGTTTCTTTAGTAAATTTAGCGTTGGGTCTATTACCCATGTGACTCTATTTCTTTCTACATTCGTTGGCATAGTGCCCATACTTCTTACAGTAATTACATTGGACTTGCGATTTATCATACCTTTGTCCATGTGTTTGTTTTTTTTCTCCTTGTTGGCTGTTGCCTTGACTCAAATTCTAATTTTGGTTGCCGTCCCTTCCACTTATACTTGTAGGGATGTTTCTTCCTCCTTTTTTCTGGCTTCTGCCTCTACCTCTTCTTCGGTAGTTTGATCTACCTTGACCTCTTCCTCTTCCAATGGAAATTTGGGTCTTGAAAGCATGCTCTAAAGATGAGTTTGCTATTTTTTTCAGTCTTTCTTCATGTGTCATCAAAGATGCATGAAGCTCATCAACTATAAATCTTGAGAGATCCTTTGTCTCTTCAATAGTAGTGAATAACACATTGAATCTTGAGGGTAAACTTCTCAATATTTACTCCACTATTTTTCTTTCCTCAATTGTGTCTCCATGAGATATCATTTGGGTAACCAACGCAATCAACTGTGTGAAGAATGAGTATAAAATATCAGACTCTTTCATGCAAATAACTTCAAACTCTCTTCTCATTACTTGAAGCTTTTCTATCTTTACTTTCTCGATACCTTGATAGGTTTTCTGGAGGGTATCCCATTCCTCCTTAGACTTATTTTCTGCTGCATTTATTGGAAATATACTTTTATGCATTGCTTGATAGAGATAATAGATGGATTTTGAGTCCCCCTTCTTATTATTCTTCAACAAATCCTTTTCTACTTGTGTTAAGGCATTATACTTTTTTGCATCAGTTGGTTCTTCATATCCATCTTCAACCAGTTCCCATAAGTCTTGAGATGCAAACAAGGCTCTCATTGTGATTTCAGATATATGTATATCCTTTTGAAATGAACAGTGACACTACTATGCAAATACTTGACTTGCTGAAACCTTCATTATGCTGGAGAAATGCTTCAACAATATTCTTCTTCATTCAGCTTCTTCAACAACTACTGAGAGCCTGGACTAGCTCTAATACCATGTCGGGTTTTCTGAGAAATCCTTAACAACAGAGGAATAAAAATTCCCCCCTTTAACAAAAATAAATTCACTATTTCATTTGCATACACACTGAGCAAAAGGCATAGTGATACACTGTGAACTGAAGAAGTCTTGTTTTGTTTTCATTTAACAAAATAACTGTTACAATCTTCTATAGTGTTAAACTACTATATTCTACTTTCCCTGCTCTTCTCTCTTTTCATACTCTATGTGAAAAAAAAAAAGATATATATGTATATGTTTTTTCTTAAAGAGGTTGTAGCCAGAAATCATTAAAACTTTATTAAAATTAAATTAAACTAAACCTATGTTTTAAAAATATTTCGTGGACATTTAATAGTATAAAAAAACATTACACTGCGGAGTGAGCACGATATGTTTATCACATGGAGATTCGTGAAAAATTACGTCACCACTGAGCAGTGTGAAAAATTAACAACGAACAATTTGCAAAGAGTTTTCACATCAAACAACACGTCGGCTAATAATTCAGAACAAGAATGCGATACGTTCTAATTGATCAGAGGCTGTGAGTTGGAATTTGGTGGGAAATGCTTATCACGCAGTTGCGAGGAAGGGATGACATAAGCAAGGAGTGAGGCGAAATGAATTCGATGTGTCAGGGATAGAGTGATGTGGACCTAGCGGGTCCATTCAATGCGCAGATTAAATAGGGATGACGTGGCGTGTTTGAATTCGAAAAATGGCCCGATAATAACTGTGGTAGGTGCGAGATTTTATGGCAGGGCGTTGCATGGGTCAAACCACGATTTATCAAATCGAGAATGCTACGACAGTGTAAAATAAATTTGGCTGTTGCAGGTGGTTTTAAAGTAAATTTAATGTGATGGTTCAATGCATTAAAATGAAGGTTGAGTGTATGATCAAAAATTCAACTGTTGTGTCCTTCTCTTCAATGAGATCAAATAAAAAATTGATGTTTTTATCCTTTTGCCACATATTGGTAGTTGGGGTTATTTCCAACAGTTCCAAACTCACACTGACCTCTAAATTTATGGTTTCTCCTCCCTCTACATCGTCAATTACGCCAACAAATTATGGTTCTCTTTGCCTCGAAAAGAAAGGTACTTCCAGGTCAACGTGAAGGATACACAGGTTGTAACCACAACCACCCCAACTTCTCTGTTGGGCATGGTCCTCAGATCTCACCTCCCATTCCATGAAGACATTCAAGTGTTTGAACCAATCTGATACCACTTCCAGGCCCATAACTTCACCAAGACAAAAAAAATATATATATGATACTTTAGTTATTAATTACAAATATTTATAAATACAAAGAAGTAGAAGGAAATAATTAGTTTGTATAACTTCTCTCCATACGGGAATAATATAAAATAACTAAACCTAAATAAACAGAAATCCTGAAGGATTAGTTTAACAACATTAACTACTAAATGTTAGATGCTATTCTTTTAAGTTGCAAATATTTCCTTTTCTCGATCATTGCTTCCGAAGGAGAAAAACAGTAATGGAAGAAACAACACTTATAAAAATGAGAGGGTGAGTATCGAGGAGGGAAAATGTTTCACCCGAAATTTTGATTTCTAGGACAACTGACGGGAAAAAATTTCGAGCTAAGAGCTCAACCACGTTACTACATGATAATATGATCAGATTTTTTTTTTTCTAATTAAAATCAGATACCTACATAAAAATAAAATAAAAAACATTTAACTTCATATTATCTATTTGATCATGTATAAGACAAAGAAAGATTATGAAATATTGACATCTATAATTTAGAACTTTGATATTCCTCAAACCAGTTTCAATATAGACGAGGCTTAACGACTTAATAAAAATGTTCAAAGTGGTTTGAATTAACCATATTATTGCAGTACCTCACCTTAAAATTTCCTGATTAACATACCCTTTCATACAATTTCATATATTATTTCCTAATTAATGTACCCTTTAATACTTTCCTAATTTCTTCAGTTGATATTTTTATACGAGAAAATCTTGTAGATATTGCTCATAATATTGAATTCACTAGGATCGAAGATGTCATCTTACCCTTCTCAGTGAAAATGCTATGAAGAATGTTCAGCCACCGCATAAAAATTTGATTATTAATGGTTGTATGCTTTAATAAATTGTGATCTCTTATTGCTTTCTTTATGTTCTTTGGGATTTTCTTTCCTCTAATTAAGGTGAAATGGTTAGAATTTTACATAGACTAACGACAATGGCCATTTAAGTCACAAGCCAATCAACATTGAAAAGGTATGAAAGGGTATGTGAAAAATAGGTGTGAGACAGATTATAATAATAAATTCATATTATTATGCATCCCTTCAAATTTTTAATCAATTTTGATGAAAACATGTTTTTTATTTCGAGTCTAAAATTATTTACATATATATAACCATAGGGAATCGGTAAATTTTTGGACTAATCTAGGGGTTTTTCATGATCAAATCTTGACACAAAGATTATATCCAATAACCTACAAAAAAATATACCATAGCTTATGATTTAGCAAGAGTTGAGAGTCTCAGAAATTGGGAGTCTACACCTTCAGCCGAGATCATAGCAAGACATATAATCAATGGGATTTGAATTGCAGTATCATTGGTTTCACCCAACAAAACATACTATTAAAGCAGATATATAAATTATAAACTTTTCTAATCCACATACCCTTTCATTCCTTTTCAATGTCAATTGGCTTGTCACATAAATGACCATTGTCGTTAGTCTATGTTAAACATTAACCATTTTCATCTTAATTCACAAGGAAAGGAAAAACAATCCCAAAGTACTAAAATAAAGTATTAATAGATTAAAATTTATTAAAGCATACAACTATTAATAATAAATGTTTCTCGGGTTCCTGAACGTTCTTCATAGAATTTTCACTGAGCTGGATAAGGTGACATGTCCAAGCTTGATGGATTTAATCCAGTGACCAATTTCTAAAAAAATGCCTCATATAAAAAAAATCAAACAAAGAAAAAATGCTTGGAGAAACTATCGGACATAGATATTCTCGCCTGGGATTGGAACACAAGACCTTTGGGGACATAACCACCCCCTGAACTATTGGATGATAAGGCTTGGGACTGAATAAAAATAGTGTCTCCTACAAGCCTAGTAGATGATTTAATTTGAAAATATGGAGAGAGATTGACCAAAATATCCATAAAATATAGAAAATATATCATCCCCAAGGAAAAAACAAACATGTAAATGGGTCCACTGATCCAAAAAAAAAGTGGGAATGCAAAGAAGTAGGTGCGTGTCCCAAGTGACCATAAATTGTTGCCTCTAATTACTTCATTCTCGACATAATCTACTAGGATTATTGAATTCATCGTGTTGATGATAAAGCTCACATGAATGTAATAACACATTGTACATACGAGACAAAGTCTACAAATAAGCAAAGTAGCAGGCTCACATATTTGATAGATGGCATTAAGGAACTTCAACTTCTGAAGAATATCCCATTTATTAGTCGATTAGAGTCGGAGTTGATCCTTATCGGGAAGGCCACTATGGTGCTAATAAGAATATAATACTTAGTGAGAGATTGGGAAGATAAACTACAACATTTATGTTGCTTCATATGAATATAAGAGCCAGTGAATTATTCTTTGGCATATCCTACAAAAAATTGTCGAATTCCATATCCTAAAAAAATGAGGATTCAAAAACCTAACAAAATAAGGAAAAATAGTTTATGAATATGGAGAAAAATGAGGAAACTAAATAGTAATTTTGTTAGTTATTACTTTAATAATCTCTATACCCAAAATATTTTGTTTCCATTTTCGAATCCTATGAGGGTGGTAGACAACCAAGAAAAGAAAAATGTTGGAACCAGCACTATGTTCACATTTACAGCTAGATAGCTCCAAAACATCTCGTCCCTCATGTTTTTTGTAAGATTATTTTATTACTCGCAATGTTATAAAAGTACATAGAATAACTTCATTATATAGAAATAGAAAAGGCCGAGTGTCGGTTAAGGATAACTACGACAACTGGGAAGATGAAATTCCCTATGAGAGATTACAACTCACCATACTTCGCTCATAGAGTAATGAAGCATTGGAAAAACCAACTCTAACACCCACCCTTAAATGAAACATAGAGAGTAACTAAAGAAGAAAGAAAAAAAAAATGGATCCCAACAAGGAGGCCTGATTAAGTAGCCATGTACAAACTCTCATGAGCAGAGAAAGAGAGAAAAACCACACGGAAAAAATGCCCCCCAAACATGAAATGTTTTAAAGTACTATTACTTTGAAGATGAGAGCCTTGAAACATTAGTGAGGTCAGTCAATCTCTAAAGAAGGATTGCTTTAGAGGTGCAAGGGTAGCAAACACTATCAGCTTCCCCAAAAAATGATCCAGAGAAAATAAGGGTTGCTAAAGAACTAGGAGAAAGGCTTCAAACAAAATTCACACCATAAACCAACAAACAATCAATGATGTCTATAAATATGGAAAAATATATCCATTTTATAGCAATGGAGGAGGACCAATGTCTCTTAAGGATAACTATGACAGATGGGAAGATGAAAGTTCCTATGTGAGATTACAAGTCACCATACTTAGCTCATAGGGAAATGAAGTGTTACATAATCCAACTCTAACAACCCCCCTTAAGAAAAACATGAGTAACTAAAGAAGAAATAAAATAAATAATGTATCATGAAATGAGGCCTGATTAGGTATCCAAGTACAAACCCTCATAAGTAGAGAAATAGAGAAAAATCTGAAGGAAAAAACTCCCCCTCACCCCAAAAGAGAGAAAGATGTAAATCTTAAAATTATCATGGAGGTGAAACTTTAGATCCCATAATGATTAACTAAATGGAAAGAACATAGGTCTGCTCTAATAAATAAATATGAAATGCTAAAATACCAATATTATGACTATCGGAGCCATGAAAACTCAATGAGTTGTGTCAATATCTGAAGTAGGATTGTGGCAGGGGCACAAGGGTGCCAAACACTGTCAATGTCCCCAAAAAAACTCCATAGAAAATTGGTATTGGTAAAGAACAAGGAGAAAGGCTTAAAACATTAGCAACACCAGCAACAACCCAACAAATGATGTGGCTTATAAATATGGAAAACTCAACTAAAACATCATACAACAACACGTGTGAATTTGTTTAAGGATTTTCACCATCACAATGTTCAAACATAATAAATGATAGCAATCAACAATGAAATGAAAACTATATTTCTCACCATGTAACTTCCCCCCTAAAGACAACTATGGAAGGAGGGAGAATCAATAGTCTCCATTGTCAACAAATCCCGCCCTCTGAAACATAGTTAAGGGAACAATGGAAATCAACAATGAACAAGTGATGCAAGACGATGATTGGAATTCTATAAGCATTGGTTCAAATGATTCCATAACCATCCATTGATCCATCCACAAAAAATATTGATGGTCAACAATGATCCATGATTCATTCTCTCACGCCTCTTTTGTAATGATATTTATGTAAAAATAATAATTGACCAAATATTTGGATGCATGGGTAATTTCATCAAATGGGGATGTGCAAAAGGCTCAATTTTTTCTGCTACAGACTCAAAGTTGATTGCAAAAACACTTTCATTCATAATGAAATTTGCAACGATGTCATCAATTTGTTTATCATAATGAGTAGGAGAATTTTCCTTGAGTGCCTTTGTATGAATTTCTTCAACAAAAAATGACACCTCTATAGTCAAAATAGAAATTGACGTAGATGATGTGGAAGAAAAAATATCATATCAAGACCTTCCCTTTAAGTTTACATTGTATGGTTAATATAAGAAACAATTCCATGTCCATTCTTCCCAAGTCATCCTCCAACATATCCCATTTTTCTCGAAAATAAACATCCAATACTTGTAGTATGTTTTTCAAAATTGGGTGCGACATAAGCTTGTGATGAGTCATGATCATCACCATTAGGTTTATGAAATTAAACATCATGAAGTGTGGAATAGGATGAACTTGAGAGCTTACCATCAATTGTTACCATCTCCTATTTATGAAGAAGACTAACTTTCAATTCAAGTTGCTACTTAGACTCTTGCATATTTTGAATAACCTCATCACTCTTAATCAACCATTGTGACAATTCATCATAATCTTGTTTGAAAAGCTCATAGTGTTCTAACATTGTTTCTTTTAAACAAATAACATCCATAATACATTTCTCCTCCAATGTGTGAAGTTGTTTCTTCAAATTTTCGGTTTCTGAGTCAAAAAAAGACTCAGCTTCTTCCCCAAAGTCATCAAGGAGGTTAATATTCTCCTAAAATTCATCTCCAAGCATCTAAAAATATTTTCCCATGGTTGAATTGAGATGGTAATCCTTCTTTATTTTCTCAGCTATTGAAGTTTGCAACCGATTCTTAAAGGTTCCATTCTCTTCTTTCAATAGAGTTACTATTGATTGGAATTAAAGGTCCTCTTTACGAAGTTCATATGCTACCTTCATCTTGCGAAGCTCGTGCAATATTTTACCCATCATGAAAATACAAAGTTGGAAAATCTATTTCCACCAGCTATACATGCAAAAAAATGCTACAAAAGAAGACTAATGATAACAACAACAATAGCTTTATACTTCCTATTACCAAACAAATAAGCGAAATACACCTAGATTTGGATGAATAGTATAAAGTTACTCTCCGATGGAAATTATTTTATAATATTTAACCTTTCAAAAAATCCTTAAATTTTTTGGAATTGATATCCTCGAATGTATCCCCCAATTTAATAATGCTAAAAAACAAAATCACCTATAAAATTTTTTATCTACCACAAACATTAAAAGGGCTCACCAACCAAAAAAAAATACTACACCGATATGTGTGTTGCCTTCGAAGACCTTGGACACTGGTGAATAAGGTGAAAAATAAACAATATTTAAAGGATGACGTTAAAAATATTTCGTTGCACCCTTAAAAACCCCACGGAGGGCCCATAATCATTGCCATAACAACACTTGGATCTTGTGGGCTCCATGTGTTTTGATGTTTCTAGAGTTTTCACTCAGTTTGAAAGACACTTGTATGATCTCGAATAAAAGATGAAGAATTAGAATTGGATTAAACTCTTTACCCGGCTGTGAATTCCTTTTTCATCTAATTCTCAGATGACCTCAAATATAAATAATGTGAATTCGAAATCTCACCCCTTAGTGGTGGCAATTATGATTATGTGATATTTTTCATGGTCGATCTATAGAGTGACACAAACTCCTGTGTCGTTAAATTAAATATACTCAGAATTATATCAATTTTACCAAAGATTAAAAGCTGAGTGATCCAGCCTAGAACGCTTGCTGCTTGCTAACTTCAGCCATGATGTCAGACGTTTAGACAAAAATCATGGGGAATTGGAAGAATGAAAATATTGATGGAACCACAACTAAGTCCATCATTTGCACGAATCTATCCTTCAAATCTATAACATATCCATTTTTTTCCTCGTAGATCTAGGCATTGAAGCAATAGATCAAAACTATGAAAGAAGCATGAAAACAAGGATCTCATTATAATAGAAACTCCATTCATTACATGCTTACACACAGAGGGCCTGTTTGCCTTTACACCTAACTAGTCCAGTTGCTCGGCCCTACAAAGATGAAAAAAACTGAAGATTCCAAAGAAGAGCTTACGATTGCATTACAAACACATTTATTTATACATAAAACTAGGCAGAGTTTCAATAGTGGATTTCACCGTCATTTATTTTTTACCTAAACTTAAACTACTACTGCGACAAATAAATAATTTTCTGACTAACAATGCATTGTTTTTATATGAACATAGGGAGTGATGAATACTCTAACATCTCCAACTACTGGAAAAGACCATCTAGCAGATGTTTTTTAGGAACCCCTTATAAAAATACCCGATATCCGTTTCTAGTGGAGGTTACTAGAGGAGGTTGGCAGGCAGAGGTTTTTGTGGATGTTTCTCATCCAGTGCACTTATCTGCGTAAACCACAATGGTGCGTTGAACAAGAGAAAGCATCGGTGCGCACAAAACATTAGCACACTCGATACCATGCACTTCATACAAACCCGCCTGATGCATCTTATTATTGTAGCGCACTGGTGCTTTACAACTCTTCTGCACAGGCGCCTCATAAAAAATCACACCAAATCATAAACCGCCCAGTGTGGTCTTAAGAAACTACATCAGTGTGCCCATAAAACCCTGCGCACCAGAACTGGGTTAAAAATTAAACAAATTACGACAAAAAAACTACATTTTTCACTTTTCTCAGTGCTCCATAACTCTCAAGCACCGGTGAAGTTTATCCTTGTCTGAGCCACCCTAACATTGGTGCTCCCATTGCACCCATTGCACACACTACTGCTATGCATTGCCCACCAATCTCCAACTTGAAGTTTGCAAAACGGTGGCAAATTTTCTTTTGCAAATTCTACAGTCAATATCCCTCCTCGATGGCCAAATGTACAGATATTTGTATTGTTTTTCCATGATTAAGCCTTTTATTGGATTAAAATATAAAATAACCTTAAAATTAACCATTTAAAAGAAAAAAAATCTATCGCGCAATGTGCTCGAGCCGTTCGGCTCGCACTAGTTTGCGATGTTCCTATAAATTTACAGGCCGCACTGCAACTGATGCTAATGGTATCTGCACCAGTTCTGGGGTGGTATGGAAAGGTGCATGGTGTTATTTTACATTTTTTTTAAAATTTTGGTGCATTTGTTTATCCGGCCTCACTATTGACCATGTGGAATAGCAGCAAAGCTATGCGTTGACTTAAATATCAGCCCCAGGGCAGGTATTTTTGTCAACGCACTGCATTCCACATTTTGACCGTGTCAACAGTGCGACCTGGTAAACCGGTGCTAACGGTATCCGCACAGGTTCTGGGGTAGTACCGAAGGTGCATCATATTATTTTAATTTTTTTTAAAAGTGCAGTGCGATCGGTTACCCGACCGCACCATTGACCAAGTGGAATAGCGGCAATGCGGTGCGTTGACTAAAATATCTTCCCCTGGGCCGGTATTTTTGTCAACACACCGCATTGCACATTTCTATAGGGTCAGCAGTGTAGCCAGGTAAAATACCACACTGTTGACTATGTAATGATGTCATGAGGTCGGTACGCTGACCGAACTATAAGCCCCAAGGCGTAGATTTTATTTAACGTGCCGCACTCCAGACACTGTACATTGTCAATGGTGCACTGAACACTTTCAGGAGCACTGAACACTTTCAGGAGCACTGCTACTAGTGCGTTGAATATTATCTGGTGCATCGCCGCTAGTGCACTCCATAAAAAGATGCACTAGGACCAGTGCATGTCTATTTCTTTTTGTCCATCGACAGTGTTTTTTTTGTTTTTCCAAAAAAATTATATATCTATATTTCTAAATACATGTCTCTTTTAATAAAAAAATTGTATTTAATATGTCAAATATTCAGAGATGTGAAAGGAGAGAAGAGGGGAAACAATAATAACAACACGCGGACCAGTATAACATGGTTCGCCTATGAGAGGCACAAGAGAGGGAGAGAGATGCATACCTTCGCCATAATATAACAGCTACCCAGGGACTCCTATGGCGGGTAGGCCTCTTCAAGTTCTATGAGGAGGCTACATCCCTAAAGGGTCATGGTTTGTTTTCTAGACATCTTATCCACAGGTGGAATACCCACCAACAGGCTTTCCGGGTTGGTCGCAACCAGTGGTACACACGCATTGAGGAGGACACATATTTCATTATAGGGCTATCGAGGAGATGGATGGATTTTCCCTAGTTCTCTAAGGTTCCTATTTTCTATGCATAAAGGAGTCAATTATTGTACTCCGAGAGATACATTACCGTAGATATACTGTCTCCTTCATATTTTGAGGTCTCTGGAGGTTAGTTAAGTTTTGGTGCATTTGGTAGTTAAGAGGTGAGGTGCCTCTCACTTCTCATTTCGACCATTTCACACAACACCAGTGACGGGAAATGCATTAGTTTCTCGCTTCTATATTATGGTTGTTTTTTAGTAGAGGGGCCACGAATTGTAAGGTGGTCTGCTATTTTTTTGTAGCAGTTTTGTAGAGCCTTAAATAGATGTCACGCTCATGCATAAGGGAGGGTCAAATTCCATTTTTCTTCAAAGCTTTTTTGTTTATTTTTTTAGAAGTTTCCAGAGACAAGGACTACTTTTTTTCGACAGCCTCGTAAGTCGATGTTCAAGGCACAGATGCACATGTGGGGGCAGATGATGGCCAAGGGGAACGAGACTTTGTTTCCAACAAGGATATTGCATGATGCACTCGAGTTGCTAGCCAGTATTGATGAGCATCCCTTCATTATGGTCCCCTATCCTTATGCTGGTTTGGATTGGCAAGGGTGTGCCAACATCCTTTTAATAGATGATGGGCTGCCAGATGATGAGGTAATATTATTGTTTTATTAAATTATTTTAATATGTTCTTTAACTTGCTTTTATTAAATTGTGTAATGAAATTGTCTAATTATTGTTGTGTACTTGTATATATTTTGCAGACTTTGGGTCTTTTTATGGTGAGGACATTCCGACACCACCACATGATCCAGGTGTGGATCATGATGACGATTAAGGCATGCTAGATGCTGAGGATCATCAAGAGGCCGGTGCAGAGAGATCTAATCCTCCTCGTGCGCCGGTACTACCTTTCGCTAAGCGCGGTCAGCTTCATAGCAAATAGAGGATGAAGTTGGGCGACCAACTCACTGCATTGAATGTTGATGCGAGCATCAGGTCCACTAACATGAGATACATACAGGCCAATGGTAGGTTGTTACATATGTGGAGAGGCATGTCGCATGACATGTACAGCGTGATGTGGCATGTCGTAGGAGCTATGACCTTAGTTACATAGCTGAGGAGGACCATTTCACGTTATAGGTGTGGTCAACACGTAGCACGTGATTGACAGTCCGTGAGCAGCGACTGATCATTCACCTCATGGCGCTCTAGATGAGTAGCCTCCACTAGCATCGAGCAACAGTCATCATGGAGAGCAGGCTAGACCATTGATCATGTTGAGTCAGCAGCCTGCAGCATCCAACAATACTCATGATCATGAGCTGGCTGAACCACTGACCGCCGAGGCTGCACCATTGACTAAGAAGGCCTCTACTAGTACTGCTATTGATGATGTACCACCAGTTGATCCATGACATTTATATTACAGTTGTATATTTTTTACATTATTCAGTTATATATATATATATATATATATATATATATATATATATATATATATATATATATATATATATATATATATGGTCCATGTATTTTATGTTCATGTTGCAGTTGCACTTAATTTATAGGTTGTTGATCATCATGATGTGTATATTGTTAGGTCATGTTAAATATGTTCATTTAATGTGCACCTTGCAGATAGATGTGTATGTGATAGAATTTATTTCACATGGGATGTATATTTGATGTTTGCGTGGTGATGATGTCAATATATAATTTTAATTGTGTTTTGTTAGATGATCATGATCACGATGATGTTAGCAATTTTGAATGTGTTTTTTAGTCAAATATGATGTTTGTACGATGGCTATCATGAACGTGACGTTTAGTAATTAATTTAATATTAAATGATCATGATATTGATAAATTGTAATATTTGTAATTCTAATTGTATGTAAAATTCTAAATTTCTAATTGTAATTGTAATTGTACGTGAAATTGTTATATTTTAATTCTAATTCTAATTCTATGTAAAATATTGTAAAAATTTAATTGTATTATTGTGAATTGATTGTAATTGTAATTGTAATTGTATGTAAAATTCTAACATTGTAATTGTAATTATATGTGAAATTGTAAAATTGTAATTGTAATTGTAATTGTATGTAAAATACTTGTAAAATTTTAATTGTATTAATGTGAAATAATTTTATTAAAATTTTTAAATTTGAAAATTTGTAAAATTTTAAATAATTGTAAAATAATAAATCTAGAATAATATGAATCTTTGTAACATAATAAAGTTTAGAAAATAATGCAAATAAATTCATGTACTTTAAAATTATCATTATTTTATTATGATCTTACATACAGAAAAAAAAACTTTCTACAGTACACCATTGTTTTTCAGATCAACATAATTTCAAATTATCAAGTGAAATATTGTTTTTAACATTAACAGAATGCAAATTACCAATTAATTTAAAATACATATTATAATGTTTCGAAAAACCGATCTTAAAAAGTATAAATATTGATGAAATAACACATGTACGATATCACTCTCAGTTCTCATGATCACTCCCATTATCTTGCAGCTTGCATGGCACGATAACAATATTGTTCTCAAAAATATGTTTTTATCTAGGGTCATGTGTCAATACGAACTACCAATCCCCATCCAACACATTTGGGTAAAAAAACACCTAGTTGCAGTGTTTGGGGAAAACATAGGGCTCCTTAGCTTCATCCCACATATTTCTAGTGTCGATACATATCAGCCTAGTATCGCGATCTTCCTTTACATTATTTCGATCAAAGGTGTCCCACCACTTGCACCTAAAAATAACACATTGGAAAGAAGATAAATCCACTTCAATTTTCTCCTGTATCTTTCCGACGTAACCTAACGTCTCTCGTACTAGGTTTTGATCACAGTGGCTAGATCGACTAGATTGATCAAACTCAACTTCCACTCCACGGTCTTGTGTGATGTTTCCATCATCGGAATTTTCTGTGTGAATATGGTGTCCATATGCCCACATAGATGGCAACAAATGCATTTATTTTAAAAAGTTAAAAAAATCATAATGTCATGTGTCTTATAATAACCCAACAGTTAAAATATGAAATAGAGATGTCTTATAAGTTTCAAATTTACATATAATAAATTAAAAATATTTTTACCGAGTTGTTGCACCCAATCCCTACGTTTAGCACATCCTCTTCAGCACGAAGGTAACGACCAGTTGCACCGTATTTCTCTTTGACTTGGTGAACAACCCAACTGTTGGGGCATATTTTTGGTATATTTTATTTTTAAATGATCGAGATAAGGCACACTTCTACCATTCAACCGTCTGAATTCTTTCTTGTCACTATCCCATTTCATTCTCTTTTGTTTGTACAATGCGACCCACGGTTGTGTCACTTTTGAATTGTAAAGAACGAATCTATTGATTGCTTCAATTTCTGCATTTTCTAATGAGATCAAACTGACATTATATAGTACTTAGAGATCAAAATATACATTATATCGAATTTCAACATCAATATTAACTTTGTTTGAATTTGAAAAATTATAAGTTGCTTACTCTTTATCAAACGCTTTTTTCCACTCGTTTGGAGAAACTCCCCTTCTCTTTTGTCTTCATCCCTTTCATCATCCCAAATCACTGCACCTGGTCTATCGTCGATCTCCTTGATGTACTCACTGGCATAATAGAAATATTCATATGAAATGTACCTCTCTGCCATAGACCCCTTGGGTTTTTCCCTTTGTCAAACAAAATTGTTCAATTTCTTCATGTACCTCTCTAATAAGAACATCCAACGACAAGAAACCACCACAACTAATTCAACCTTATCTACTAGGTGGATTAGAAGATGAACCTGTAAGTCCATGAAATTCGTCGGCAGTTCCTTCTCAAACATACAAACAATCTCAACTATCTCTTGATGCCACCATAGGATGCTAGCCACATGAATCTCCTTTGATGTGATCCAACGTAAAAATGCAGATAATTTAGATATGGCACATCTTAGGTCTTGAGGGAATTCATGTTTCACACACCCACGCACGAACAAAGGATAATGACATTGCAAAGTTATAAACACATGCAATAATATACGAAATTAGTTATGTTTATGATCCTCGCATGGGATAAAGTTTATTAATATAAAACATAATAAAATCATGCTTTTGACATTATAGGTACTCTTAGAAGATTCAAGTGGTTATGCAATTTCAACCCCGACAAATGATCATCCATAATGAAGCAGCACCATAGTGAAGACTGGTATGAAGTTGGCACCCTCACACCCATTATAACTTCCTTTGCCAAAGAAATATCATCTTTTTTTCAAATCCATGGGACATCACCTTCTATGAAAAACTATGAATTAGAGGGACCAGCGCCTACCTCTGATCTCATACTTTCTAATTGTCTTGGCCAATGTTTCTTTTTAATTTTTGAAGTAATAAGATCTTTCCTAACAACCAATGTGTCACTTTTTTTCAATGATATGTGCCTCCATAAAGAATATGAAACATTTTTAAATATATGCATGGGATCTAATAAGTGGGTAATCTTAAGATGCTCCCAATATGGGAGGTTATAAAAGATAGATATCCTTTTCATCCCAATGGGAAATTTCTCGACATATGTGTCGAATAATTCTGGATCATCGAACATAGGCTCCCCATTTGAATCGAATATTTCTATGAACTCCTTCTCCTTCTCTCTCTAATATGCTCTAAGCCATTCAGTTGGTGTAATTATTGGAGGCCTTTGGGTTCTCTCTCATTTACCATTGAAAGCGGATGTTGCTCTTTTGTAAGGGTGTTCTTCTGGGAGTAATACCATGGAGCAATCATAAATTAGCTTTCATAAGTCCTTGGACCATATAGCTTTCAGAGAAGGTCCACAACATTTACATCCAAAATACCCTTTTGTCACAAGACCTGCGAGATTATTGCATACAATTAATATGCATGGCACGTTAAATAATATCATGAAGATCAGAACAATCACAACCAATTAAATAACTAATATGTGAAATAAATTGTTACGTATATAAACAAATCAATAAATTAAACATGTAATTTACGAGAGCAAACTCTTAAGCCTAGATAATCATGTGTCGTGTAGGCACATATGCCATACAATGTAAAACTCCTCTCTGTTGCAATGGGTCTTGATACATCGTATACATTTATCTCATCTAACAATTCCTTCAATTCATCTACCAGTGGTTGTAAGTAGACATCCATATCCTTCACTTGTCTTCTACCAGGGACTATGAGAGCCAATGTAATATTTTCGTTCTTCACGGAAAACCATGGGGGGGTATTTTTATTGATCACTACTACAGGCCAAACTAAATAGTTGGTGTTCTGGAGGGAATATGGGCTGACGCCATCCATGGCTATTGTGAGTTGTAGACTTCATACTTCATCCTTAAATTTTTGAGGCCATGTATCCTCTATATTCTTCATGGCTATTGAATCAGTTGGGATTCTCATAACTCCCAACTCACTTCTATGTGAGGCATTCCATCCTTGCAACCTAACTAATTATTTGCAAAAAAAGAGCCTTTGAATCCTTGGGATTATAGGCATGTGCCTCAATATCTTCGAAGGAGGAACAGTATGTGATTTACCCTTCTTTTTTTATTTATAATGCCTATCATGTCCACATTTCGAACACATCTCTTTGTCTGCATATTCTCCTCTATATAGAATATGATCATTTGGACATGCATGATATGATAATCACTCAACACCCAACATTTCAACAATTTCTTTGACTCTTCGCAGCTATCGCACAAGACATTATCACTCGGAATAACCTTATCTTTGAATAACCTGTAGTTGGTGATCATGGAAAAATATATTAATAAATTTACATTAATGCTGATATAATTATTAACGTTCATAAAATTTACCATTTTTAATGTTCATTGCAGTGTACTAATTATATTTCAAATTTATATAAGAGTACTTTATGGTAACTTACCTCAAAATTTCCAAGAAACAAGTATTCAACAAGCCAAACTTTGCTTTCAAGTTGTACAATAACATCTTTGTCCCCAGTTGTGTATACTTTGACTGATCACCAGATCCAAAGAGACGGGTGGTGGAAGAAAATTTAAGGCTTTCAAAAAAGGTGTAAGCAATATGAGCATATTCCCCTAGTTTATCATTGTAACAACATTGTCTCCATGGCAGTTGTATCCCTTAAGTAATCATCCATACCAACCTCTATTTAATTGCCTCCATTGCCAGCTTGTAAAGAACTGCTATTGTTGTAGTCATTCCTAATTGGTGAATCTAGACGAAGCGGGAATTGAATCGGTGGTTGATTCAACCATTATTGGTATCATTCCTCTCCGAGTACTTCTCTTAATTCAGTCTTCTCTCGATTTGAAATTATCGTGGGATGCAACAAAAGATGGTATGTAGGTCGCTCATCATCACTAGAATCCTAATAATAATAATAAAAAATTGAACATGATTAGTACAAAATACATGATATCAATCAGTAACCACATTGACAATATTGCATGATTAATTGGTTTGACGTTGAAATAATTACATTAATCAATATAACAAACAATTATAATACGTACCATCATTTTCCCAAGATTTTGGTTATAAGATGCAATAATGTTACAATTGGCAGGTTGAAGCGGTTGTCCATTTTTGTCTACCAAATGCGCCTTCTGGTATGATACTCCTCATAAGAGCTTCCAAAGTTTTGGAGTTGTTTGAATATTTTGTGCATCTGAACTCGATGTTGAATCTGCATGAGCCTGCAAATTTGTATACATTATAAATTTAATTAAGTTGTGAAAGATTGACATGGATAAAAAACATAAATTCAATTAGATAATGAAAATAAAATAAAATATGAAGTAAATATTATGTCTTGAGATGGATAGGGAGAACTCCGCAATGGACTTTGAGAAATATTATGGAACGAGCTGGATTTTCAAGAATTATCCATTCGATATAATTATGGTATTTTCTCCCTGCATTTGAGAAAAATCAACAATAAATTTTGGTGCACACACCTAAAACTCATTCTGGAGCCTTAAAAATGGACTTCTTGTTATCGATGCTAATGTACAGCTCACTGCACTGGTGTCTTTTTATAAACGGATGCACCGGTGCAGTGTTATTAACTGACACACCAGTGACGAATAATTGCAAATAAAAGAAAGCACAACTCTATCTTCTTTAAGTGAAAAAAAAAGTTGTAAATTGAAAAATGGGCAGTAAAATATTTTCAAAAATATAATTTCATAAAACAATTCTTTAAATCCTAAATACTTTTCATTATTTCACTGTTTTTGCAAAAAAGTTCAGCGAGAGATTTGTAGGAGACATACCTGGAGCAAACAGAGCACGAGAGTACTATGGAGCAAGGAAATACGTTCAAACAGAAGTATTTAAACCATAAAAACTCCAAACCTCTAGTGATTCAAACCCTGTAGCATAGAATTTCAAACGATCTCGTGATTAAAGTTTATTGTTTTTTTTATTTTTATGCAGTAAGAAAAAAATTTCAATGTTTATTGTTTTTTTTTTTCTACAGGTTTTTTTTATGCAGTAAGAAAAATAATTCAATTTCTTTTTGTTTCCGCCCATTCTTCTCCCTCTTTCTGTGATTTTAAAATTAGGGCTTTTCATTTTAGATTTATAGTGTTTTTATTGATATATATAGGAATAAGACATCCAACCCATGGGACGATTTTATCAAATCCCAATCCATGTTGGCCCTTGCGTGAATTTAAAAAAAAAAAAATATTCATTGGCGCGCCCGACGTAACCTAGCACACCGGTGCACTGTATTATCACATCGCACTGCGAAAGTACTGTGTGATAAAAAATTAAAAGCAATTTTTTTTATCAGTGTGCCATATGTAAAATCTGGCACCAGTGTGCTATTTCATTATGGCACACCGGGAATGTGTTGTTTAACAAAAAAAAAAAATACAATTTTAAAAACAAACCCTACATTCTTTCTGTTATTCCCTTTCTTCTCCCACTTTCTATGATTTTAGAATTCAGGCTTTTCATTTTGTGTTTATAGGGTTTCTATTCCTATATATAGGCCTAAGACATCCAATGCACAGGATGACTTGGATATTCGGATCCCAATCCATGTCGGCCCTTGCATGAATTTAAAAAAAAACATATTTTTTTTCATCGGTGCGCCCGACGTAACCTAGTGCACTAGTGCGTTGTATTATCCTAGCGCACTGCGAAAATACTGTGTGATAAAAAATTAAAAGAGAATTTTTTTTAATCAGTGCGCCATATATAAAATATGGCACCAGTGCGCTATTTCATTATGGCACACTGCGAATGTGCTGTTTCGCAGAAAATAAAAATAAAAAATCCATTTTTTGAAACCAAGCTTACATTCGTTTTGTTTCTGCCCTTTCTTCTCCCTCTTTCTGTGATTTTAGAATTAGAGCTTTTCATTTTATATTTATAGGGTTTGTATTGCTATATATAGGCCTAAGACATCCAACCCACGGGACGACTTTCATAGTTGGATCCCAATCCATGTCGGCCCTTGCATGAATTTAAAAAATTAGATTTTTTTTCAGTAGTGCGACCATTGTAACCTAGTGCACCGATGCATTGTATTAGCACAGTGCACTGCGAAAGTACTATGCGATAAAAAATTTAAAAAATATATATATATATCAATGTGTCATATGTGAAATATGGCACTTGGGCGCTATTGCATTATGGCGCACCGCGAACATTCTGTTTCCCAAGAAAATGTTTTACTGTGTTAATCAGTGCCCCATGTAACATATAATGCACCCCACCAGGTCTCCTAGTAGACAGAGAGCACCGTATATCAGTCCCTTGTTTGCGCGGGGCATTTATGCTATAAAAACTAACATTGGATGATTTTTATTATTTTCTTTGTGTTAATCGGTGCGGTGGTTAGCATGTAATGCACCGGTGCTCCTTTTCGGGATAGAGCGCCATACGGTCTATTATACTATTTTTGCGGTGCATTTATAATACCCCCACGCACCGACGTCGGTGCATACACCATGAATGGTGTACTGGTTTCTGGAGATGTTTTTTTTACTTGAAAAGTTGACAATTTTTTTATAAAATATATTAATGAATGATATGGTATAGGTTTCATATTGGTAAATAAATGGTTGACAAAAGATCAAGTAGAAAAAATACTGATAACACATCAAGAAAAACAAACAAGGCAAGTTCTTTGTAAATTCTTTGCAAAAAATATTATTTTTGAACTATATGTAAGTTTAACTAAAATGTATTATTCACTGTGTATCATGTAGAGCCACAAAATGACGAAGCTCGATAAGGTTATTTCTGATCTAGGACTAGAAGAGCGTAAAATATTGATGAAAAAATTGCAAAAGAATGAATGAGGTAAATGAAAAAAATACTATTGATCCAATATGAGTTTTTTTTTTTAATTTTCATTAATAATATACTTAAAATTGCTAGATAACATCTGTCAAACAATATATTAATTCACATTTTTTAAATGTTCTACAGCGATCAACAGCTTAGAAAATGAATGTTGTTCTAAGAAAATAAAAAGAACAGAACATTCAAATGAAAATGAATTTCTCCTTAGCTCATCTGGATTGGTATTGGAGGTTAACGATAGGGGGGGAAACTTTTACAAAATTTTAAGGGATCTAGTGGAATAAATGTATAAACATTCTTTCCACTTACAATAAAAAAATCAATCCAATGATTCCAAGAACCAAATTTTATCTAAACTACAGGAAGAGTTTCCAGAGAATTGGTCAATGAGACATGTTAGACTTTTAAAAGCAAAAACGTACAACAACAAAAAATAAGGAATGAAAAAGTAATATTCCTTTAAATGTTTGTCTAAATTATTTATAAATATCAGTTTTGTTATATTTAATTTTCATATACCAATATAAAAATTAAATATTTTATTGTCATGTTACATTTTCAAGAAGATTATGAAAATATCAAAAGATGAACGAGCTGATATCAGAAATATGCATGTAGGAATGTCCAAAAAGGTGTACAAGGAGATGGTCAAAGAAATGGACAAAATTGCATCATAGGAGGAGCCATCTCAATAACAACGTGCTTCAAATGTAATATGTAATCATTGAATTTTTCGACCATTAAGTATATAAATAAACAACTTAGCATTAAATATTAATTTTCAAGTATTTTCTTGCAGAAAATAAAAGAAAATGGAGCCCATTAAACACATAAAACAGGATGAAAAGGAAGAAAAGGGTTGATATCTAAGTTTGTGAGTAATTGTTACTTCCTTATAACAACTTAACTAGATTTCACTTTTTTTTAATTTTTTAAGGTGTTTTACAAAAATCATCATTGAATGTCTTCAAACAGGTGCTAACATACAAAGAAGAACCATCAGACAAATTGATTGAAATTGGGTTAAATATGGGTTGTGAATATATGTTGGCATATGAGAAATTAGTTGTGGAATTTGTAAGCATCTATCAATCTTGTTTTACTTAGCTCCATCTATAATTAATAGAACAAAAAAATCTTTTATATTAAATATATGATTTTTTATGAGATATAAAGCTTGCAGGAAACAATGTATGGAACTATGCCAATAGATGAAATCTTGAATGATGGCATGTTACATGGTTTTGAAAGAATGTGTATAGTTTATGAGTCAATTCTTGCAATGGCACGTCATTTATTTTCGATTTACATTGATGTATATTATTTAATATTGCAATTTTCATTATTCTCACCAATGTATATACACTCGTTACAGTTTATTTTTATGTTTGTAGATGGAAGGTGAAGAAGAAGAAAACAATCAACATCGTGAACAAAACATTCTTGAAAATAACCAAAGTAATGGAATTAGCTGTAGCAGTGACAACAGTTCAAGAGAAGAATGATGATCACTATGTTTGGATATCAAAGCAAGGCGTTGTATTTTTTGAAATAGTATCGTGTGAAATAAGACATTTTTTTTAATGTAATGGACATAGTGTCTCGATTTAAAGACAAAGGGATACCAATAATTGTCCATTTTTTTATGAAAAAGACTATCTTATTCATATATATATAGTAAAATATGTTTTTATTTATTCTATTGCGTTCTCCATTGTCGCTGTGAAATGTAACACCAATGATTAAATTTATGGATGATTAAATATTATAATTAAGAGATGTGAAATTTGATGATATGATATAACAAATTAATCCAAACATCACATTCAAATGCACTAACAAAAATTTAATTCATATGAATATTGTTATAATATATATGTGTGTTGACTTTTGATGAACATGAATTTTAAAAAATCACAATAATTATGATATGATATAACAAATTAATCCAATCATCACATTCAAATGCATTAATAAAAATTTAATTAATATGAATATTGTTATAAGATGTGTCGACTTTTGATGAATAATGAATTTTAAAAAATCACAATAATTGCACTGTCACAGTTGATGTTTCTAAAAAATAAAAAATGAACACCGGTGCGTGTCAGTTACTATACACCGGTGCGTTTGTATGCTAAAGCACACTGGTGTGTTTATTTGACCTATGGGCACTACAAAAATACCAAAACCAGTTAAAAATATCGGTGTGTTTGTGCGGTACTGCGCATCAGTGCATTTATGTGGCACTACGCACCGATGCATTTGTATGACCTATGGGCACCACACAAATACCAATACCAATTATAAATATTGGTGCATTTTTCTGATACTGCCCATCAGTGCGTTTATGTAGCGCTACGCACCAATGCATTTGTACGACCTATGGGCACCGCACAAATACCGACACCAATTATAAATCTCAGTGCTTTGTGTGATACTACGCACCAGTGTGTTTCTATAAGTCTACATACCGGTGCATTGAGAGGACCTATGGGCACCGCACAAATCCCAATATCAATTAGAATGGCCTCGTGGGTTGTATCACCACTTCACACATGAGACCAACACTTACTGTTGCTCGTTGCACAACAAGACAACAACCCATCCAACAACATACGTCTTCGGCGTTGGCCTCTTCACATGCACACAATGTCCAAGCCTCTTCAAATGCACATAGAATTCGCATACACAAGATGTCCACACTCATTTGCAAATGCTCCTTCACATATGCCAACAGCCTAAACCCTCTGCTGTAATACCATATCGGAAACTTAGAGACTCATAAAAATGAGCTTTTATCATGATAGAATATAGAGCTCTGATACCATGATAGAAACTGAAGACTCCTTACATGAGCTTAATAACTTTATTATAAAATCATGAATTTATACATGATTGAGCCGGAGTTTCAATAGTGAATCCCGCCAATTCATATTTATGATTGAACTAGCCAGTCTAAATATCGCCGTCTATCAACTATTATGCAGAATAGGAGTGCTCTGCTTTAGTATCAACGGAGGGAGTGATTAATACTTTAACAAGACAAACAGTCTACAAATTTTAGCGAAAACATTCAAAACCGGCCATGACACAAATTTGGCTCAAATAAACAATACCATGAACTAGCATGCACAGGGTGCATAGGGTCTCAATGGATGAAATCTCACAATCTCAAAGATACTGCGAATCCTTGCAGAAAAAACACTAAAATCTCACTGATTTAGGAAACATCCCAGAGAGCTCACCATGCCAGACCTCACCAATGTTTGATTTTCTGGCCACAAATATTTGTTCACTGCACAACTCGGCTTCAAGAAACAACAGAACATAAGCTAATAACGTTGTTTTCCATGTGAAAAATCCAAGAAACCTTCACAGTCAACCTCTACACCATCGGCTTCGAAAATCTATCACTTAAGCTTGTATGTTGTTTTCCCAAAAAAACATCTATCTTAGAGCTCTCGCTCTCTACAGAAGGGGCTCTCCACACAGTCAAATCTCTCACAACTCTTAAAAAATTCTCTCCAACAATTCCAACAGCAGGAAAAACTACACATGCCCTTCACACTATCGCGTTGTGACGACTTCTGCCACCGAGCCCATAGGATTTTGGCCAAGAACAGTAAATTCAAGCCACACTAGGTTCTTTGATGCTCCATAATGCTCCTCCATTGCAATAACTTCCACCATAGAACTCGGTTCTCAGTTGCATAAATTTTCATAGCTCGGGCTCTAGCTTCATGTCCTTTTAGCACAACTCAACTGCTACACCAGAGAGCTTGTAACACTAAGCCGAGCCCTCGACTCTGATACCATATAAAAAAATGGAAGACTCATCAAAATGAGCATTCTATAGAATACGAATCCAGCGTTCATGAGCCCTTTCGGCCTCTCTCCACAAATTACTCAAAACTTGACTAAATATACTCCTTACATCTGCAACACAAATCCTGAACCTTAGGCTCCCGGTAAACATGGCAAACATGGCCTCCTCATGCTACAATGGGCCTCTCACACCACAACCAAACACAGACATTGGACACTCACAGATAACCACTCGAACGATTTCACACCACACCAATACGTTCCTTCACCAAAGCGGACACAGTAATCCAACCCACAACAGCCTCTAAAGCCATGAATGGCTCCTTCACTTCACTAAAAAAAACAATGTATCAACACTACTCTAGATAAAAACACATTTAATATTTATAAGTAAACCCAACGGGATATTCAATAGCGAATAGCACCGACTTTCATTTATTGTTTACCTAAACCTCCACTACTGCCGCAACTATTACTTATCGTGCCGACTAACAATGCATTGTTGTTGTATGAACAAAGGGAGTGATTAATACTCTAACAAGACAACCATTTAACACAGCATTGTCGGAGATTTGGTATTCTTCTATGTGGACGGAAGGGGCATCTCAGGCATGCTAATTGAGATAATTGATATCTCACCGATCTACGATGAAAACCTTCAGATCTTATTGATTCATAACAAGAATGAAAACTCTATTTAAAATTTTACAAACCAAAAACAACCACTTGTCTCTTAGGAATAATATGCATAGGTTTCACGCCTCTTCAAAACCACAAAACCCAATTTCCTTTTCTAATGCACACTCCACTTCCAGGATAGCCTCAGGGTCGTACATTCGCTCTCCACACACAAAATTCAACAAAGGGAAGTCAACTTCCTCAAACTTCCACGAGACCTTCACACTTAACACAACAACATCACATTCCAAATCACAAATTTCACAACTCATCTGCTATTCCTCATATCTCTCATGACCGTCTCTCAACACAAACACTCATTGCAGACATGCATCACATCTACAAAGAGTAAGCCGAAACCCTCAGCTCTGATACCACTGAGGACATAGCTCTGGACGTTGAGCCTTCCTCTAGCTCTGATACCATATTAGAAACTAAATACTCAATAATATCTTGATGATATCATTCAAAAATAATGATACTTATACATATATTGAGTCGTACAAACTACAACTACTGTTATTATTTCTTACTTAAATTCAACTATTGTTGTCGGCTAGTAATTCCCCACCATTTGACACTGAAAACTCGCCATAATATGAACATGGATGAACGAATTCATGATTAATATTCTAACAACTCCCCTTAATCACGACCTAAATGTTAACGTGCTTGCTGGTCTAAGTCTCATTGAGGCTTACAACAGTATGTAAAAAAATTGATAATAGGGCTTTCATTTTTTCCTTCTTGCTAAAAGATCCATTCTTGTTCATTTGCTGATAAATTTTCATGTTCACCTTTCTTTATTTCCTTATTTTCTCATTCAACCATGCATTGTTTACTTAACATCAAAAACCTCTTCAATATTAGGATGCAAAGCAACATCTCTAACAATGAAAACAAAGTAGTAACCTCTTCAGGATTAGGATGCAAAGAAACAAATGAAAACAAGGTAATCCAATTCACACTCTCCCCGCTTTCCGTGAGAAGGAGCCTTGCAAAGTATGCAACCAAGTGGTGCAAACTGACCAGTGTATTTTGAGTCATGCCTAATGACACAATACTCTTCATCCACCAAAGTGCACTCATCTTCAAACATGAGGAACCTCTGAACAATATCTATGGTTGTATCCTCCTTTGTCGAGGCCATCTTAAGCGGATCCAATCAAATTTCTATCAATCGGGATCAACGAGAAGCAAATTCTTCTCTCAGTAATTGTAGAAACATGTGGAATAGGCTCCACCTCGTGAGATTCATATCTCATCAATAAAACCATATGTTTATCGAATAATTCTTAAGATTCAAAAATATTGTCGGAATAAAAAATATTACCTAGCCCAAATATACTTGCGAATGGACTCTCTAAAAAATAATCATGAAAAATATCACTATCAAACATTGTCCCAATCATTGTATTCTAATCAGACCGGTGATCTTATACGCGACTCTCCACATCAAGTGGCCGCCACAGCTAATGCCACACAGGGTGCTCACGAACAACACTCTGTGGATCAAACAACTCATTCAATTGGCCTTCCACGCTTAGTAATATTCCACGCACTTCATAAACCATATATATATATATATATATATATTGAAGTTGAACCAAACAAGGATGGACCTTCAACAAAACTCACCTAAATCATCAACTCGGGGGATCAGCCCTACCACCAACGCTCTACTGCACATGCTGAGATAGATTCATGTCAAAGTGAAGATTGACACCACCGATTTGAACCACTAAGATTTGAGATCGCTCTTTGATCCACGCTCTCCAGAATTTAACAATGAAGAAACAAAATATTAACAACTACATGGGATCACTCCAGGTTTTGGCCCCACCCTTTGATTTGAAAACACCTACAATGTTCATCACATAGCTCCACACTTTTCTTCTTCTACCAAAACAACAAAATAGACTCGACTCTTTCATGCACAAACTTCACAAAACAGCAGTCAACTTCCTCAGACTACCATGAGACCTTCACACTTAACAAAACAAATTCACGTTCCAACTCACAACTTTCACAACTCAGCTTCTATGCCAGAGAGCCCTCACAACCCTCGCTCAACACACAACTTAGCTGCTATGCCAGATAGCCCTCACGACCCTTGCTCGACACAAAAACTAACTGTAGACACTCCTCACATCTGCAAACACTAAGACGAAACTCCCAGCTCTGATATGACCGAACACATAGCTCTGGCCACCAAGCCCTCATTTTCATATGATACCATATCAGAATTGAAGACTCAACATAAAATTATTTCCAATTACATTCAACATATTCTTATTTATGTTGGAAATTTAGAATATTAAAGGCAAAAATTACACAAATATTTCACACATTAGCACACATCATATGCGACTCTTCTATTAATAATACAAACTTCAATCTCACTAAATACAATCAGCCTAGTGAAGGGTATTTATCCTGACTTGATTAACATGCACACAATTACCAAACTCAACTTGACCATCACTCACTTAACTGACTCTCTAACTCACTTACCAAATTCATATATCACACAACTCAACTCTTACTTAATTGATTGTCTAACTCTTCATGCGAGAGTTAATTAAATATTTTAACACTCCCTCTTAATTACAATCGCTAAACTAAAACATAAATCATGACAACTCAAACATGATTTTCGGTCTATGTTTCAACTAGGCTTAAAACACCCAAGTTTATTTTGTGAAATTCAAACACATATATTGCTAATGGCTTTGTAAATATATCAGCCAGTTGATCACTAGATTTACAAGGGTTCAATCAAACTTCTCCATTTCACACAAGTTCTCTAATAAAGTGATATCTAGTATCAATATGCTTGCTCTTTTGATGAAACACACTATTCTTGGATAGTGCAATAACTGAGGTGTTCTCGCAATATATTGTTATTCATTCTTATTGTTTCTGCTTGAGTCCATCTAGTACTCTTCTTAACCATACTTCTTGAAATGATGTTGATGTTTCTGCTACATATTCTGCTTCTACGTATGATAGTGTCACAATGGGTTGCTTCATAGATTCCCATTCTATCACACCTGAACCAATATGAAACACATAATGAGAAGTTCTCTTCCTATCATCCAAACTACGTGTAAAATCATTATCTATGTATCCAATCAAATATTTATTTTCTTTACATGCATACATTATGCCACAATCTCTAGTTCCTACTATGTATCTCAAAATTATTTTTACTACACTCCAATGCATGTATTTTGGAGTTTCCATAAATCTAGAACTCAAACTCACTCCTTGCATAATATCTGATCTTGTAGCTGTGAGATACATGAGGCTGCCAACCAATATTTTGAATAGAGTTGGATTCACATCTTATCCTTCATCATCCTTACTTAACTTTGTACCTATTGCAACTGGTGTAGGTACAGATTTGCAATTATCCATCATGAATATTTTCAACAAATCTCTTGCATATTTATTTTGACAAATAAAAATTCCTTTTCCTGATTTCTCAACTTCAATGCAAAGGAAATATTTCATGAGACCAAGATCTGACATCTCAAACTCTTTCATCATGGCTATTTTAAATTAATCTAGCTCAAGAACACCTATAAAAATCATGTCATCAACATATAAGTAAACAAAAAAAATCTTTCCATGCTCATTTACCTTTATGTATAAGGTAGCCTCAATGCTGCTTCTATAAAATCCATTCTTAATCATGTAACTGTCGATTTTTCTATACCATGCTCTAGGTGCTTGCTTCAGCCCAAAGAGTGCTTTCTTTAACCTGTAAAATTTATGTTATTTACCTTCAAATTCATAACCTGGAGGCCGCTGCATAGAAATTTATTCTACTAGAATTACATTCAAGAAGGTTGATTTGACATCCATCTGATATAATTTCCACTTGTTCTAGGCTGTTGTGGTTAGAAATTCTCTCGCAGTTCCAATGTGGCTACCGGATAAAATGTTTCTCCAAATTCTATTCTTGGTTTCTATGAGAATCCTTTTGTTACAAGTCTTGCTTTAAATCTATCAATTTCACCTTTCTCATTCAACTTAGACTTGTACACCCACTTCACACTAGTGAGGTCTTTAATCTTTGGAAAATTAACCATATCCCATGTATCATTCTTTTCAATAGAATCAATTTCTTCAGCCATGGCTTGCAACTAGTTTTCATCTCTAATTCCCTCTTAAAACGAAGAAAGTTGGAATGACAACAATGCAAAATTGGAACTAACATCCAAATCATCATAAATATATTTAAAACATCTCATATTTCTCTTAACATTGCTTGATTCATTACCTTATTGTCTTCTTGGAAAATTCTCATCTATTGACCTGCTTGAAGATCCATGCTGCTCTAAAAATATTGGGGTCCTTGTTGGCGTGACTTTGTTTGGTTTTTGCTCTCTTGGTTCTTGTTGCTCATTTTCTAATACATCATCCTCATCCATCATTGTATTTGTGCATTGATTTTTTTCTCTAGAGTCCCATTCCACGACTCTTTTTCTTTGAACACGACATATCTGCTAATTATTGTCTTCTTGGTGATAGGTTCATACAATTTGTAAGATTTTGAATGCTCACTATAACCAAAAAATATGCATTTTTCACTTTGATCATCCAATTTACCTCTTATCTCTGTAGGCACATGTGCATATGCTACACATCCAAAAACTCTGAGATGAGATACGTTGCATGACATACCTGACCATGCTTCTTCTAGAACTCTATTCGACACAGTCTTTGTAAGTGATTTGTTTATCACATAAACAACACATGCAACTGCTTCTTCCCAATACTCATTAGAAAAGTTTCATGCTTACATAATGCTCCTTTTCATGTTCATAATTGTTTTGTTCTTTCTCTTTGATCCACCATTCTGTTGTTTGGTGTATCTGGCTATAAGATGTCTTATGATTCCATGTTGTTTGCAGTACTCATGGAAATGTTTTGAGTCATATTCCCCACCACCATATGATCTCAATATCTTGATATGTTGAGCACATTGGCTCTCTGCTAAGGCTTTGAATTATTTTAACTTTGAAAAAGTTTCAGAATTTTTCTTCAAGAAGTAAACCCAATTTTTTCTGCTATAGTCATAAATAAAAGTGAGGAAGTAATATTCCACCAATCAACTTTTTCCTCATAGGTCCACACAAGTCCATATGCACCAACTCAAGTGGTTTCTTTACTTTGTATGAAATTCCATTCAGAAAACTTTCACGGTATTTCTTTCCCAGGATTCAACACTCACAAGTACTAGCAGTTTCTTTACTGGGATGTATTCCTCTGACCACCTTTTTCTGCTACAACAATCTTAAGTTGGAAAAATGCAAATGTCCAAACCAAAAGTTCCATAACCAGTAATCATTAGAACATGCAACTGTAAAATAACTAACCTTATTGTCGTAGTTTATAATTATACGAAAGAATATGTTCCTCGTCATTTTCACCTTTGCTTTCAGCTGCTTGCTTGGGGGTTTGTCATAAATAGGACACTCTTGCCCCTGAAAGATAACTTTGTATTCCTTTTGTGTCAATTGACCAACACTTATCAAATTATGTTTAAGACCAAGATATACCTCTGGGATTGTATTTGGCTCCCCTTGTTTGGTCATAATGTTGACCACTTATTTTCCATCTACATCCCCAGTCTTGTCAATCCCCAACTCTACCTCTGTCTTCATATATTTCTCCAAATTTGCAACCAAATTCTTGTTGCCTGTCATGTGGTTACTGTAACCATTCTCTAATAGCCATACCTTATAAGAAGATTCATGCATATTATTTCATGCTAGGAACATGGAGTTAGTATTCTTTGTTCTAACATTACCTCTCTTGTTTCCTTGATCAACTATCTTCTTCCTGCAATCACGAGCATAGTGAAAAAATTTATTGCAACGATAACATCTCACCTTTGATTTTTGAGATCTGTAATTATTTTTGAAGCTTCTTCTACTTCTACTTCCACTTTCATGTTAATTTTCTTCTCTTCCATCTCTCTGACCACCATATCTTCCACCTCGTCCTATGCCTCGACCTCTTGAAATAGAAACTTGACTTTTGAAAGCAATTTCTAGAGTGGAATACTTATTTCTGTCTATCCTTGCCTCATGCGAAAGAAGTGATCACATCTACTCCCCAATTGTGATTTTTTCAAAATCATTTGCTTCTTCTATGGCTGCTACGACAACATCAAAATTGGTACACAAATATTTAAGGCCCTTCTCAATCACTGTTATATTTTTAATTTCTTCACCATAAATTTTTAATTTATTTACGACAAAAATGACCCTATTCATGAAGGAATCAATGTCCTTTGTCTCCTTTATCTTCATACTTTCAAAATATCTCCTATTATTCTACAATTTAACAATATTGACTTTTTCCATATCTTGATAACTTGTTGCTAAAGTTTCCCATGCTTCCTTTGCTAAAGATGGGATCATTATCTTCTGGAACACTTCTCATTCCACTCCGTGCTGGATAAGAAGAAACACTTGTGCATTATTCCTTTTTTCTTTCTTCCATTGTTCCCTCTCTGCATCACTGCGGGCTTGTTCTTCTGCGTGATTTTGAGGTTCTGCAAACCCAAACTTGACATGATCTCAAACATCATGCACTTTTAACATGGTCTCCAGTTTAATGGCCCAAAGATCATAATCTTTCCCTGTGAAAAAGGGAAGTTGTGGCTGGACGCTGCTTGTTTCCATATTTCTCGTTAACTTTTCCATGGTAACATTGGTGGAAGGTATTAAGTGTAGCGTGTAATGCTCCTATCAATCGGATGTCCCACGTTAGTCCACTAACGCACTCAGAAACAAAAACTCCTCACCTGCATGAAATTCACGGTTAGTTTTGAACTTGTAACGTGACTCTATGCTTAGTGCACCTATGTTACAATGCTCTTACTATAACGTAGCAGTTATAGCTTCATATAAGCAAGAAAAATAATTATCTTATCAGACATGCGGATGATTTCTGATATGTCTTTCCCTGGTTTTTTATAACCTCACTCTGATACCAATTTGTTGGAAAGGGGGAAGAGTAAAGGCACAAATTCCACGAAAATTTCACATAATAACACACATGAGCTCCGACTCTTCTATTAATCATACTAAATATACAATGAACCCGGTGAAAGGTATTTATGGTGACTAGCTTGACATGTACAATTTATACATAAACAGATCCAAAAATTCAATAGTGGATTTCACGGAATGTCGTTTATTTTTTACCTAAACCTACTGACTATTGGCTTTTGTCATCGACTCATTGTCATGGGAACAAAGTCATGATTATTATTCTAACAAAGGGTGGAAGGGACATCTTGGTCGTGCTAATTGAAATAATTGATATCTCACCGATTTCTAGGGAAAACCTTCATATCTTATTGATTGATAAGGAGAATGAAAACTCTATTGAAAATATTATAGACCAAAACTCAATACATCCAAGGATTGATCAAATGTTAAACAATGTAATCCCAACCACTTGGTAGGTGTCAAAACCGTCAGTCCAAGTGTCATATTTTAGTTTCAGTTAGTCCAGTTTATTCGAGTTTAACTACAGTCATTTATTGTTGATGTTTCCAATGTAATTATATTTAACTAATTCGTAATATTGAGATGAGAAATCCTCTGCTCCACTTCTTTTTAGTTTTTCAACTCTTGTCATGGTATCAAAGCTAGCTTCCATAAGCCTCCCCAGAGAGCAGCAACAAAGCCAAGTTGGAGTAGTAGAGAGGAGAGGCGGGCCTGCATAAGACTCTTTGACAGAGCAGCAAAAGTTTGAGGAGAGTTAAAGACGCCTCCTGCAAAGAAGCAAAAAAAGCCAGGCAAAGTCCATGAAGGCGCCGACGAAACGAATTGCATACAGGTTGTTCGAGAAGAAAGCCGAGTTAAAATTTTGGTGCACTAATGAACTGTTTGAAAAGCTTCTCAGCGTTATACTAACGCATTGTTTGAGAAGCAGCTCTGCATTATAACGCAGGAGCCAAGAGCTAGCAGTCGCGTTAATTTCAAATACTTGACTGATTTTCCGGTAACGTTGGACCAGAGTGTGATCAACAACATTAAGGTAAATGCGGGACCAGAGTTCCATCACCTGTGTAAAGGTGATTTTTTCTTTAAAATATTTATGAAAGTTGATTCCTGAAGGTTTGAAGGCATTCAAGGAATTTGAGCAGCACGTGGACAAAAGGAAGGCCCGAAATTCATTAACAAATCTAAATACGGCATGGAGGTTAAGGTATTTTTTGATGAAATCCAAATCTACGTATTCACAAGGATGCCCATGTAAATTTCTAATTTTTTTTTTTTTTTAACTTTAAATTTGCAAGGTTTTTTATAAATGGAAGAAAGCCCATTCTAAAAGTATCAATTTGAAAAAAGGAGGAAGCCCTTTTATATGAAGAAAGATATTTAAAAAAAAATAAAAATTTAAACAAAACTTCAAAATTTAGAAAGGTTTGACGAAAGAAAAAGGGACTCGTAAAAAGAAAGGAATTTTAATTTCTTTATGGGATGAATTTTTTATTGGAGTTATAAAAAAAAAAAAAAACTTAAAGTTGTGATGTGAGAAAGTGAAAGTGAAATTTTAAAAGGAGATTATTTTTCAATGGAAATTTAAAAAGAGCATTGTGAGAGCCTTGTGAAAGTGAATCTATAGAAAGATATTTTTTGAGGAAGAAAATTTTTAGAAACAAGGTATTTGATGCATATGTAGAGTCATTTGTTTGTGGAAACCAAGCAACGAAGTCATGGGAAAAGCCAAGAGGCTAAAGCGAAAACAGAAGATGTTCGAGATCTTTTTAGATCTGGAAATAAAGAGGCAAAAATATGCCTATGCATTAAAATGCATAAAATAATTTATCGATGACAACATTCTCCCTTCAATTTCAGATGCCAAGACGGCCAAGGAGGCATGGGATACCCTTGAGAGGTGTTTTGGTGCAAAGGGGAACATTGAAGTTGAATATGAAGGTGAATCTGAAGAAATTGCAAAAGCATCAGAGAGAGAGCACGAAGATGCTTCTCAACCCCACTGTACACAGTTACAAGTGGACGAAAATTTGATGATACCAGCAACATGGCTTGGTGACAAACATATAATGAATCTAGCAACAGAACCTGTTGACGAAACTTTGATGATTCCAGCAACACAACTTGCTGATGAAGACTTGATGATTCCAGCAACAGAGTTTGCTGATGATGACTTGTTGATTCCAGCAACACAGCTTGCTGATGAAAATTTGATAGTTGATGTAAACTTTGATAATGAATTTTTAGCTAATGATGACTGGTTGCAGATTATGCAACAAAAACATTATATCTACATGATGTTATTCAGTGATAAAAACCCACTCAATTCAGTGGAAGACAACCTGATTACACCAGCACAGGTTAGTGAAGAAAAGACAAAGACAGAAACAAAGATAAAGACAGTCTCCAAAGGGAAAGCAGAAACAAAGAAAGAGGCAGAGAAGGAAGCGCGACAGCAGAAAGCTCTCATTGCAGAACAAAATGAAGAGACAGAGACAAAAACAACGAAAGAAGTTTGCAAAGAGAAAGCAGAAACAGAGAAAGACGCAGAAGCAGAGAAGGAAGCACAACAGGATAAGGTTTCCACTGCAAAGCAGAAGGAAAGAGAAACAAAGAAAGAAGAAGCGCAACAGGAGAAAGCTCTCACTCCGGAGTAGAAAGACTAGAACGAATGTTGTTCTGCAAATATTTTTAATTCTAACATTGATTTTCAGTGTGCAGGTAAACAAACAGATTATGAAGAAGAGTTAAAGTTTATTGAAACATGGCTTGCAACACCATGTCTAGTTGAGGTCTACACAGAAGCTGTAGATATGAATGTTGAAGACAACATGCATGATGAAAACATGAATGAAATTTTCATGCATTGGAGTTATGAAGAGATAAGATATTGTTCTAATCTTATGTTGCAGCAGATTGATGATGAAAAGCACATTACAGAAGACAATATGTGGCAGCAGCCCACATACAAGTCAATTTTTGAAGAATTCCAGGACATGCTTAGACAATCTGGAACAATAGAAGATCTGCACCAACAAATGAAGAAACGGAGTTCTCAAGGATACAACAAGGTGGAAAATCTGAAACAATTTACAGGCTACAGAATCTGGAAAAAGAGAAGAAGAAAACTAAATCTAGTTGAAATTCAATTTTTAAATTGTAAGCCTCGCTGAGACATAGACCAGTAGGTATCTGAATTAAATTTTTATGTGGTTGTAATTAAAGGGAAGTGTTAAAGAATGTAATCCCAACCACCTGCTGGGTGTCGAAATCATTAGTCCAAGTGTCCCAGTTTAGTTTCATTTACTCCAGTTTAATCAAGTTTAACTACAGTCATTTATTGCTGATGTTTTCAATGTAATCATATTTAACTAATTCGTAATATTGAGATGAGAAATCCTATGCTTCACTTATTTTCTGTTTTTCAATTCTTTTCATCAAACTGTGATCTAACTTGAGCAGACACGATCAATAAGAAATCACATTTAGTTCTAATATTTCTCATGGAAATTTGGAGAAAGATAAACCCTAGATCATAAAAATTAAAATAAGAAACTTTAAAAAAAATTATTATGAAGGAATACCACCCGCTCTATAACATGTAAGAGTAGTATATTGCTAACAATGTTATAAAAATCTATAGAAGACTTCCATTGTTATATATCAATGGAGAAGGTTACACATAATTAAGAGAATTGGACAAATGGAAATCCCTATAAAAACTTACAACTCACCATACTTAAATTATATTCAAATAAAGCTTTGGAAAAATCAACTCTAATAGGAGAGAGCAGAATCTAAAGTCATGGAGGGACGTCTAACTTGTAGGATTATAACTTCAAACCCATACAGAAATGGATAGAGTCTACCCCTCGATCACTGCTACAGTGTTATTTTCTCCCGCCATTATGTTATTCCAATAGTAGCTCTTCCAGAAATGGGAGGGCGAGCGAGAGTGCGGAAATTCCTTGAAGAAGGAATGGCATGACGATAAAATCAAGTTCCAATACTCTGATTTGGAAATTCCTTGAAGAAGGAATGGCATGACGATAAAATCAAGTTCCAATACTCTGATTTGAAAATTGGTTCAGACAAAATGGAATGCGTGAAAGGAAATCTGTTACAACCTGAGATACTTATCTTTCACTCTACCTATACAATTTTCTAAGAAACAAAATGCATATGGGATGGCATTGCATGGAAAACAAATGAATCTATAAATATATTAAAAGCCAGGTTCATCCGCTTTTGCAATTTTATAAACCAAGTTAGTTTATGCCAATCTGCATCTTAGTGGCAATATTGACTCAAATCATATCGGTGGAAGTGGATAGGAATTTGGTAATTATGATTTTTAGATTATACCAAAGTTTTAAAAAATGGAAAACAGCCATATCGATAAATCACGCCAGGTTAGGATTGACTGTTATATTTCTTGTGAGTTTGTAGTGTTGATGTGATTTTTTCTTTTTTTAAAACGTTGCCGTGCCACGAGAGTGCTTTTATTCTCCCTGCTAAAAATCGTATTTTTGTGTATTTTAAAATTTTAAATAATAGTAAATTCGAACGGTTAATTTTGCATAAATTAAATATTTCTAAATTTTAAATCTATTTATGCAAAATAGATTTCAATTCTTTATTTCAAAAGAAAAATAATAATCTAAGAAAAACGAAACTTTTCTCCGAGTCCCAAAGGTATAGAGGCGAGAAACAACTTTGGAATGGCTTCCTTAATGAACATTGAATAATAAACCAACCATGTATACTCCTTCAATATGGTTACGAAAAAATATTCACATTGATACAACTTAAAAGAATCAATAGATTGATAAAGCTTTGTGTAACGAGATCTGCAAATTTTACATGTATCGGTTTATGGATTTCAACAAAAATGTACGTATAAGCATTTCTATAAATGGGCTTTCTTGACGTTGTTGGTTTCTTATAATGTTTGTTTTCACGAGTCCGAACTACAAATCAATGAAAACCATATTTAGACAAGGGGAAAAATGTCAAAACTTTTCCATGCGTAGGAGTTAGGCCCCTTAGTATTGTTTGTACCAAACACTAAATTTTTATAAGATGTTGGTACTAGGTCTAGGTCGATTATATATAGCATGTATCATATGCATGGAGACGAAAAAAAAGTTAAAACTGCTAAAAAGTTAAAACTTCAATTCAAGGTCTTCTAGAAAGCTAGATGGTTGTGTATTGATTCTTTTAAGAAGGAACTCAACTTATGCTCTATAAAAATGTTCGATCTACCATGTGTGTTTGAGTTTATGGCTTTAGCAAAGATAAACTCGCGAGCAATTATTCCAATGCCATTGTGGACACCCTACTTAGGAAGAACTATTAGAAATCATGAGAGAAGAGATACACACAAAACATTAGTTTCTATATCATAATCAAATGAATATATCACAATTTTTATAGTGCTGCTAAGATCTAACTAATTCCACTCTTGGAGGGAGGAGTTGAGAGAATCTCTCAACACCCTCCAACAAACCAAACCAATCCCTAATCTTTAGCATGCATCATAAATGAGGCATTATCTCAAACACCCCCCTTTAATGCCTACACTACAGAAATGGAGAACACATTAAGTTAATAAAAACATTTGTCTGCCCTGGTCTTCATTAACATTTGTACCCACTCTAAGATCTCATAGACAACGCTCTTTTCTCCACCATTTTCAAGCTACAATTCAACCCATTTAAAATACATTTGTTTCTGACCAGCAATACTGAATTTGTAAGATCAAAGATTCTTGACACCCCCAAAGAAGAGTCTCGACACCGAACTATCCTATGGAAATATTTCCATCTGTGAAATAACCCCGAAGAATAAATTTCAACAGTCTATAGGAAAATATTCTGGATACAGAATATGATCAGTGATTAATCCTACAAAGTGACCTTTACACACAAAGATCTCATTGTATAACTTGTAACCGATGCTCTTGAAGCCCTGAGAAACGACAAGATCCATCAGCATGTAACAAATTCACACAATCAAATTAGCCAATTTTTCTCTTGGCACCGAAGAACGTCGAGAACAACTAATTTAAATTATGCTAAATTGTTCATAGTTGGTTCTGCACTACACAAATCTCACAACAAATGTCACATAATATACATCTAACAAATACACAAGCAGCTTTAATTTCTCCGGCAATATAGCACCTTCCTCCCGACAATTTGATTCCCCAGCGATCACAACCTCCGTCTTTTGCAAATGAAGTTGTAGCTACTTTAATTACTTAACATAGGCACTCACTAAGCACTCACTGGAGCAGTAAAACGGAGAGGCCAGTATAATAATAAGGCCGATAGCGTATGTGGTGCCTATATCTGGGCATCTTCCCATACCCATACCCATAATTTGGAGAGGGAGAATAATAATAAGGCCGAACATAGGGATTGAACCTTCTACCTCGATAACAGGGCTGCCTCATTCCTGGGACATTTTTCCTTTTGGGTGTAATTTTCAGCTGGTGATTATGAAGTTCAGAGTTATTAAGACGAAGTGCATTTTGAATAGAGACAGCGTCCAAAAATTCAACATAAGAAAACCCTTTTGGATGACCAAACTGGTCAGTGTTAATAGTAACCCTGTTAATAGTCCCGCATGATTGAAAATGTTGTTGCACATCCTCTGGAGTGCAGGAATAATCAAAATTGCCAACAAAAATAGAGCGTGAATCCACTTCTTCTATGCTCGCTTGATCCCCATCAGCTGAAGTAGCAGGGTCTGGCACGGCGGGGATCTGCATTTCTTGAGCGACCTTGGCCTGCATTTCTGAATCTGCAGCAACGATAATCGGTCTGGCACGGCGGGGATCTGCATTTCTTGAGCGACCTTGGCCTGCATTTCTAAATCCACAGCAACGATAATCCACCCTTCTCATATCCGAGCATACATACCAACAGGTGCACAAATTCACCCCTTTAAACTTGTGCAACCACCAGGAAGCCTCTCTACGTGTTGAACCAGTCTTCAACAAGCACCACAAGCCAGCCACGTAGATCCACACTTTAAAACAGAGCTTCAGCTACGGCAAACATAACTACACTAAGCTACTCTTCTCATATCTCTCACATTTTCCTGGGTACTCCCATGAGGGATTAAGCCCAGCCAAGTTCTGATACCATATTAGAAATCATGAGAGAAGAGATACACACAAAACATTAGTTTCTATATCATAATCAAATGAATATATCACAATTTTTATAGTGCTACTCAGATCCAAATAATTCCACTCTTGGAGGGAGGAGTTGAGAGAATCTCTCAACACCCTCCAACAAACCAAACCAATCCCTAATCTTTAGCATGCATCATAAATGAGGCATTATCTCAAACAAGAACTTAGTTTTTCAGATTACCGAGAAATAATTGTCATTATTAAGAGTTATTTGGGTTGATAATACATCTAAATTTCATAAAGTTTTCACGTTTTTGAGTTATTTTGAATCATTTTATGAGGGTTGGCAACTTAGCTGGTTTATGAAATTGGCATTATACTTGTATAAATGAATAATTGTTTTTTTATTTAATAATTATGTAATTGTAATGATTTTAATTTTTTTACTTAACATCTCTAATTTCAACTTTCCTTATAAATTTCTAAATAATTTGGAAAAAATCATTTAAAATTTTACCAAAATAAATTAAAAACATAAGAAATTTAAACTTTATACTCTACTTGTAATTTTTTAACTAAGATGTAGCTAAGTCAATTGCTACTCAGATTCAAAATCAATTTAATATTCATTTTCAAAATTACTAACATACCATTAAAATTTAATCAAATATGTGATAAGCATAGAGACAAATCTATTAAAACATGATATTATCTTTTCTGCTAGACACATTAATGATGTGATAAACCGTTAGCATGTAATTGAAAGTGTATAAAACCACATTACTATAGGGGCTAACGCAATAAGATATCTCACATAAAATATCACATTGGAGTTGCTTGAGCTCCTTCTTAACTCATATAATATTAGCTAAATTTACACAACTCTATTTTAAGGAGTTATTATTTAGTGTTTTGTAGTTATTTATTGGGAATACAAGATTAAATGGGCCAAATTGGATTCAAAAATATTATAGAAGGATTTTAAAATATTTAGATTAATGTTATTTAGAGCGAAGAGAGAATCTTTTTCCATCTTTGAAATTATGGAAGAAGCGTTTTGTTGGGTTCCGAGCCCCAACAATACTAGAAGTGGAAAAAACAATATCTCAATTATCTTTCTCTTCATTGGAAGATGAAGACATGATCAATGTGGTGTTAAAATATAATAATGTGGAATTCTATAATGTATTCACCTCACTTGAACAAATCAAGAGGATCTTGCAGAATCAATGATTCACTCTAGACAAACTAGTCTCAAGATTGGTTCATGTTTAGGGTCACCTCCTCTATGATTCTAACAATGTTGCTACTACCACATCAAGTGGCAAGGATCGTACCCCGTCTCTTCATCTGATTCCTAATGATTTATTTTTCATTTTTGTTGGCAATATGTATTATTTTTTTTTAATTCACGAGAAAATTAGTCTTGTAGTATCGAATGTTTCTCTTAGTTACAAATTTTGTATTTGGTTTATAGTGTGTGTTGTATCAGCTCACCATTTAGTTTATTTTTTAGTCGTTTTTGGAGGTTGAAGAAAATGATTGTGTTTTCTCAGTACTCTCATAATTCAATAAAGTCCTCTTTGGGACTTCATAATATCAGTTATGTAACTTATCAATTTTTGTTAATATAATGTTTTAAATTTACGAAAAAAAGAGGCTTAGAGATAAATAGATACCAGATAAACAAATAAACATAAAAAAAACATGAACACCATGTTTTAACATGGAAACCCCAATGAGAGAACCGCATAAATGATAGATCTACTATTACTCATAGTTTAAAAGTGAGCATGAGTTTATTCCCCAGGACACAATGGAGAATCCCCAAATATTTTAAAGGCTTCAACAAATGTAATTTATGGGATCTAATATCATAATCTCACCGATTATTATGGTTATATTACCATATACATGTAATGTATAAATTTAATCTCCAAAACAATGTCCACATTTCATATGTTACCAGGAGATATAAAACTTGAAATCCCAAATGGAAATTTTGCAACAACAATTATAGATGCCCATAGCTGGGGAAATACTAATTTTTTATAATACAAATGAGAGGCAATTGGGGGACTAAAATATCGACAATGAAGGAAAAAAACACAAAGTGTTAATTCGTTTAGTTTTAATCCCAACTAAAATCTAACAAGGAGGAGCCTAAAAAATGATGCACGAGCGTTAGAGCTTCCAAGTCATCAAGATTTTTGGAGACAAAGGTCCAATCTGAGTCTTAACATGGAAAATGAATTTATTTCATTATTGTAAATAATTTTAATTTCTTTATTTCATAAAGAACTAGATATAGAGATAAGATTTTTAAGAAGAAGATGTGCCTTTTAAGGAATGGAAATTTTAGGAAATAAACCATGAGAGTTTGTAGGATAAAAAATTCTTCGTAGCAATTTGAAAATTGTTAGGATAAGAAAATTTTTAGAAATATTAGAAACCATTGGTGTGCTTTTAGGATTTAGAAAATCTATGGATATACAATATTTTGTAAGGAAAAAACGAGTATACCTTAAAAGGAGTGAGTGATTTGTGAATTGATTTATTAATATAGGAAATTTTATTCAGCTTTTATATGTTATTATAAATATTGTAAGCTTAAGGGTAAAATTAATGTCCAACTAAATGTGAAATCAGGATATAGAGAGTGACTAAAGAGAATGAATTATTCTGAGCATATGTATGCATGAAGCTAGTTTAATGAATGAGAGTTCATGCACAATTGTGAATATAACAGTTCTATGTGAAGTGTGATATGATTATTTGATTTGAAAGAAAGCATGGGAACTTGTTTTGTGATTGAGATATGAATCCAATCCAATAAACTTTGGATCATTAAATTAGCACAAAATTATGGATTGTTAGTCTTGTCACTACCAGAAAATATAGATAATTGTTTGTTATTCCTAAGATTGTAGGATCGTGAAACTGAACATAGTATGGAAAGTCATTTTTTCCTGCATAAAGTGGTATTAAAGTGCAAAATATTCATGTGTGTAGCTTGGAGGAGAAACAACGAAAGAAGGTACAATTTGATTGAAGATATGGTAAGATATTTTTTTACTTTTTGCAGCTGATAATGGAGGAAGGTGAGAATTTTTGTAGCATCCTAGAGCAACGAGTGCTCAATTGGTTCAAGAGGAAAGAAACAGGGAGGTACAAAGGCCCCAAACTCAGGAGAAATATTGGTGAGGAATCATGTAGTGATTTAAACAATTTTTGGGGACTCACCACTTTCAATATTTTTACGAATATCAATCCTCGACTTGTGGGTTTTGAGCCCACAAAATTAACTCATCCTTTCCTCCACTGTTAACTAATGAACCCTGTGGTCTACATGTAACATGAATTCATCAAAGAAATTCAATGCTTCTATTCATAAAACCATCAAATGATCAACCCATGATTCACACACGGAATTACATAAACCAAAAATAAAATTTCATTAACTTAATAACTATACTATTACATGGCACTTCGACTAGCCAAATATTCATTCTATTGATCGCCCTTAATACACACATAAGCTTACAATTTATATTATAAAATTACAATTTCATAAATTATTTCAATATCATGGATTATTTCAAGATCCATGATCTTCTCCATAAATCTCTGAACATGATCCTCTCCACGAAGTGCTCAACATGATCTTCTCCACAAAGTCCTCAACATGGATTTATTTTTACAAAGCTCTCAGCATGTATTTTATTCACAAATATCTTAACAAAATTCTAATACCCCTCATGGATCTCATTTTCAAGGTTCTTCACAAATCCTTCACCTGTTGATTTTCCTTTTCTCATTTATTCCTTATAGAAGTGGATCTTTTTTATTTTCCAGAGGATGGGACAATGCTCCTACATCAGACTCCAAAGGTACAAAAATTTATGACCTCCTATTAATATTAGTTTTGGTCCTCTTGTAATAACTTCAACTCGTGAGCTGCAACACGCCTCTGTAGTAGCAAGTGTCCACCTTGCTACACGATTCCTCACCAAACTTCCTCCTATGTTTGGGCTCTTGGAATCTCCCTCATTATTTCTTCTAGAACCAATTAAGCACTCCTTTTCTAGGATGATACAAATATTTTCACCTTCCTCTGCTATAACCTGCACAAAGAAAAAAATATCTTACGATATATTCAATCAACTTGTACCTTCTTCCGTTGCTTCTCCTACGCAATACGCACAAGAATATTTTTCACTTTGATACCACTTTGATGAAAATGATTTATGGGGTCTGTCATTTTCAATATTTTTATAGATATCGATTCTGGATCTGTGGATTAGGAGCCCACAAACTCATCTCATCCTCGCTTCCACTTCTAACTGAAGAATGATGTCATCTACATCTAACATTGATCAATCAAAAAAATTCAATCTATCTATGCATCAAAACATCAAAGCATCAATCCATGATTCAAACATATAATTACATAAAGAAGAAATAAAATTTTATTAACTTCATAACTATATTATTACATGGCACCTCAGCTAGCCATATATTTGTTCTATTGGCCGCACTCAATACACACATAAGCTTTAAATTTATATTATAAATTTAAAACATCATAAATATTTTAATATCATAAATTATTTCAAGATCCATGATCTTTTCAATAAATTTCTCAACACGATCCTATCTACAAAGTGCTCAACATGATATTCTCCGTAAAGCCCTCAACATGGATTTTTTTTTCCAAAGCTCTCAACATGATTTTTTGTCACAAAGCTCTTGTAGATATGATGTTTCGAGTTTTTTAACAAATTATTTTCCTTGTGATGTGATTTTTCTCATTTTTTCCTTCTATAAGTGGTTATTGTTATTTTTTCAGAGGATGGGTTGATGTTTCCGCATCAAAAAATATGAAAATAAAAAATTGGGGAACCTTCAAAAGAACATTGAAATATTGAAAAAAACAACAGAACAAAAAAATAAAATTAGAAAAAATATTGAAAATGTAGGAAAAGAAAGTTCAAGAACCAGAAAAACAATAAAAACATATTCCTAATATAGGAGCAACCAAGAGTCTCTTGAAATGAAACATAGACTATTATAGGAGCAACCAAGAGCCTCTTGAAATGAAAGAGAAACTATTGAATTGTCTTTGTTTCCAAAAGTGAACGTGAAAAAACCTCTCGAGTAACCTAAAGTTGCAAAATAGAATTTGTTTGTATATAGTGTCAAGAAAAATACTTTTAAATAGGTAATATATATTAATATTTTGGAATTTAATTGACAATCTATTTTATTTCATGTAGTTAGTGAATTGAAGGTGATTCATTATATTCATTTCATTTTCTATTAACATATATATTTTATCGCTATAAAATAAATACTAATCCATTGATAGGTCCCATTCTATTTGATCTAAATGAATATATTATATCCTTAATTAATAAAATTTCCTATGAAAAATAATTTTCTATTATTGAAAGGAAAATTACATTTAAAAAATACATGTGAATTGATGAAATGGATCATTCCACCTTGCAATTGAAATCTAGTAAAGGGTATTAAAAAGTTTTAACAAGTTGTATGAATGTGGGTATTTTGTAAATATCTGGGATTATATATTATGATGATTAATTCATATAATCTAGGAAAGGATTGAAAGATACAATGGCTTGTGATTATTAACATGCACTAGTGTTTCTATTTACATACAAAAGCTTGTGTAGTTAACATGGTAATCTAAGTTTATGCACTTTTAAAATGATATTTTTTTGAAAATATAATCCAAGATAACTAAATTATATAGCTAATTATGTTTCAAAGAGCTTTTCGTTTTTATATTTTCAATATAACTAAATTATATAGCTAATTATGTTTCAAAGAAATTGTCATTTTTATATTGCGGACATGAATTTTCCTTGCTACCTTGTGTCTACAATATTTCGTATTGAAGCTATGCATAATGTACATAATTCATCTAAAGATATGAATTTTCCATAAAATTATCATTATAAGAAGTTATCATGAAAATCCTAGCACGAGGCTTGCATTCTTTACCCTAGGGTTTTAATTTTATATCATGGTAATTTATCATGTAGAAAATACATATTTTTCACTATTGAGAATGTATTTTCACTTTAAGGAAAACATATATCATCTTAATAAATAAATTCATCAATAAACTATATATCAATTATATTATCATAAAGATAGTAATTTGGTTGGTTGAGTAAGGGAGGTGTGGTTCTAGGGAGAAGCAAGGGTTTCTCTGTAACAATAACTAGGGTTTGAAAAATATTTTTTTTGGAGTTGGAGGGAGTGTGCCTCCCTCCTATCGAAACCTGGTAATGGACAAAGTGAAGGGGATCAATATGAGTGTCACCGCACATGAAAATTTTATGTTAGAGAATGTCGAAGTTTTGACAGAAGTATGTGAGATAGGGGAGAGATTAAATTATGAAAGCGGCCCAATAGGAAAGAAAACATACTAGATGAAAAAACATAAGTCAAAAGGATCTAGAAGGTCATGTAAGCCAAAAGGAACGATGACGCTGATGGCATTGATCATCGATCTCGAGACCCAGGACTTCAAGGAACGTATGAGGTCATATGAGGTCATATGCAAGTTTAGGGGACTTTGGTACACATAAGAAGACTTATGTAACTAGATCGAACATCCATGGAAACCATGAGGAGAAGTATAGTTACATTTTGATATAAAGGATTTTTTTATGGTGGTTTTTGGTAATATGGAAGACAGAGACCGAATATTTTATAGTGGTCAGCATTTTTTGCATCATTTGGTTTACACATGAGTCCATGTATGGAGAATTTCACCCTGGAGAAGGAAACCTTTACATGTGTCCTAGTTTGGCTCAAGATGTACTCACTTCCCTTGAAGTATTGGCTACCTAAAATTCTAAAAATTATAGGATATACTCTCAAAAAATTCATTATAATCGTAGAAGCGAATTTACAAGGAAGATAGATAGTGTATGCAAAAATCTGTGTAGAAATGGATGTTTCTAGGGCATTGGGTGAAGCAGTCAAACTAGAGTTACGAGATAAATTTTGGTTACAACCAATATACTATGATTATATCCCTTTCAGATGTAGAATATTCCATGAACATGAAAGCCTCATAAGGGAATTGTAGTTAATAAAAATGGAGTAACAGAGCAAAGAAAAAAACCAAAAGGATGTAGACAATTTTGTGATACGCACTCTAAGGGATAGACCTAATAGAAGACAACAAAAAATAAATCAGGTGGGATCAAAGTCTTATAGAAACATATTTGAAGTCCTATCTAAAGAAAACCCAGAAGGTCAAGGAGGGGAGGAAGAGGACAATGAGGAAGAAAGAGAAAGGAAAGAGGAAGAAATGCTATAACTGAATGGTGATATTGAAAAGCAAGGGGATATCCTAGAGCTATCAAGGTATTTTGAGGGAGATGGAGAAATGACACCAAGTGAAGTAGGAACAGAGAACCAAGAATTGCAAGAGATAATTGAGTGGGAGGGAATCAACCTCCAGGATATGGTGGAATATGTAACAAAAAAAAGGGATAGAAGTTATCAATGCAGATCAAATGGAGACAGTCCAATATATAAACCTGATGAGAGAAGAGATGATATTATAGGGACAAAAAAGACCACATCCAGAAAAAATCGAGTTCGGAGTGAAAGCATTGGGATCTTAGATAGTCTTGGTGCCATGACTAAGCCATCAGAAAAGAGGGAGGAAGATGAACAATGTCACACTCAAGGAGATGGAATCTATGTTAATAAATTCAGGTAAAATGAGAGCATTAGGCTCACCCACTCTTAACCACAGTTAAATCATGAAATTTTTATCATGGAATATAACATGCATTAGCAGTCTTACGAAACATCCACTAAAGAAAAATATTCAAATGGAACAACCATATATTATTATTTTTTATAAGATTCAAAGTTCTTTGCAGTGAAAATCAAGGAGTGAAGTAGAAAATTAGGAAGAAGGTATGATATAGTGGAGAAGGAAGCACAAGTCTTGGAAGGGGGTTTGGCGATTCATTGGAGCCCCCAATATTGATCTTACTGGAGTCAGAAGAAACAAGATCATACCTATCTGTATAAATCAAGATTATAGGGACCCTATGCACAATGGTGTTTATAGTTGTTTATGGGCCTTAAAGAACTGAGGAGAAGATTAAAATCCTTCAAGATATGAGTAAGATAAAAAGAAGTAAAGGAAATATCCCTTGGGTTTGGGGGGGGACTTTAATATCATAACCTCTCTATTGGATAAGAAAGGGGGCCAAACAAGAGTAGATAGAGATGTTGAAGAATTCAAGGAATTCATTGAGGTAGCCAACTTCATTGACATGGAAACTGCAAATGGATGCTTCATATGGAGTAATAAGCAGGGAGGGAAACATAAAGTTACGTTCAGAATTGGCAAGTTTTTCATTTCGAAAGATTTACTAATGAGAGGGATAGATGTAGAAAAAAATATCCTTCCCTGTGGGGGTTTCGACCATTGGCCAGTGATTTTAATAATACAATTGTTACGAACCCTCAAAAATAGGCCTTTTAGATTTGAAGCCTTCTGGTTGGGCCACCCTGCCATTATGTAGAATATCAAAGTATGGTGGGAGGAACAGATCAAAGTCAAAGAATTGAAAAATGTACACCTTACGAGAAAGTTTAAAACACATCATTTTGAAGTTAAAGTAGTTGAATAAGATATAATTTGGGAACATGTTTCAAGCGAAAAGGGAATTGGAACATGAGAAGGAAGCCTTTCAACAACGATTAATCTCAGAAGGTTACTTAGACGAAAAAAGGGAAGAGGAGATGGAGTTACCAAAGAAGTGGGAGGATAGATATAAATAAGAGGAGATTATATGGAGACATAGATCTTGAGTGTTATGGCTTAGTGAGGGTGAGAGAAACACTATGTTCTTTGACCGTTCAACAATCAAACATAGAAACTCCAATATAATCATTATAATAAAGGTTGAGAGGGGGAAAATATTGAATCTCATCAATATATTGAGGAGGTCATAGTTCAACACAACCAAAAGATATGACAAGAGCCCCAAGTGGAGAAACGAGAAAATATCCAAATGGTTGTGAGGCATATCCCAAAGTTTTTTATGGAAGAGCACAACTAAGAATTTAAACAAGTTGGTCTCCATGGATGAAGTGACCCTAGAAATGAATTAAATGGCTAATAGAAGAGCCCATGGACCACATGGATTTACTATATGTTCTTAAAGCTTGTTCTGAAATAGTCAAATATGATATATATGAGGTGATGGCTGATTCCTAGGAGTTAGCAATGATCATCAAAGCCTTGAATTCGACTTCTATAGAACTTATTTCAAAGGAAAAATTAGCCAACACCCTAGAGAAGTTAAAGCTGATAGCGCTTTACAATGTATTATAAAAAATCATATTGAATGTAGCAGTTATCCAAATGTAAACAATTTTTCCTTGTATGATCTCTAAAGAGAAATATGTTTTTTTTACGGGAGACAGAGTCTATATAATTTTATCCTAGCGCATGCAATAGCTTACTCACTAAAGACCAAGAAAAAGGTTGTCATGATTATGTAATTATATTTATCTAAAAAATATAATAAGATTAGTTGGGAACACATGGAATCAATGCTAGAAAGCATTTAGCTTTGATGAACATAGGATCAATTGGATTATGGCATTGGTTGAACCATCGAGTTTTTCAATTTTGATTAATGGAGCCCTATCAAAAAAAGTATTTCCGTCAAGAGGAATTCGACAAGGGGACCCATTGTCTCTCTCTGTTTTTATCTTAATGATGGAAGTACCTGGGAGAGAAATTGTAGTGACCAATATAAGAGGATATATAAAAGGAATTAATTTGAACGAGGATGCTTAATAAACCACTCATCAACAATTTTTAGATGATCCCATGTTTCATGGAATTCCTACCATAAAGGAGGCATAGATTTCCAAAGCTATTATGGATACCTTGATGGTGGCGTCAGGTATGGATTTAAACCATTATAATGTGAAGGAAGTGAAGGGATATATCAGAGTTGAACATAACAAATTTAGTGACCCATTATGGTGAAAAGTTTGGGTGGCCACTCACTAGCCGAAAGTTAAAATACTTTTATGGTTAATTCTACATAAGAAGGTGTTCACCTAGTAGAATTGAGTACAGCAAGGAGTTATAGTTCCATTGTGGCGTTGCCAAGGAAGAAGAAAGCCTTATCACCTTCTGACCACATGCAACTACATTGAATCTCTATGGGAGTGGCAGACCATTATCTATAAACAAACTCACAGAAACAAGGAAATTGTAAAGAAACTATTAAAAAATGGTGGTTACAATATACTCATAATGAAGTCGTGAATATGACCTAGTACTTAATTCTACGATTATCCTCTAGTCATTATGGAAGCAACACAAGTACTGAATATTCCGTAACAAAAATCTCCCAGTTGAAAAGATGATGGAAGAAATTCACCGCCAACTTAGGGAAAATATTTGTAGTAGAAGAATTCAAACCTCAGAGGAAAAATCCTCCCCAAAGGAAGCGATAATTTTAAAAAAATTTGGCCTATATTACTTGAGCAGTATGTCCCACAGATCCCAAGAGTTCCATATAAAGTAAGGCTCTATAGTGTGGGAGGCTCCCCCAGGAGGTTTCTGGAAACTGAACTTCGATGGAGTGTCCAAGGGAAACCTAGGTAAGGTAGGAGACAAAGGAATCATTCAAGTCTAGATAGGTAAAATTTGAAGGCTATACTTCATCATTATGGGACAGGCTATGAATAATGCAGCAAAATTCCAAGCCATCTAGAAGAGGATGGAAACGTTGTGATGCGAAATAATGGTGAATGTAATAGTTGAAGGGGTTTTTGAATTAGCTATTCAAGCGACACATCGACTGTAATGTGGCTCTCACCTAAAAAATTTCACGAATAATTGGCACGTTTCTAAGATAATCCAATGGATATAGAGCCACCTAGATGAATTGAGAACGATGGAGTTCACCTTGATATGACGCTTGGCTAATGTGCTGGTGGACAAAGTCTAAAACAAAGGGGTTGGGAGCATCATGTTGATTATCGAGGTGGCCTAGGAGGACATGTTGGATTGACAACTAAATAAATACTATCGATTACAGGTGGAGTGAGATCACTCCACATCAAAAGGGAGAAGCGACAAATAAAGGGTGAGCAAGGATCAAGGGAGAGACCCACCTGGTGATATGAATTTTTAACAATTATCATGTTTGGACAAGTAGCAGCTCTTAGGTAAGAGCGATGAGGGATGTTTCTTTATGACACAAAGTAAAGGATGGTTGATGATGGGAAGGAGAGTAACTTAGATTCAATTGATCATCTGTTGTGAGGTAGCATTAATTACAAATGATGGTTTGAGGAGTGGATAAGTATGAAGCCCAGACAAGAGCTATATTGGATTAGGACTATGGAAATAATGAGCCCACACATACCGTTTGTGCAGGAGAATTAGGAGGAACATGCTTCCATCCTCACATGATTGTACTATAACATCATAATAAGAGGAAGTTTCCAAAAATAGACAGGGAAGGTTCTAAAAGGACAGGGCGGTATGATATGTTCTAGATGTTTACTTTATATGTGAAGGATGTAAGGCACACATGTTTAATATAGATAATGCTGAAGGATAGAAGTTGGTGCTATAGCGAGAGAGAGTTTGTTAATTTGAAAACTAAGGCTTCCAATGCAGTAATTCCTAAGGCATGAAATTTTGGTGGCAATCTGAGGGAAAGGCCACAGGCAGATGCCCAGGACTCCATGGTTGGTAAGATGAAAATAATGGAGGGTGCGTTGAAGGAGGATGCACTAATTTATCATGTGAATTTCCTATAGAAAGGAAAATAAATAGTTGAAATCTAGGAGGAGGATCTTAGGCATCTGTGTAGTATTGTTCCAGACATCAAAATTGAAGAAGAAGTTGAGTAGATTATTAATACTGGGAAATCTCGAAAGCAGATGACATTGTATAAAAAAATATTGGAGATGATATGGCATGTAAAAACCTTAATGGGGAATTTGTAGGAAGAGGCAACGAAGGATAGAACCAAGAGACAAACGAAGAACCAACTCCAACTAAAGGTAATTGTGAAAACGTTGTGAGTTGTAGAGGAATCACTCAAAAGTGTGGCGAATATAGATCATTTGAAAGATGATAGAATTTGAGATATGATTAAGATGTTATCCATCTACTTCAAATATATCCATAACTTGGATATCACGCTGGGGAAACAACTGGAGATCTGACTGACTTATGAAATATCGGGTCAGGGAGGTGACTGGAGAAAGAGGCTAGCATTTGACGACGTAAGGAGCGAAGGGGGGGGGGGGTGGGGGGGGCTACTGTAGCAACTCCACCCGCGAAGATATCACCTATGTCTAGATAAGATGTGGTGGAAGTAGCAGCAATGGTTGTGGTTAAATTATCACTAGTATGTGTCTTTTTTTGTTTGTTTTTTCCTATGGATTTTTAGGCTAGATAATAATAATGTGACGATAAATAGATCGGTAAGTGAAGATCAAAAAGAAAAAATTATAGGGAGACCAATTTTAAGATGTAAATTTCTTAGCAGTAGTAGAAAAATTAATTTTGCAGATATGTATAAGGGCTACCAGAGACAAAAAAAACTTATGGCATGTCTGGTTAAGTATGTGTTGTCAAAACTATTTTTTACTGCAACATGTATGGTTCCCAATCCAACAAACTAGCTAGTTATGATCTACTCTTCAGTTATATAGTAATATAAGGTTTTTATATTGACTTGCAGAAAAAAAAATTATATTATCATAAAAAAATTCACACGTACGCATGTATATTTCCTTTTTTGATGTGGATTTTACCACAACTATTTTCAAACAATTGGCTTCATATGGCCAACCTTAAAGTGGATCTTCGATTTTATAACGAAATTTTTAGCCCTTATGTACATTGAGAAGGTATTTTGTTTAACTAGAATATAAGTTTATTTACAAGTGTCAAATCAAAAATTACACCTTACCAAAGTTGAACCACTCAATTTGGGTTAAAATTGTGACAAGGGTGTGCATTTCACTATAGGGCAGTTTTTCCTTAAAATTTACATGAAATACAAACTCTAAATGCATGAAAGAAACCTCCCATGTTTTTTAAATGTATTTAAATAATATAGGTAAATATACCATATATCTAACTACTTTTTAAAGCATATCAAGCCAATTTTTTTAGCTATATGAAAGCTAAGTCATGCAATTTAGTTTGGTCACTTAATACAATTTTTACCTTCAAAATTACAATGAAAACTTTCCTCTTTTTCATAGAAACCCTTTCTCATCTTTCAATTGCAAAATTAACAATGTGAATTGATATAATATTATAAAAAAAACCATTCCCAACTTTCACATCTCAAGTATAAGGTATGTTACAACCATGGCTTATGTTTTACTAATGGGTTCTACATTTCTAAGGTTTTACTACACATCTTTGGCCTATTTAATTACTTTTGATCATATGCTATGTTATGATATTTTGTGAAAATAATATGAATGTTATTTGGTGATAATAATCCTACTTACCAACTTGAAATGTGAATAACCATTGTTTCTTTATTTTTCTTAATATTAAGAAAAGTAAAAAGGTCAATGTAAATTCATAAATGATAGTTTTTGCTATATATTATTAGATGATAATCAATGGTGGCATATGACCAACACTAGTTATCACAATAAATTTCCATGCCTCTCCCATGTAAGTTTGTCACAATAAGGTTCAATGTCACTTTGTCACAATAATGTTCCATGCCTTTCCAACAATTAAAATACATGCCTCTCCAGCTATTAATTAATTAACAATAAAAATTTATTTAAAATCCACTCTCCAACTATTAATTAATTAACAATAAAAAGTTATTCATATAAATTCACCTCGATTAGGACATAAGAGGATGTCACGTGTATGGATGAAATCCCAATTACATTAGATGGAGATTTTATATAACTATAAGCAACAAATAAGTACATTACAATTGAGCCTCTATTATGTATGTTAAAGGAGTAGTAGATCATATTACAGGATGAATGTAAGATAAAATTTAGAGATTATGAAAAATAATATATCTGATAATATAATAATGCATAATTGTGTATACAAATTAACTTATCATAATGTGACCATTAAATTGACAATTAACACATTCTTAAAAAAAAAAAAAGAGGGTGTTTAAATTATAGTAGAAGAAAGAGTTAAGATATTCTATATTAGAGTCATAGATAGAGTTAAAAGTATTTTATTTGAGAGTTATATATGGTAAATATCCCTTTAATTTTTTATTTATGTTCTTGGAAGGAAATTAACAAGCTAGTACTTATACCTAGGAAGAAAAACAATCATACATATTTTTTTTTTAAAGTGCATTCTTTAATAAATGAGTGCTTTGGCTTGTATTTTTGTATTTAAAAGTCAAGTATTTTTTTCTTAACACATTGTGTTAGTGATCAACCCATGTTATAGAATGCACATCTATTATGTAAATTAAAAGCTACTCATAACAAATTGATGGAACTGTTGTGTAGGTACAATTGGTTATGGTGGAATGAATAGGGACGTGGACTCTATGTATGTAAAATGATTTTATATGTTGCGTGACAGGTTCACCTATGTGATTGAGTTACCCCAAAATATTTATATTGTTAAATAACTATTAATGTAATTGAATGATAAGTTTATTTATGTGATTAAGTGACTCAAAAGATTTATATGCTAAAATAATTATTCATTTAAATAGATGAAACTTGTCGGATATTTATGTTTATAATTTATATTCCAATGTTACAATAGTTATATGTATATGTGGTCGTATAAATAAGCCATCAAGTTGTTAATCTTCAATTCCAAGGCTTAACTCTAATCTCCAAACTTTCTAAACTGTAATAAAATATTAGTAGTGAATGTTTATCTACAAATTCAATTATTTATATTGTATATATATTTATAATAATAATAATAATTATTATTATTATTATTATTTATGTTAAATTGTGTAATAGAAAAGAGATGGTCAAGTCCAAGGGGAGACACTCCAGGTTGGATTATTTTTCATACTCTTCAATTTGAACGCCACGAGGATTTTATTTATAACTTAAAATGTGTGAGCGAACAAGTTGCCAAAAGAAAAATAAAGAGAAATATAATGATTTTATTTGTATTTTGAAACTTTTTTAAATTAAAATTATTAATAATAAAATAGCTTTTTATAAATAAAATATTTTAATTTAATGTGTTTATTTGATTTTGATAAGTAGTTTAGTTTTCTTAAGGATTTTTTCTCTACTTTGGGTATGTTTGTTAACACGGACAAAACAAAAGTTATGATTATCAAATTTAAGAAGGACATTTACACTAATTTTATGTATGACAATAGTAATTTGGAGGAAGTGTCTTCTTACAAGTACCTAAGAATTGATATTCATCACAAGCTCAACTTGAACTATAGCATTTAGAAAATGATTAATGGGGGGTGGAAAACTTATTTTGGTCTTGAAAATAATTGTAAAATGGCAAACCTCGTAATGTGGGATAAAAAGAATTTCCTCTTTGAAACTTTAGTCACTCCTGTTACCTTATATGGATGTGAGGTTTGCAGTTGCAGCATCTCTAGAGAATCCTGGAGAAAGATTGAGCAAATCCAGAAGCGTTTTATAATGTATAACCTTAAAATTAAAAACAATACACCCTATCCTATTCTCCTTATATAACTGGGTCTTTCCCCTATCGAGAGCCTAGCTATGACTAGGCTTCTGTTGTACAAGCACAAGCTCAATAGCATAGGAGACCATAGACTTCCTAAGCTAGTTTTAAATTCCAACCAAAACCACCTAAGGCTTAAACAAGGTTGGTATAAAGACACTAGCGCCTGGTTAAACCATTGGGGGATCGACGAGAATGTTGCATTGCAAAACATTAATAACATTAAAAAAATTGTTATTTATAAGTTCAAAGAAAAAATGTGGTGTGAGAAAGATCTACAGCTAAAATAAAATTAAGATATTATAAGGAGGTCATCAACCCCACCTTAGAATATCAAAAGTATCTCTCTGTTTTAACTAGCTCAAAGAAGGAAATTAATATAGCCAAGATTAGAATGAATTCCCATGAGCTCCATAGTGAAACAGGTCGTTGGACAGTTCCTAAAACACCATGGATAGAAAGGATCTGTCATCTCTATGAGAATATGAACATCGAGGATGAAAATCACTTCCTCTTACAGTTCCCCGCATACAACCACATTAGAGCTCAATTTCATAATCTTTGTTACAATACTGACATTCCTATCCTTTTAAGGTGTCAAAATTATAGTGAGCTCGGGAGGCTTCTCTCCAAACTTTTTGAGCATAGGAATAAAATCTTAAATCAAACTAAATAATTCTTTTCTTTAAGTCTGATAGACCAAAGATTGGTCTCAGTGGACATTAACCATCATCATTATCATTAATTTTATATAAAGATAAAATAATTGAAACTAAAACTTATTAGAATAAAAGAAATATGTCATTTCTATTTAATAAGAAATAATAATGTTGATATTAGATGATGTGTAATTATTTCTATGTTAAATTTAGATATATATATATAGAGAGAGAAAATGTAATTGTAAATCATAAGTAAAATGTTTTACTTTTTATATTAAATAATTTTTTTTATTGAAAAATAAAGTAATTAAAATAAAAAATTCTTATATTTATATATAATTTTTTTTAAAACATTAATAATAAATGAAAATTTAATGTGGATTATAAATTAAATATTTCCATATACATATGTAAAGTAAAAGATTTTAATATGAAATATATTAAGAAAAAGAAAGAATTCTTATTCCATTCATATATGCTCTCTATGTTAGAGTTTGAGACAAATTTTTAATTCTTTCTATATTTAATATGGATTTGATATATGTAATGTGAACAATAAAGAAATTATTTCAATGCTAATTAAGCATATATTGTATACATTAAGTGAATTTAAAATAATTTTGTAGTTAAAACATTGTACTTATATATTGCTAAAAAATAACATAAATCCATGTTATACTAAATCCACCAAAAATAATGAAAAATCAAATTTTTTTGAAGTGCAAATCTTTCTTCAAATTTTACATTTAAGAAAAAAATTTGCATTTTAAGAGAATTAATATCACTCAAAATTGAAATGTATCTACACTACTATATCACTTATATAGTATAATAGGTAATGTAATCATTTTTTTCTTTTTACATTAATCAAAATTAATAACCATTACCTATTGATATTTTAAAAAAAATTATTTAATAGGCTTTCAATATTCAAAATTGATTACACAATTGAAGGCATATGAGTCTGAACCCCTTTTCTCCATTTCCTTTCAATGTTGATTGGCTTGTGACATAAACGGCCATTGCCGTTAGTCTACGTTGCAGAATACCATTTTCAGCTTAATTGACACGGCAAGGAAGAACTATGTCAACGCACCCAAACAACCAATGACAGATTAAAAATTATTACAGCATACAACCAGTAATAAACACAATCTCTCTGGAGTGCCTGAACCTTCCTCATAGCATTTGCACTGGGCTGGGTAACATGACATGTTGGATCCCGGTAGATTCAATCCCGTGAGCAATATCTAAGACAGTGTCCCGTACAATCTTCGAGGACGATTTAATTCCAAAAACCGGAACGGGATTTGCCGTAAAATCAAGAAAATACAGAAAAGAGATCATCCCCAGGGAGCAAACAAACATGTCAATGGGGCCACTGATCCACAGCAGAAGTGGGAACGCAAAGTAGTAAGCCCTTGTCCCCAGTGACCAGAAATTGCTCCCCCTAATCACTGAATTCTCCACATAATACACCGGGACACTTGAATTCAGCGTGCTGATCAGAAAGCTCACGTGAATGTAATAACGGACGCACTGTACATACGATATGAAGGCTGCCAGAAAACAAAGCAGAAGGCTCGCATATTTGATAGATGATATTAAGGAACTTTTACTTCCGAAGAATATCTCATTTATCTGTCGATTGGAACCGGCGCTGCTCCTTGTGGCAAAGGCCACTATGGTGCCAAGCAGAGAGCTGATCGTTAGTGAGAGAGTGGCCAGATAAACTGCAGCAGTTATGTTGCTTGATACCACTTGAAGAGCCACTGCAGTATTCTTTGGCATATCCTGCAAATAATTGTAAAATTCGATATTATAAGAAAATCAGGAATGAAAACCCTAGGAGTTTCCGCACAAATAGTTGATGAATATGCAAAAATATGTGGAAACTCAGGAATAATAGTGTGATTTATTACCTTCATCATCTGCTGCACCCAAACTCTTCTGTTGCCATTTTCGAATCCTATGACGGTAGTATTGGGGTACTTGATGATTCTGTAGAGGAGGTAAACATGGTAGGCAAGCAAGAAAAGAATACCTGTTGGAACCAGCACTGCGTCCAGATTTACGATTAGATAGCTCCAAAACATCTTGTTGCAGAAGTTCTGGCCCTGGTGGGACGTTTAACTTGCCGGATTCTTAGTTCAAACCTATACAGAAATGGGTGTAGGTCTGAGAGATGCTCTAGTCACTATTTCTTCAGTTGAAAAAAATGGTACAGTATAACCCTTGGCACTGGTATTTTTCCCCAGGCTTATAGTATTTCAATTGCAATGTCTCCGTCAGAAATTGCAGGCCTTATGTTTAACATCAAACCCATCCAGAAATGGTTACAGACTATGTATGGCGGAGATGGCGGAGAGCTGCTCCAGATACAATTTCTTCACTTCAAAAAAATTTCTGAATAAGTCTGCCCTTCGATACCACTGGCACTGGTCTTTTTCCCACGATTATGGTATTTCGATTTTCAATTGCACCCCCGTCAGGAATATCAGACCGAGGCCTCTGAAATTCCTTTAAGAAGCAATGGCATGGCGATAAAATCAAATTCCAAACCGCTTATTTAGAAATTGGTTGGGAGATAATGGAATCCGTGAAAGGCCAACTGTTACAACTCAAGATACTTATCTTTTAGACTACCTACACACTTTTTTAAGAAATAAAGTGTAAATTTGGATGGCATTGCATTGAAAAGAAAATAATGTAGCAAAAGCCGGATTCATTCGTTTTCTTAATGATGGGTATTCTGCGATTTTATAAACCAAGTTGTTTGATGTGAAAGCGCCCTTGAATTTAGTGGCAATGCTGATTCAAATCAGGTTAGTTGGAGTTGGATAGGGAGTCTTCAATTATGTTTTTTAAATTGCTCCATTCATTTAAAAAACGAAAAACACAGTCATATTGACAAATCACACCACTTAGCATTGACTGTCGTATTGCGTGTATCGATAAATCACTCCAGTTAGGATTGACTGTCATATTGCGTGTGTGACTGTAGTGATTCGAGACGCGCACACGTTTTCTTTTCTTGAAATGTTACTGTTGCAGGAGAACCAGATTTATCTTAATTGCACAATAGTCCGATTTTGTCCACCTGGCAAACTCACCCCAGCCTTCTCGGTTTACAATCCATCCCACTGGTCTCCGTTTACAAGTTAGTCTCCTTTTACAATCCATCTCACTGTCCTCTCCGCGTTTTCAATGCGTCACTCTCTTCTGGAAACATTTTTTCGAAATTGGAAAATTAATGCACACCATCACCCTCGAAATTCACTGCCTGTCGCCTACGAAACTCAAAATCCTTTCCGTCACCAAAGCCAACAGCAGCCACCTAAAATGTTCAAATAAGCCATCTCTTTGCAAACGTGGATGCTATAGTCATTGGAAATACCTCGTGATATTCTGGCGGACTTAAGCAAAAAAGAGTTGTGATTTTCTGAGGTTTACTTTACAACAAATTGTTCAGAGGGAGATGAGTTTATTTAACACCGAAATGGCAGAATTCGATACTCTTCTCCATAATCTGTAAAAGCATCTTTCAAGTTTAGGTAATTTAATTCGCTTCCCCTTATGGTACTTTTTAAAGCAACACTCATGCATCAATTCAAGTGTTAGTCAGCTTGGAAGTGGATGCCGTTGTGGCTTTCGAATCAGGCGGTGCAAGCACTAAAATTTACGGAAACAAAATCAGATTCAAAGAAACTTTGCAGTCTTAGAGGTGAGGAGTCCCTCAACGCTGGATTTTCATATTAATAAACAATCAATCATAGACAAATATACATGAATAAATTATAGACAAATATAAATGAATAAAATTTGTTGGGTAGATCATAATCGTTTACTAGAAAATATGATCTAAATTTAATGTTAAAAGATAATAAAAAAACCATGTTTCCATTATTACTAAATTTTCCCCTTAATCGAGAAAGGATTAATCTCTACACCTAAAATCTTTCCAAGCAATTCAAATTTAATCTTTTGTAGGGGCTTTGTGATCTAGGTGGATATCGGTGGCCACCAACCTATTCCATTTGGACCCGCACCATGAACTCTTTTAGTTCTGCACTTCCAGCAGCTTACTATTTTTAGCAGGTTTTCGGCTTCTATACTCTCAGAGCCGTTCTGGGGCCTTGATGATCCTAGTTGATATTGGTGGCCACCCACCTATTCCATTTGAACCCCTACCTTTAGTTCTTTTTCGTTTTTAGGGTGCAACACAACTTACTATTTTTAATAGCTTTTTGGGTCCTGAACATCAGAGCCATTTTGAGGCCCTAAATGACGTTTTTTTGGGAAAACCGGGAGACACATAAGTACATGGACCGATGTTTCTCACACCGAAAGTTGTACTCCTCAGATAGATCTTTCTAACGAGCTATTGAGTGCATCAAACAAAGATCGGATGCTAAAGTTACGTCCCCGAGAAGTTGAAACACCAATTTACCGTAATGCGACCCACAATTTTGGCGTTTCATCTCCTCGGGTTGGTTTTTGGACGTTTTGGGTTTTACATTGTTTCTCAACACTAAATAGGCCTTCGAGCCCCATTATAACACAATGGAGAGGCATATAGCTGTCACATATATTCTGAGAGATACGCTACGAGTGCTCTCGCCCGCTCATTTCCATTATTCCTGCAAGCATGTTTTAGTCATTTGTTTTGTAACACAGTTCAGAGGCCTGTAGCTGCCACATATCTTCTTAGAGATAAGCCTACCAGTGCCCTGGTTGTTTATTTATATTATGTCTATAAGCGCATTTCAATGATTTGATTCTAATAAAAGGAAGCATTATTTCCTATGCATATCTGTGTTTATGGTTATATGTGTATTCCGTTGCATTCCTACATAAATCAGGATCAGTGGTATTAGAGCAGTCTGCTCTTTCTTTATTTTTCTTTGCATGTCCCCAACGCGGTCAGGGTATAACGAGTTCGGCCTCGATCTAGTTGCACCCTTGCAAGATTAGCCTCGCAAACCTTGACGACCCCCTATGGCGGAAGGAAAAAAATATGAGGGAGCAGGAGATCCTATAAAAATCTTGCTCGGGGAGGCCCTCAAGAAATAGTGAAATACGATGATAGATAACTTTGCCAAGGTCTTTCAACGGCTACCCACCGATGACACATCTACATCCAGCACGTCCGCCAACAGGTCTGCGACATCTTCGACAAATCCAATACCAAGTTCAGCAGAATTTTTCCTGCCATGGAGGAGCTTAACACAATGGGGACCATTTCTTCCTAAGGAGAGAGAAATGATCGAGGTGGATATCGATGGCCACCCACCTATTCCATTCGGGCCCGCACCATCAACTCTTTTAGTTCTTTACTTCCAGCAGCTTACTATTTTTAGCAGGTTTTCGGATTCTACACTCCCGAAGCCGTTTTGGGGCCTTGATGATCCAAGTGGATACTGGTGGCCACCCCCTATTCCATTTGAACTACTGCCATGTTTTCTTTCCATTTTTAAGTTGCAGCACAACTTACTATTTTTAGGAGTTTTTTGGGTCGTGAACTTCTGAGCCGTTTTGGGGCACTAAACGACATTTTTTTCGGAAAATCGAGAGTAACATGGGTTCATGGATCGATGTTGCTTACATTTAAAGTTGCACTCCTCGAATATATCTTTCTAACGAGATATTTAGCGCGTAAAACGGAGATTGGATACCAAAGTTACGTCCCTGGGAAGTTGAAACACCAATTTACCCAAACAGGACCCACAATTTTGGTGCTTCATCTCCTAAGGTTAGGTTTTTGGATGTTTCATGTTTTACATTATTTCTCAACAATAAATAGGCCTTTGAGCCTCATTGTAACAAACTGGAGAGGCCTGTAACCGTCACATCGCTTCTCAGGGATACACTACTAGTGCCCTCGCCCACTCATTTCCATTATTCATGCAAGCATGTTTCAGTCATTTGTTTTGTAACATGGATCAGAGGCCTCCACCTACCACATCTCTATTGAGACATAAGCCTACCAGTGCCCTACTTGTTTATTTACATTATGTCTGTAAGCACATTTCAGTCATTTGATTTTAATAAAAGGAAGCATTATTTCTGCTGCATCTTTGTGTTTATGGTTATATGCATATTCTGTTGCATTCCTTCATAAATCTGGATCACTTTGTGAAAATATCAACAACATTGTCACAAGTATTACAATATTCAATAAAAAATTTCGTAGATTGTATCGTCTCTCTAATAAAATGAAATGAAACTTAGCATAAACGTGCTTTGTCCTTGCATGAAAAATTGGATTATTTTCCAACTTGATCGAGTTGTGGTTGTTGCATTTGATAAATGTGGTCTTCTTTTATTTTTCTCCATCATCTTGAAGAATTATCCTCAACCAAACAACTGCACAAGTTGCTACACACAAAGCTTTATATTTTTCCTTAGTAGATAAAAAAGATACAATAGGCTACTTCTTGTTGCTCCATGAAACAATCCTCGATCTAATATTGAATTCATAATGTGTAGTAGATCTTCTATCATCGGGATTACCAACTCAATATGAATCTCAGTAACCTATCAGCTCAACATGAAATGAATCAGTATCCTTAAGACCAAAATTAATTGTTCCTTTCATGTGCTTGAGCACTCCTTTTGTTTCTTTCCAATGGCTTTCTAGAGGCCGCATCTTAAATTTATTTAACGCACTAATAGAGTATGCTAAATCGGGTCTAATTGTAGTAAGATAATTCAAGCTTCCCATTAGTTTTTTATATAATGTACCATCTACCTCCTTTGAGCCATCATCAAAATCAAGTTTCACATTTTGTTGTATTTGAGTAAATCTAGCTTTGGACTAATCAATTTTAAACCTTTTAAGCACTTCTTTGACATACATACCTTGATTAACACAAGTCTAGCCAACATCTCTTCACACTTCAAGACCTACACATTAATGTAACTCACCAATATCTTTCATCTCAAATACTTCTCACATATGCTCCTTAATGCCATCAATTAGTTTAGCTTAATTTCCCGAATAATTAAGTCACCAACTTACAAAGAAATAAGTAGTACATTCCCCTTTGCATCAAACTTAGTATATATATTTGGATGAATTTGACTCCACATAAAACAATTTTAAGGAAAGAAGGAATCCATCTTTTCATACCATGACCTAGGTGCTTTCTTTATCCCAGACAAAGATTTACTAAATCTTCAAAATAAATGTTCCTGGCCCATTTTCACAATATGTTCAGGTTGTGTCAATTACACCTCCTCCTTTAAATCACCATTCAGAAAAGAAAATTTTACATCTAATTGGTGCAAATCGCAATGGTACTTTATAGCCAATGCAATTAACAATCTAATAGTATTTAGTTTAGCTACAAGTGATTTTTTTTTTGAAAAACCAATGCTCTCCTTTTGTGAGTACCCTTTCGCCACCAATCTAGCTTTATATTTATCTATACTACCATTTGACTTAAACTTGGGTTTGTACAACCATTTACATACTATGGGATCTTTTCCTTTAGGAAGTTGACTCAATTCCCATGGTTTTTTTTTTTTAATTATAGATTCATATTTTTCCTCGATTTCATTTCTCCAATCTTCATTTTCATTAGCTTCATTAAAACTAATGGGTTCTTTGACATTAAAAACACTAGTCATGAATGCATAATCCTTATACCTTTTAGATAGGTGAATCTGTCGAATAGACCACATTCATATTCAGTGTATAAACCCTTGTTCTTTTAAGGTACTTATCCCTCTCTAGATGGGCTCTCACTACTAATGATGTCCATATCACTGAATTAATGTTGCTCATTGTCTTATACTTTATTATCTTCAACTTTAGGAATAATGTGTCATCATTCATAGTTGTTATAATTTTTTACTTCATTTTCCTTCTCATGGAAAATTACATCTCTACATGAAAACACTTTCTCAGTAGAGGGATCAAACATTTTTTAAGTTTTAAATTCTAAATAGTATTCTACGAAAATGAATTTAATGGATTTAACATCAATCTTCTTGCTATTCTCCTTCAGAATATGTGAAAAAAAATTACATCCAAAACATACAAGGTTTTGAATGGAGTCTCGAGATGAAGATACCTTGTTGGAATTCTATTACTTAAATAGATAGTAGTGGTAATGGGTTATTCCCAAAAAAATTTGAGAGGTACTTACCTTTGATCATACTCCGTGCATAGTCCACTAATGTCATGTTTTTCCTTTTTTGCAACATCGTTCTGTTATGGAGAGTAGGGTACTATGAACTACTGCACTATTCCATGATCCTGTGTGAAGTTCCCCAATGTTTACTCTCTCCCTTTATCTAAACATGTGATCTTTATGAAATTCCATTTTTTCTTCTCTGCCATGTTTTCGAATTCTTTTAAATGCTAAAAAACATCTCTCTTTTTCTTGAGGAATTATACCCAAGTGTACATAGTGCAATCATTAATAGACAACAAAAAATAATAGGCATGTCCTAGGAATTTTATCTGCATGGTTCCACAAAGATCAGAATGCACAAGTTCTAGTACATCTCTTCTTCTCCTATAATAATTAGAGGGGAATTCTTCTCTCAGAATTTTCCCAAATGCACAACCTTCACAAGAAAAAAATTCATTCTTTAACATAGGGATACCTTTAACCATACATTGTTTCTTCAACAACAATAAATTGTGATAATTGATGTGACCATATGTCTGATGCCAAAGAATTTCTATTGACATAATTGTAGAAGTCAATGCTTGCTGACTTTTTCTACTGACATCAAGCTTGTACAGGCCTCCAACTCTAACTCTTGAAGCAACAAGTTTGCAACGATTCAACAAATATTTCACTATGCAATGTATTTTGAAGAATTCAATCTTCATATTCTGATCTATAATTGTAAACATACCGTTCACATTTTTCTTGATCCTAGACACATACATAACATCATGAATGTTCATGACATTTCCATTTCGAAATGTTAGAAGAATATCCCTAAATCCCTTGATATGATCTAGATGATCATCTCCAAGATAGATATTAGTACCATTGCATACCTCCTTGAAATTCACATACTAGCTCATGTTATATGTCATATGAATTTAAGCTCCAAAATCAACAATCCATGTATTGGCATCATCTATTTTAGGAGTCACTAGAGCATTAGACAAAAGAAAATTAAGGTTTTTGAGATCTGAATTCGGGTCTTCTCCTGCAAAATATCTTGATTGTCTTCTATGTTTATGCCTAGATTCATCACTTTTCTTCTTATAGCAATTTCTAGCTAGATGCCCACTTCTACCGCAGCAAATTTTTTTATTCATGAATAATTTTTGATAGATGACATACCTTGATTTGATTTCGGAAATGTCTTTTTGTGAGATGAACCTCAACCTTTAATTCCTCCTTGTTTTCCCTTGAAGAACTTATTTTTCTCCATAAGTGCCATGTCTGCATTCTGAGGCTTCAAATTCTTGCGTCTCTCTTCTTCCCACAACATTATATCTGTAAGTCCCTCAATATTTAGCTCTTTCTCCCTTGTTGCAAGAACTGTAAATAAACATATGATAGTCCTCTTACATTCCATTTAAAGTGATTCTCCTATATCTCCCAACTTATCTTTCAAGTATTTAATTATGGAAACAAAGGAACCAATAGATTAATTCTCTTCCATTTTCATATACATGGGCTTATTCTTCGGAAACAAGAATTGATTTGTACTCTTAGTTTCATACAACTCCTTCAATACATTCCAGGTTACATTAGAGGTGTGACAGTAACAAATATAAGGAATTACATTATCTTTAAAATACATCGTTAATAATACCTTTTCTTTGTTCCCCTACTTCTTCGAGTCATGAATGAATGCAGTTGTTGATCCTACAACAAATTTTGTTGCTTCTCCCTTCCTGATGGTCTAAGCGTCATAACCTTACACCAATGTTTGTAGCTTGAATTTACAGTTGACATAGTTCATACCATTCGATTTATTCACTTCGTTCAGATTTGTATCTACAAGTCGATTCATCATATTCTCCCAATTTCTTTCAAGAGGACCTCCAACAAGGCTTTATTTTAAATTAAATCCAAAGAAATTAATAAGGATATAAAAAGAAACCTCCTTTTAAAATTATCTCGACAAATCCGTTCTCTCTCTCTCTCTCTCTCTCTATGTATAATGGACTCTCCCCTTAAATTAATATAAAGCCTTGGGTACCTTCTAAAAACAAATCTTGGGTGCCACTTTCACATGGAGGGACTTATGGTGGGCGCCACTCCACGTTCTCTTTAAAAAATATATATGTAAATGCCTGTTTAAAAAAAATAACTCATGTCCTCCTTTTTTCCTGACGTTCTTGAATAACTCCAACGCACTTTTCGGTGGAGGAGGAGGGTGATGCAACACAAATTTCATAACTTGACCCATATCAACGCAGGAGCTCTCTGTTGCATAATGCATTGATCAGAAGGGAATTTTTCATGCCCATTTATGAGGCCTTTGGTGACTATTTCATGGGACGAAGGATTGATTGGATCAACAACTGGTAGAGAATGATGCGAATCATTACGACACACCGCTGACTTCGAGATCTACCGTTGAGGCCATGCTTGGCATGAAAATTTAAGATGAGCACCTCTGCTCTGATTTGTTGCAATGTTTTGTTCTGATAACCGAATACACCAAGTTTAAAGCTCTCTATAATTTAAGAAGAGATATTTTTTGGTTGTGTACAACAAGTCTCTCTCTATAATGGAACCATGCCCACTCAAATATGATGGACACTTCATGCCGATAGAGGTCCACCCAAACAGATCAACGAGCCCTCTTCAATAGCCATGCTCAGATCTATAATCACTCTTGGTGCCAAAACCAACTACACTTCAATTGCAACACACCAATTTGTCTCATGTGCAGTAGTTCCAATTCCAGCCAATGGCTCATACGCACCTGGTTTGACCCTCCACAAGTCACACCAATGTAACTCCTCCCTTCATTGGATTATCAATTTGGTAACTTATATGTCAGAGAGCAATAGATCAGATCACCACAACTCACAAAATACATAGAATAGTAAATATATTGATATGGGTCAAACCCTAAGTTGAAAATAATTGAGAATTTGAAAAGTAAAATGGAGCAGAGAATTTCTCTTCATAATATTATGAATAGATTAAATAAGATTACATTGGATACATCAACAATAAATTACTGGAGTTAAACTCGACTAAATTGGACTAAGTAAAAACTAAACTGGACACTTGGACTGATTGTTTTGACACCTAGCAGGTGGTTGAGATTACATTCTTCAACACTCCCCTTTAATTTAAAACACATAAAAAATTTAATTCAGATACCTGCTGGTCTATGTCTCAGCGAGGCTTACAATAAAAAAAAAATGACTTCAATTAGATTTGGTTTTCTTCTTTTTTTTTCTAGATTCTGTAGCCTCTGAATTGTTTCAGATTTTTCACTTTGTCGTATCCTTGAGAACTATGTTTCTTCATTTACTGATGCAGGTCTTCTATTGTTCTAGACTAGCTAACCATGTCGTGAAATTCTTCAAAAAATGACTTGTATGTGGACTGCTGCCACATATTTTCTTCTGTAGTGCGCTTTTCATCACCAATCTACTGCAACATAATATTAGACTAATATCTTATTTCTTCAAAACTCCAATACCTGAAAATTTCATTATCATGTTCACCATGCATGTCATCTTCATCATTCATATCTACATCTTCTGTGTATATCCCATCCAAACATGGTGTTGCAATCCATGTTTCAGTAAACTTTAACTCTTCTTCATAATCAATCGGTGTACCTTCACACTCGAAATCAATGTTAGAATTAAAAATATTTTTAGAACGACATTGGTTCTGGTCTTTTTTCTCTTCAGTGAGAGCTTTCTCCTATTGTGTTTCCTTTTCTTCTTCTGCCTCTATCTCTGTTTCTGCATTCCCTTTGCAGACTTCTTTCTTTTCTTCTCTCTCTGCTTCTTTCTATGTTTCTTCCTTCTTCTCTATTTTTGTCTCTGTCTTTGTCTCTTTTCCACTAACCTGTAATGCTGCAAATAGGTTGTCTTCCACTGACTGAAGTGGGGTTATCTCACCAGATAGCATCATGTCAATATCATATTTTTGTTGCATCATCTGCAACTGGTCATCATTAGCCAAAAAATCATTATCAAAGTTTACATCAACAATATTAGTCTCTGGATTTATCATATCATTAGCAAGCTCAATTGCTGGAATCACCATATCATCATCAACAAGCTGTGTTACTGGAATCAACAAGTCATCATCAGCAAGCTATGTTATTCGAATCATCACATCATCGTCAGCAAGATCTGTTGTTGGATTTATTATATCTTCGTTATCAAGCCATGTTGTTGGTATCATCAATTCTTCATCCACTTGTAGTTGTGTACAGTGGGGTTCACAATCATCTTCGTGCTCTCTCTCTGCTTCTTTAGACCTTTCTTCACAGACATCATCCACCTGTGACTGAGCACAATGGGATTCAACAAACTCTTCATCTCGATGTATATATGCTGCTACAGATCCTCCTTTATCTTCATCTTCAATACTCCCCCTTGCACCAAAACATCTCTCAAAGATATCCCATGCCACCTTGGCTTTCTTGGCATCTGATATCAGAGGGAGAATGTTGTCATTGATAGATTCTTTTATGCATTTTAACGCATACGCGTATTTCTGCCTCTTTATTTCCAGATCTAAAAAGATCTCGAACATCTTTTGTTTTTCCTTTAGCCTCTTGGCTTCTCCCATGACCTCATTGCTTCGCTTCCACAAACAGACGAGTTTACATATGCATAAAATACCTTGCTTCTAAAAATTTCATTTCCTCAAAAAATATCTTTATACAGATTCACTTTTACAAGGCTTTCGCACCCACAATTTTAAGTTTTTTTTTTTAAACTCTAAAAAAATTCTTTACATGCCATAAAATACTTTCACACAAGCTCTTTTAAAAATTCATGGAAAAAATAATTAAAATCCCCTCTTTTTTAAATGGTTTTTTTTTTTTTTAAACCTTAAAATAAAGCTTTTAAAATCATTTCCTTTAGGAGCCCCTTTTTCCTTTCATAAAGCAGCTTTTTAAAAAACCTTTTTCACATTTAAAGATTTTTTATAGGAAAAAAACACTCCCTTAACACTTTGAGACCTTCGTATAAGACTTTTCAAGAATTCTTCACATGCATACTTGAATGCATTTCTTTTAAAATAACTTGTTATAATGCGGTAAAAATCCTTTTTCAAGATATTTAGAATACGTTGACACTCAAATAACTTAACGTGTTCGCTCCATGCCGGATTTCAAACTGGATTGCAAACCTTCACGTATCAACTAGATCTCGGCTTGAACAAAAAATAGCTTAAATCAGCTTAACGCAGTTGCTCCACCGTGGAATTTTCTCTGGTAAATGTCACTAACGCGGCGCTTCAGCTCTGGACCTGCGTTTACCTTAATGCAACAAAATAACTTTGGCCCCACATTAGTTTTAATGCAGACGATGAATGCAGAGCTCACGCTAGCTGAAATCGGCATAAGTAATTGATATTTAACGCGACTAGTGGCTTTGTCTACCTTGTTGACCTTAAAAAAAAATTAACACATATGCTCTTCTTCTTTTTTTTTTTTTTTTCAGACTGGCGTGGTCCTGATACTAAACAGCCGTGACTAAATAAAAATAACGCGAGTTAAAAAACTGGCGTGGGTATGGCTTGCGTTCTCGTGCCAATCCCCTGTTTCGGCGCATTGGCACGAGTATTAACCTAACAGTCGTGCCAATCAAAAAAAGTTCTTTCGTTTTCTTCGAACATCGTTTCTGCAATTCGTAAGAGGCTTTTTCTTCAAAAACATTTCTTCTCCTCAATGAGTCTTATGCAAGCTCGCTTCTCTTCTCTACTGCTCCTTCTTGGCTCTGTTGCTGCTCTCCAGGGAGGCTTATGCAAGCTAGCTCTGATACCATGAAAAGAATTTAAAAACTGAAAAGAAGTGGAGCAGAGGATTTTTTCTCATCACAATATTATGAACAGATTAAATAAGATTACATTGGAGACATCAACAATAAATGAATGGAGTTAAACTCAACTAAACTGGACTAAGTAAAAACTGAACCGGACACTTGGACTAATTGTTTCGACACCTAGCAGGTGGTTGAGATTACATTCTCTAACACAAGCAGTCTCGTCCACCAATGAGGATCACTAGATTGTCAACTAAACAAAAACCTCTCACCACTTCTCTGATAGCAAATAAAATTTGGAAGAAAAAATTAGATTCGAAGAAACTTTGCAGTCCTCACGTGAGGAGCCCCTAAGACTTCCTCAGATCTTGATTTCCAAATTAATCAAACAATCAATCATACAAAAATTAAAATGAATTTGAATATATTTTGTTTGAGATATCACAATAGTCTTCTAAAAAATATAATTTAAATCTAATTTTGAAAAACAATCAAAACAATCTTTCTCCATTATTTCTAATTCAAAACCATTTTCATTTATTTTTTAAACAAATCATTTTCTTTTGCAAAGAAACCAAAGGTTCCTCTCCGACATTTGACAAGGGGTCAAGTCCTCCAAACAATTTTTCTAACTAATTTGTGAGAGAAATTTAGTATTTGAAGTATTAGAATCTTAAGGCCCTTAAGTAACCAGTACAAAGTCCATTTGGAAAAATAGAGTCTGAACACTTGGAATTCCCAGTGTAGTGCCAATTTCTAAAGCAATAACGATTTTCATGTGTTGCAACAGATTCAATGGCGATATGAAGTTTTGGGAAGAACGCATATGGTTGTTTAAAACGATGAAAATACATCAACATGTATAAATGTAAAATATGTTAGCAATATATCGTGGATGGAAAATTCAATGGAGAAACCTTTAAAAAAATTGCAAAAATCCAATGACATGGTTTCGAATGCAATTGTTTCCGGTAGAAAGACATAAAAACTTCCCAACTCTTTTTCAAACTGAAAAACTTCCCAAATTGCAAAAGATGGGATACATGAAGAGTATTTTTTAATAAGAGAAGATACAGAGTGATAGTACCAAAATTTCCTAAATATAATATAATTGAAACTTAATTTTATGATTAATTAATTTTAACTCCAAATTTTAAGATACAAATAAATATATAAAAGTCTTAAATATTTATATATACACTTTTCTAAATAAAAAAATATACAAAAGGAATACTTACATTTAATTACATGTATTTTTTCTTCATATTTAGATATTTAAATACAAAAATTTTGTGAACGTATTTTTATACTTTATTAACAAAACTTATATTTGTTTAAAGCAAGCTTTACTTTATTTAAATTATATTTATGACTACATAAATTTTGTGAGCGTATTTTTATACTTTATTAACCAAACTTATATTTGTTTAAACCAAGGTTTACTTTATTTAACTTATATTTATGATTAATAACTTTTCAAATTTAATTATTCGGTTATAGTAAATCTTTTGGAGTATTAAATTACTATCTTAAAAACCATATTTGAAAGACACTTATATTACCATTTTATCAATTTCAAAATTACAATCCAAATAAATGATTTCCATGCTCCAAAACTAAGATCTTTATATTAGTCTTTTATCAATTTCACAAATAAAATTTTCATGCTACCAAATTCTCAATTCCAATTTAGAACTATCTATTTAGGGAGAAATTTTTAGTCAAGAATGATATATTCTATCAAAAATAAATGTGGATCTTTTATTTTAAAGATGCAACTAATGTAATAAATATAGTGTAGATACATTGTATTTAAAATGGAAAATAATTTATAAGGAGTCATAATTGAACTAATAGATGAAACATGGGAGTATGATCACATAATATTTAGCTTAAAAATTATTATAGATAAATGCATAGTTCAAACTTGAAAAGAACGACAATAACCAATTGCAACAAAACTCTATTTTTAAATAACAATAAATAAAGAGATAAATTCGAAGCTTAATGGTTCAAAACATAAGACCTACCCTTACATATTGATCATGAAATACATTGTAAGGGATTATCTCTCTAATATTCAGTTACATTCTAGATGAGAGTTAACATACAAAGCATTCAAATCAAAATGAGATGTCAATTTCACTAGACAACTTATTTTTGCATAAACAAATTTTAAAAGGCACCAGGAATTATGATTCTAATGTATAGACTCCAAAACCTGTTGAGGCAATTTCTTATTGGCTTACTTTATCACAGAAACAAACTTTCTCAATAATGGATAGGTTTTCCTCTTATAGTCATGGAATTACATGAAATAATATTATGTTGGGTCTATGCATCATAATTATACCCCAAGTTCAACCCACTGTATTATCAATAAGCTTATCATTGTTTAACATAGTCTCATATTCCTTTATACTTATTATTAGGTTAGGCATTTTTCATGCATCAACCCTAAATCAATGTTATTGGTTTGGATCCTCTAGAATAATCTTGAAGGTCAACATAAGACTATTCCTACATGTGTGAATAATATGGATTTCTGTGGCATCCACTCAATGGCTATTTGGTCAATGCGATCAATAGGATCAATAAACATGCAGGGGGCATCAATTCTACATGTGAACTATGGTTTTCATGATTTTGAGGTAGTGTTAAAATTATTGGTGTGTGTAGAAAAACTTTGAGGAATTATGATATATTATTGGAATTTTTTTTATTACAAAAGGTGTGATTGGATGCCTAAAATAATCTTTTAAAGTATTTAGATCCTAGATCACCAAACTCTAGCTCACTATTAAAATGGGCCATTTAAGCCAATTATTCCAATATTTCCACTTAAAACGTATATAGGTGTATGAAAAATTATATTATAAATATCACATAAAACCCTTCCTACTATTTCAGTATTCAAACAACTATCCAACAAGTATGTTATATATCTTCAGAGAGCATAAGTTTCTAAATTTTTCTTTGGAAAATTTAATTTCTAAAATTAGAAGGAAAATGATTTCATAGTTGATTATCAATATATAGCTTTGGAATTGAATTTGTTTCGATATAGGGATTATATATCCCATGATTTGGTTTCAAAAGAAACATAAACACCCCATAGAGGGGAAACAACATTTGACACGAAATAAATCTCCATGGTAGAAAAAAATTAGATGGCCATAAAATCCATGTGAAAAGGAATGGTCTTTCAATAGTTGTTTTGTTTATTTGCACTCAGAATGGTCCTCATTGTTGGAAATTAATCCCAACCACCATGTTAAATAAACTAGTAGCAGCCATACCATCAGTTAATGGTTTTTTTTTCAGAATGTGGATACAAGTTTGCAGAGAAGGACAAGCTCCATGCATAGTAAATATGTATGGGAAAACATTTATAACTGCAAGCCTATTTAATTCACACAATTTATGTCTGCCCATCAATGTGTATTAATTTCCTGCCATGTCACCTACCTCTTGATTGCACTGCACACCCCACAAGGTTTAACTTCTCCTCTTAACGCATTGCCGAATCCTACAACTCTGCCGATGCCATATTCGTGGGACCTATCTAACCTATAAAAAATACCATTTCCGCAAAAAACCTTTATTTTTTCCTATTTTTCCTAACCCATGCCTTTTCGCATTACCCACCATTTATTGTGTCGCACATCGCGCTTTGCAAACTTAGTTCTCACCTTTATTTTCTCTGTCTGAAATCTTGCGATGGTGCGATGCAATATCATCATCACACACCATAAACAACGATCGTTTTGCTTAAGTGTTAACATATCAAAGTTTTTTGTTGTAATTTGCGATGTGATATTTCCATCGCATATCGAAATCACCAAATTATATGTTTTCCGTCACGTTTTTGCGGGTTAAGTGTTGTAAGTTGTGATGTGATATCGCCCTATCATATTGCAATCGCAAGCTCAGGAGGATAATGCTGAGGTAAAACTTGTCACCGCTGAACTATGATATGCAGTATTGCTGTAGACGCGATATGGTTTCAATATTGAAACCTAAGGTGTTTCATGTTTGGGCGTATAAGGTTTGTACGTTGTTTTCTGAAGAAATAGCTTTTCACCGCAGAAGGAAATTTTGTGGTTACCTGTCCGTTCGACCGTTGAATTGGCATTAAACTGTCAAGCTCTACCATTTTGTATTAAAAAGGATTTTTTTTCATATGAATAGGCTAATGAATGAGAAAACTTTAATTATCTCATGCTTTTGTTTCTTTGTGTGGCTCTGTAAATTATTTTTTCCTTTCTGCATAACTGTGTAAACTGTGTATTGAAGGAAATGAATTTCCCCTCTTTATTTTCAGAATCTCGTATTTCCTAACATGGTACCAAAGCATTCAAGATTCCAACATGGTATCAGAGTAGGTTTAATCTCTCACGGAAATAATTTTTTTTACTAAAGAGTTGAAAGTTTGTTTTGAGAAGTGGATTCTCCAGCATTAAGAAGTTTTTTTGTTTACACAGTGAAAATGGTAGCAACAATAAAAAAGTTGAATAATCCACAAAAACCACAGTTTAATGGCAAGAATTATGATTATTGGGCTATTACAATGAAATCTTTGTTTTCTTCTCAAGATATTTGGGAGCTGGTGGAGAATGGATTCCAAGAACGGGCAGATGCAGCAACATTTGACACAAGAAGAAAGAGATTTGTTGAGAGACAATAAGAAGAAGGACTCTAAGCCATATTCTATATTTTTCAAGTAGTTCATGAAAGTATTTTCCCAAGGATTGTAGCAACAATGAAGTCCAAGAAAGCATGGGATACCCTCCAGACAGCCTACCAAGGCATGACAAAGGTGAAGACATCAAAACTACAAATGTCGAGAAGATATTTTGAAACATTATATATGAAAGAGTATGAGAATATAGACTCATTCTTTACACATGTGATTGGGTTGGTTACCCAAATCAATTCTCAAGGTAAGACACTTGGGGAAAGGAAAATAGTTGAGAAAGTTTATAGAAGTATACCATCAAGGTTTGATGCCATAGTTGTGGCCATAGAGGAGACAAAGGATCTATCACATATTTCAGTGGATGAGCTTCATGCATCACTGATGTCTCATGAGCATAGGCTAAACAGAGCAACAAGCTCCTCATTGGAGCACACATTCAAGACACAAGTTTCTTTTGTTCATGGTAGAGGTCGAGGAAGATCGAACTACAGAGGAAGAGGAAAAGGTCCACACATAGGTGGAAGAAGCAGCCCTCCAATCTCAAGTGGAAGGGACAAAAATCAAAATCCAAGTCAAGGCCCAAGCCAAAATGAAGCACAAGGTCAAAGGTATGATAAATCTCAAGTTCAATTATGTCATTATTTTAAGAAGCATGGTCATTATGCAAATGAATATAGAGAGAAGAAATATGACATGGGTAAAAAACCAAATGAAAATTTCATAACGGAAAATCAAAACCATGATAGCTTTCTTTTAGCTTGCAATTTAGCACAAGAAAAACAAGGGGATGTATGGTTCTTAGATTTAGGGTGTAGCAACCACATGACTGGAAACATAACAATGTTTTCCAATCTAGATGAAAGTGTGAAATCATAAATAACATTGGGGACTAATAGCAAGGTCTCTGTCATGGGAAAAGGAAGATTAGAGAAACTAACAAAGAAGGGAGAGAAGAAGATCATGCCAGATGTTTATTTTGTCCCTAGTTTCAAACATAACCTCCTAAGAATTGGACAACTAATGCAAAAGGGATAGAATGTGTTTTTTAAATATGATTTGTGCACAATCTTCGTTAACCCTCCAAGTAGACAACTCATTGCAAAAGTTCATATGACAAACAACAGAATGTTTCCTCTCAAGATAATATCAGACTTGAAGGAATAAGGTGTTATAGTAGTTGTCACGTAAGAAATTTTTCAAGAAGAAGCCAAAGATGAGATCTGCTTATGTCATTGGAGATTTGGTCATCTCAACTTCGGAGGTTTGAATTTGTTGCATAGGAAAGGTATGGTGAAAGGATTGCCAGTCATAGAAAAACTAGATAACCTATGTGAAGGTTGCATCTTGGGAAAAAAAACATAGAGAATCATTTCCAACAAGAAAGTCGAGAAGGGAAAAGAAACCTTTGGATTTTGTCCACGCAGATTTATGTGGACCAATTCAAAAACCATCATTTGGTGGCAGCCATTACATTTTGACATTCATAGATGACTACACAAGGAATACATGGGTCTATTATAAAACAAAAAAGTGAAGTGTTTGACCACTTCCGTCACTACAAATCTCTTGTTGAGAAGCAAAGTGGACACTGCATAAAAGTGTTGATGACTAATAGAGGTGGAAAATATATCTCAAATTACTTCCTATGTTTTTGTAGGGAGCATGTAATTCACAAGCACTTTATAGAAAGGTATACACCTCAACAAAATGGTGTTGCAGAAAGAAAGAATAGGACCATCATTGAAATGGCAAGGATTATGTTGAAGGAAACTAATTTTCCAAATGATTATTCGGCTCAAGCCATCACTTGTACAGCATATATCATTAATATATGTCCAGCCAAAAGTGTCATGAATAGAGTTGTTGAAGAATAACGGAGTGGAAGAAAGAAATTTATCACTCACATGAGAGTGTTTGGATGTGTGGCATATGCACATGTCCCAGATGAGTTGAGGAAGAATTTGGATAGCAAGGGGGATAAATGTATATTTCTTGGATAAAGTGATGAATCCAAGGCATAAAAGCTCTACAATCCATTAACCAAGAAGGTAATAATCGGGTGAGAGGTTCAGTTCATAGAAGAGGAAGCATGGGATGGAAGTTTAGAAAAGACAATCAATGTATGTCACATGAAGACAAAGAGGAATTGACTGCATCAAGTAATTCCTCAACATTAACTCCTCCTCCACCCACACAAGCTGAACAAAGCACACCGCAAGAAAGTAATAGGACAACATTGTGCAATCAAGTAAGTGCTTTTCCAAGCACACCACAAAGATCCGCAACTCCATCTACTTCAAGCTCAACACCAATTTCGTTTTTCGCAAGTACAAGAAAACCAAAATTCAGAAATTTAAGTGAAATTTATGAACAAGAACGAGTTGATAATAACATTGGTCTAAATTATTTATTTGCCTTATTTTTCCATGTAGATGACCCAATACACTTTGAATATTTAGTCAAAGAAGTGAAATGGGTTGAACTAATGAATGAAGAAGTAGGAGCAATAGAAAGGAATAAGAAATGGGAGTTAGGGGACCTTGTGCAAGAAAAATAAGTCATTGAAGTTGAATGGGTCTATAAGACCAAGAGAAACATTGAAGGCAAGATAGAAAGGCATAAAACACATCTAGTTGTCAAAGGATACAAGAAGAAGCATGGAAGAGACTATGAGTAAACCTTTGCATCAGTCTCAAGGATGGAGACAGTGCGTACAGTGTTCTCAATAACAACAAAACAAAAATGGAAAGTGTATCAAATGGACATGAAGTCAACATTCTTGAATGGAGTGCTGAAAGAGGAGGTGTATGTTGAAAAACCTCTTGGATATGAGGTACAAGGCCAAGAACACAAGGTGTGTAAGTTGTGGAAAGCTCTTTATGGGATGAAGCAAGCATCGTGTGCATGGTACATTAGGATAGATGGCTACCTGATGGAAAATGGGTTCGATAAATGTGATGGTGAACCTACTCTCTACATCAAAGAAAATAATGGTAAGATTATTATTGTTGTTTTGTATATATAGATGATTTCATTTTTAAAGGCAATGATGATATTCTCATTGCTGATTTCAAACCAGTCATGAAAGGTGAGTTTGAAATGACTAAATTGGGGTTGTCAAGATAGTTTTTGGGCATAGAAGTGAAGCAAACAGAAAATGGAAATTTTATCTCTCAAGAAAAATATGTTGCAGAAATTTTAGAGAGGTTTAATATGTAGGAAAACAAGTCATGGCGAACTCCAACTATCATGGGGTTGATGTTGAGCAAGGAAGATTGTAGCAGCAATGTCAATTTGGCATTATACAAAAGCAGGGTTGGTAGCCTAATTTATTTAACTACAACTAGGCTTGCTATAATGTATGCAGTGAGTGTGGTATCGAGATTCATGGAGACACCCAAGGAGACACATTAGTAAGAAGCCAAAATAATTTTAAAGTATGTCAATGGGGCGAAGGAGTATGGTGTTTTGTACACCACAACATATGATTTTAGGATGATTGGTTATACTGATGGTGATTGGGCAGGAAGTGTTGATGACTGAAAGAGCACAACAGGATATGTTTTTCATTTGGGTTCAGGAGCCATATCATGGGCTTCCAAGAAGAGTTCGATAGTTTCATTGTCAACAATAGAAGCTGAGTATGTCGCCGCAATAACAAGAACACGTTAAGAAGTTTAGATGAGAAGGATGTTGCAGGATTTATGTCATGAACAAGACATAGAAACCACAATTTTCTGTGATAACAGTTCAACAATTTCACTATCAAAGAATTATGTTTTCTACAAGAGGATAAAGCACATTCATGCTAAATATCATTTCAAAAGAGAATTAGTTAACAATGGTGAGATTATGTTATAGCATTGCAAGTCAAAGGAACAATTTGTAGACATCTTCACAAACCCATTGGCACGTGAAAATGTTTTTTATCAAAGAGATTTTTTGGGAATGGTTAATGGCGGTAGTTGTGATTAAGAAGGAGTGTTGGAAATTAATCCCAACCACTGTGTTAAAGAAACTGGAAGCAACCATACCATCAATTAATATTTTTTTGGGGAATGCAAATAGAAGTTTGCAGAGAAGTACAACCTCCATGCATATTTATGGGCAAACATTTAAAACCGCAAGCCTATTTACTTCATGCAATTTATGTCCGCCCATCACCGTGTATTAATTTTCCACCATGTCACCTACCTCTTGATTGCACTACACACCTTGCAAGGTTTATCTTTTCCTCTTAACGCATTGTCGAATCCTACAACTTCGCTAATGTGATATCGGTAGGACCCCTCTAACCTATATACATTACCATTTCCGCAAAAAACCTTTTTTTTTTCTGGTTTTTCCTAACCCGTGCCTTTTCGCATTACCCACCGTTTAGGGCATCACACATCGTGCTTCACAGACTTTAGTTCTTACCTTTATTTTCTCCATCCCAAACCTTGCGATGGTGTGATGTGATATCAAAATCACACATCACAATCAACAACTGTTTTGTTTAAGTGTTAACACGTCGCGTTTCTTTGTTGTAAGTTGCAATGCGATATCGCCATCGCATATCGCAATCACAAGTTTATATTTTTTTCGTTAAGTTGCCACGGGTTAAGTGTTGTATGTTGCGATGCAATATCACCATCGCATATCGCAATCGGAAGCTTGGGAGGATAGCGCCCAGGTAAAACTTGTCAGGCATACAAGGTCGGTACGATGCTTTACGAAGAAATAGTTTTTCATGACAGAAGGATTTTTGTGGTTACCTATTTGTTCGAGCATTGAATTGGAATTAAACTATAAATCTCCACCATTTTCTACTAAAAGTCATGTTTTTCATATGAATAGGAAGATAAATGAGAAAGCTCAAATTCTATCATGTTTTTGTTTCTGTGTGTGGCTTTGTAAATTATTTTTTCATTTTCACATAATTATGTAAACTATGTATTGAGGGAAAATCATTTCCCCTATTTATTTTGAGCTTCTCGTATTTTGTAACATGGTATCAGAGTATTCTAAATTCCAACACTGATTACAAGTTGAATCCCACAACTGTTTTCTACATGACTGTTGACTGTCAGGAGATGGGGAATTCATCACAACATGGAACCCTCTCGCCTCCCATTTGGTAGGTTCTCGGCACTTGCCATTATTTTCTGGTCACTCCTCTATTTGCAGGTGCCTGGAGGTTTTTCTGGCATGAGATGAACTCTCTTGGCCTTGTTATTTTTACTTGTTCTTACCAGTTCACATTATTTTGGTTTATGGACCGGGTCGGCCCTCCTATTACTCAGTCTTGCTTTTCTGTTGATGGGTCTTTATGTATCAATAGTGTGAGATTGCAGTTTGGTTAAATTCTCGGCCTAGCTGCATGAAATCCTTTCTTTTGATGCAGTCCTTGGCTTAGACTTCCAGTAGCTAGCCACTGTCTGTGATTTGGGTTAAACTTTTCCTTTATTCGAATACACCTCCGATCTCGAAAGATTACTATATTTAAAATTTTCTTCAGTGTTATTTCATGTTATATATAATAATAAATTACTTCAGTTATATGTGTTCACACTATTATCTTTCTTTACCTACTTTCCAATCATAAAACTTGGATTGGTATTTCTGAATTTCTCATATGTATTGTTCAGCAAAGGCAAATCAATTTATCATTCTTGTTTTTCACTGCATTAGTGGGTTTTACTTTCAAATTCTATATCTATCTTTCTTGGGTTGGCCTAAGTAATGCATGTACCTTTACATGTACATATGGGTATAATTCATTATTTTGGGTTACACAGTCGCAGGACTAGAACCCTGACCCTTTTCTCGGGTCCGGGTGATAAACCCGTAGGCTAGACCCTTAAGATCTCGTTACTAGTTTGTTCTTTATAATTAATATATTCTTACTATTTTCAATTCAACTTTCATATATACTATAGTCTTTCAGTAAAATGATATGTAAGTAATGTACAGGCTACAATGTTGTTTTAGTCAGTTCTAGATTCTGTTTGTACAGTGTCTAGTTTTACTGTAGATGAGGGTTTACAGAGTATATTAGCATACCTCCCTGATATTGTAATTTTCTCTATGACTTATATTACTGACACACGAAATCTTTGTTTTATCATGAAACTTACATAAGCATAGTAATACTAATTATTTTTACCATTTACAGCTAGCATAGGAATAATTTAAACTTCTTTTTCTACTGTAATTGAATAGTTTTGTAAATAATTCCTAATGCTAATAATTCATCATTTAAATATCAAGATACTTCAATACCTCTTTCCTTTCTCCAGTTAATTCTTCCATAAGTCTGATGATCCTCCCAACCTTGAGAGAGGCAACCGCTCCCCCCTTTTTCCTCGCTAGGGTCTAGGTGTTTATATGAGACATCAAGTTAGACCTCAAGATCCAATCTAGTCTTAACTCTTCTTGGGTAATATTCTTCAGCTTCATTGGTTTTCTTATTAGCTCTAGATACTCAAAGCAACAATGTGTTGCTATTTCCCCACATTCCTTCTGCACATAACCCCATTTTCCCTCAGAATTTTCCTATAAATCCTTTTTGGGACCAGAACCGTAACTACGAGAATCCACCTCATTACCCTGGGTTCTTGGAATCATTTACCAATTCAGTTACTTCTTCCTTTTACTCAAGGAAATTATTATTTAGCTCTCTTTTGAAAACAAAAACAAAAGGTAATGTATTAAAGTATTGTTTAACAAATCCCCTTATTCGTTAATCATTCAAATATACCATAACAAGTTTTAGATCAGTAATTAAATAAAAAATATGGTGTTACACAAAGGTTGGATTATTTTTCACAATCCTCACATTTTAATGTGGCAATGAATTTAATTATATCTTAAAATAGTTTAGCAAACAAGTTGGTATAAAAAAAACAAAGATAATGATCCATTCATATATATATATTTAGATTAAAATTTAGTAATAACAAAAATATGTTTTTCATAAATAAAATATTTCCATTTTTAAATTTATAAAAATAAAGTAATTGAAAGTTTTTTTTTAATGAAAAGAAATATGAAATTTTTACTACTTAATATATATATATATATACCCATATTAAATAATTTGATTTTGTAGAAATATAAAATATATATTAAAGAAAAATATTATATGTTCACTACTAAATAAATATGTGTAATTTATTTCATTTTTAATATGCAGTTGTATAAGATTTTAAAAAACATTAATAACAAAGAAAAGTATAATATAGATTATAAATAAAATATTTAAATATGCATGTTGTGTAAAATATTTTAAAATGAAATATATGTAGAGAGATGATAGATAGACATCTTATTTAATTCATAGGTGTTTTCAATGTAAAGATTTTAGATAAAATTTTAATTCTTTTAATATTTAATGTAGATTTAATATGTAATGTGGATAATAAATAACATATTCCAATGTCACCTATCCATATAGTGTATTAAAAAATGAAACTAATAAAATTTTGTGGTTAAAACATTTTACTTGTGTATTTCTCAAAAGATACATACATCCACACTATACTCGATTTACCAAAATCTACCAAAAATTAAAAGGAATCAAATCTCTAAAGATACAAACTTTTCCTCGATTTATATACTTAAAAAACATTTACTACTTAAAAAAATAATTAAATATAAGAGCATAAGTGATAGGTAGGATAGTCCCCTTAGCTAGCTTGGTTAATAAATTACCTTAGTTTAATTTAAATTTTCATGCCTAACGTGTCACCTTTCATTTTGACTTAATAAAATTCACATATATATATACACTCTAGGTTACTTTAACTTATTTTGATTTAATAAAATTACTCACACACACACATATATATATACACTCTGGTACTTTAAAGTAATTTTGTATTTAAAATTCCAAAGAAAAAGTTTTCATTCATCAAAATTGATTAAACAATTGAAGATATACGAGTCTGAAACCCTTTATCTCTATACCCTTTCAATGTTGATTAACTTGTGACACAAACGACCATTGACATTAGCCTATGTTACAGACTACCATTTTCAGCTTAATTCACACGGCAAGGAAGAGAAATATCAACACCACCCAAAAAAACCAATGACAAATTAAAAATTAATACAACATAATGTGTCTGAACGTTCTTTATATCATTTTCACTAGGCTAGGTAAGATGACATGTTGGAGCCTGGTGGATTCAATCCCGTGAGAAATATCTTAGACAGTGTCCTGTAAAATCTTTTAGGACAATTTAATTCCGAAGATAGGAACGGGGTTGGTCGTAAAATAAAGAAAATACAAAAAAGAGATGATCCTTAAGGAGCAAACAAACATGTCAACAACACCACTGATCCACAACTGAAGTGGGAATGCAAAGTAGTAAGCCCTTTTCCCTAGTGACAAGAAATTTTTCCCTCTAATTACTGCATTCTCCACGTAATCAACTGGGACACTTGAATTTGGCGTGTTGATGGTAAAATTCACATGAATGTAATAACAGACGCACTGTACATACGATATGAAGGCTACTAGGAAACAAAGCAGAAGGCTCATATATTTGATGGATGATGTTAAGGAACTTTTACTTCCGAATAATATCTCATTTATCAACCGACTGGAGTAGGCCTTGCTCCTTGTGGAAAAGGCCACTATGGTGCCAATAAGAGAGCTAATCATTAGTGAGAGAGTGGGAATATAAACTGCAGTAGTTATGTTTCTTGAGACCACTATCAAAGCTAGTTCAATATTCTTTGACATATCCTACAAATAAATGTTGAATTTCATGTTGGAATTACTCCCAACCACCGCCATGAATAAATGTGGTAGCAGCCCATGATTCTTTGAATTTTTTGTGCGGGGAAGGATAAGCAACAGGCTTCAAACCCGAAGGTGTTCTCATGAAATCCACCCAAAAAAATCAAACAGAGTACTCGAGCTGCACACTTTGTGTTTTATTTATTACCTTCCACATTTACTTACTGTTTCCTGCAACTTCTCGCCCACAAATTTTTGTTTTAATCCTTAAGCCCTTCGCATAAGTTATTTCCCCACCAATGCGATATTGGTGGGACCCACCACATATCCGTACCGCATTGTAAACCATTGCAAAACTTTGGATTTCATTTTATTCCTTACCTTTTTGCACTTCACACTCACTGCAAATCACATAACGCAAGTTTTAAGTTTCAACTCTTAATGTTTCACTGAAGTTAAAATTCCGCCAATGCGATCTGGTGAGACCCACAAACCTCATCACATATCGCAAGATTTCCCACTTACCTATTATGTCACACGCACTTTGTAAGTATTTTTTAACCTTTTTATGTCGCCCGCAGTGTGCACTTCCCAAAGTTTATAACTTATCATCCAGCCGCCTGCAAGTTTTTTTGTGTTATTTGTGATGTGATTGAAAAAGGGGGCATGTGTCAAGCTGAGGAGGATAGCGCATATCGGCGCCCAAAAACCTCAGGATTTAATGGATTAAGCACTTGGTTATTATTTTTAAGTTGCGATTGGTTTTCTCTTGTTCGTGCAAATGATAAATGTTAAGTTTGCCAATGTGCGATGGAGCACTAGATGCGATGTGCTTACCTAAACTGAATTGCATAAATTTTCTGATCTACCATTTTGAGTTCTATGTACAATGTGTCGTATATAAACAACATAACCAGAAATGAAGGATTATGGGTTGTTACCCATCCATTCCCGAATTGAAATGCTTTAAAATGTAGGCTTCAACCATTTTTTATAAAATATGTGTAATTTCTCATACATTTGAGAGGGTGAAAGTGTGTTATGAATTGAAATAGAGAAGAGCTGAATACATTTCCTCTTTTGTGCAGTTCATTGTCTTTCTGTATTTGACTATTATTTTTGCATTATTTGTGCATTCTATGTGTTGTGGGGGAACCACATATCCCTATGTGTTTTGTTAGTTGTATTCAAGTTTTCCAACGTATTAGAGAAGGTCTAGGCTCTCATTCAAATAAGGATTCTTTACTGAAGAAGCTGTAAGATTGTTTATAGAAGTGGAAGTCTCGAGCAGCGAGAAAGATTTTACAGCAGTAAGAAAGTTTTTGTTACACAGTCAAGATGGGAGTAGCAGGCACAAGCCTAACTAATCCCCAACTACGACAGTTCGATGAGAACAATTATGATTATTTTGATATTACAACGAAGGCCCTCTTCTTCTCACAAGATATTTGGGAGCTGGTGGAACATGGTATCCAAGAACCACCAGATGCAGCAGCACTTAATGCTTTCACACAGGCATAAAGAGATTTGTTGAAATAAAATAAGAAGAAGGACTCCAAAGCCCTCTTCTATATTTTCGAAGTAGTACATGAGAGTATTTTTCCCAAGGTTTGTAGTAGCAAAAAATTCTAAGGAGGCATGGGATACCCTCCATACATCCTATCAAGGCATGGAAAAAGTGAGGACAACAAAACATCAAATGCTAAGAAGAGATTTTGAAAATATTTGTATGAAAGAATCTGCTAATATAGACTCATTCTTCACACAAGTGATTGGGTTGGTTACTCAGAGAAGGTCTCATGGAGAGATACTTGAAGAAAGGAGAATAGTGGAGAAATTCTTAAGAAGTCTACTATCAAGGTTTGATGCCATAGTAGTGGCCATAGAAGAGACAAAGGATCTCTCACAATTTTCAGTGGATGCACTTAATGCATCATTGATGTCTCATGAGCATAGAATGAATAGAGAAATGAACTCCTCATTAGGGCATGCATTGAAGAAAAATTTGTCTTTTGGTCGAGGTAGAGGTCAAGGAAGATTTAAATACCGAGGAAAATGAAGAATCCCACACATAGGTGGAAGAAATAGCCCTGCAAGCACAAGTGGAAGGGGAAACAACAAGAATCCAAGTGAAGACTTAAGAAAAAATCAAGCACAAGGACAGAGTCATGAAAAATCTCAAGTCCAATATCATTATTGCAAAAAATATGGGCATATGCCAATGAATGTAGAAAGAAGCAAAATGACGTGGGTAGTAAACCTAGTGTAAATTTTACAAAAGAAAATTAGAACCAAGGAAATGTTCTTTTAACTTATAATGTAGCACAAGAAAAACAATAAGATGTATGGTTCTTAGATTAAGGTTGTAGTAACCGTATGACTAGAAAAATAGAAATGTTTTCCAATCTATATGAAAGTGTAAAATCTGAAGTGACAACGGGGACTGATAGCAAGGTATTTGTCATGGGAAAAGGAAGATTAAAAATACTAACAAAGAAGGGAGAGAAGAAGTTTTTGTTAGATGTCTATTATGTACTTGGGGTTGAAATGTAGCCTTCTAAGCATTGGACAGCTTGTGAATAAGGGCTACAATATGTTTTTTAAGAATTATGTACGCACAATCATGGATATACCTCTAAGTAGACAGGTCATTGCAAAAGTGCATATGACAAGAAATAGGGTGTTTCCTTTCAAGATCAGATCAAACATGAAGGAAGGAGGTGTTGTAGCAGCTGTCACAAAAGAAGTATTTCAATAAGAAGTGAAAGATGAGAACTTGTTATGGCATTTGAGATTTGGAAATCTCAATTTCGGACTTTTGAATTTGTTGCACAGAAAAGGCATGGTAAAGGGACTACCACTCATAGAGAAAACAGATAGCCTATGTGAAGGCTACATCTTGGGAAAACAACACAAAGAATCATTTCCAGCAGGAAAGAGTATAAGGGAAAAGACACCTTTGGATATTTTCTACTCATATTTATGTGGACCAATGAAAATGCCATCATTAGCTGGCAGTCATTATGATTTGACATTTATAGATGATTACACAAGGAATACATGGGTCTATTTCCTAAAATAGAAAATTTAAGTGTTTGAACAGTTCTACCACTTCAAAGCTCTTGTTGAGAAGAAAAGTGGACACTACATAAAAGTGTTGAGAACTGATAGAGGTGGAGAATATATCTCCAAAGACTTCCTATGTTTCTATAGGGAGCATGGAATACACGATCAATTTACCACAAGGTATACATCTCAGCAAAATGGTGTAGCAGAAAGAAAGAATAGGACCATAATCGACATGGTAGGAAGTATGTTTAAGGCAAAGCATTTTCCAAATGAGTATTTGGTAGAAGTTGTCAACTGTGTAGCTTATATTTCAAATATATGTCCAACCAAAGTTGTTATGAACAGAGTTCCAAAAGAAGCATGGAGTGAAACAAAGCCAGTTGTCATTCACATGAGAGTGTTTGGATGTGTGGCATATGCACATGTCCCGAATCAATTAAGGAAGAAGTTGGACAACAAGGGGGATAAGTGTATATTTGTTGGATATAATAGTGAATCCAAGTCCTGCAAGCTCTATAATCCATCAACCGAGAAGGTAATAATCAACATAGATGTTCAGTTCATTGAAGAAGAAGCTTGGGATGGAATTTTAGAGAAGACTGTAAATGTGAAGGCATGTATTTCACATGAGGACAAAGAGGAATTGATTTCAGAAAATAATTCCTCAATGGTGGCTCCTCCTCCACCTACACAAGCTCAATAGAGCACACCACAATCAAACAATAGAGCAACAGTAAAAAACAAAGGAAGTGCTTCTCCAAGCACACCACAGGGATCAGAAAATCCCTCAAGTTCAAGTGTAACTCCAAGAACATATTTAGAAAATAAAATAAGACCAAAATACAAAAATTTAAGTGAAATTTATGAGCAAGAATAAGTTAATAGTAATGCTGGTCTGAATTCTTTATTTTCTTTATTTTTTCATGTTGATGATTCAATCCATTTTGAAGATGTAGTAAAATAAGAGAAGTGGATTGAAGCAATGAATGAAGATATAGGAGAAATAGAAAAGAATGACAAATGGGAGTTAGTGGACCTCTCACAAGGAAAAGAAGTTATTGGAGTAAAATCGCTCTACAAGACCAAGAGAAACATTGAAGCCAAGATAGAAAGACACAAAGAAAGGCTAGTTATCAAAGACTACAAGTATAACCAAGGAAAATACTACGAGGAAACCTTTGCACCAGTTGCAAGGATGGAGACAGTGTGAACAATGTTGTCTATAGCAGCAAAACGAAAATTGAAATTTTATCAAATGGATGTGAAATCAAAATTCTTGAATGGAGTGCTAAAAGATGAGGTGTATGTTGAAAAACCTCCTGGCTATGAAATAGAAGGCCAAGAACACAAAGTGTGTAAGTTGAAGAAAACTCTTTATGGTCTGAAGCAAGAACCAAGAGCATGGTACAACAAGATTGATGCCTACTTTATAGACAATGGGTTTGAAAAGTGTGATGGTGAACCCACACTCTACATCAAAGAAAATGATGGTAAAATTCGTATTGTTGTTTTATATGTAGATTATTTGATTTTTACAAGAAATGATGTTTCTGTCATTGTTGATTTTAAAGCAGTCATGAAAAGTGAGTTTGAAATGACTGACCTGGGTTCGCTGAGATATTTTTTGGGTATAGAAGTAAAACAAACAGAAAAGGGGATTTTTATCTCCCAAGAAAAATATGTTGAATAAGTTTTAAAGAGGTTCAATATGCAGAACAAGAAAGCATCATCAACTCCAACTATCATGGGGTTGAAATTGAGCAAGGAAGATTGCAGCAAGAATGTCGATCTGAAATTGTACAAAACCATGGTTGGAAGTCTAATGTATTTGACTGCAACTAGGCCTGATATAATCTATGTAGTAGGTCTGATATCCAGATTCATAGAGACACCCAAGGAGACACATTGGAAAGCAGGTAAGAGAATATTGAGTTATGTGAAAGGAACAAAGGAGTATGGTGTTCTATACTCCACATGTGATAATTTTAAGTTTATTTTTTACAATGACAGTGATTGGGCTGGAAGTGTAGATGACAGAAAGAGCACATCAGGGTATGTCTCTCATTTGGGATCGGGAGACATATCATGGGCTTCCAAGAACCAACCAATAGTTTCATTATCAACAGCAGAAGTTGAATATGTAGCAGCCTGTCAAGTAGTTTGGATGAGAAGGATGTTGACAGATTTATGTCATGAGAAATACAAAGGAACCACAATTTATTATGATAACAACTCATCAATTTCATTGTCAAAGAATTTTGTTTTCCATAAGAGAACAAAGCGTATTGAAGCCAAATTCCATTTCATAAGGGAATTATCTAACAATGGTGAAATTGTTTTGCAACATTTCATGTCAGAGGAACAGTTTGCTGATATCTTCACAAAGCCATTGGGACAAAGATTTTTTTTTATCTTAGATAGTGTCTAAGAATGACTGATGGAGGTAGTTGTGATTAATGGGGAGTGTTTGAATTACTCCCAACCACCGCCATGAATAAGTGTGGCAACAACCCACGCTTCTTTTAATTTTCTTTGCAGGGAAGGACAAGCAGCAAGCTTCATACCCGAAGGTGTTTTCAAGAAATCCACGCAAAAAATCAAATAGAGTACCCAAGCCACACACTTCTATTTTATTTCTTACCTCTGGAATTTAATTACCGTTGTCTGTAACTTCGTTCCCACAACTTTTTGTTTCAACCCTTAATCTCTTCGCATAAGTTATTTACCCGTCGATTCCATATTGGTGGGACCCACCACATATCCTTACCGCATTGTAAATCACTGCAAACCTTCATATTTCATTTTATTCCTTGCCTTTTTGCATTTCGCACTCACTATAGTTTATCTCCCAGCAGCTTGGAGCCCGCAAATTTTAAGTTTCAAATCTTAACGTATCGCCGAAGTTAAAATTTCGTAGATGAAATTTGGTGGGACCCACAAAACTCATCGCATATCACAAGATTTCCCACTTGCATTTTATGCCGCCCGCACTTTGCAAGTTTTTGTTTTAACCTTTTTCCATCGCCCACAGTGCGCACTTCAAAAAGTTTATAACTTACCGTCGAGTCGCCCACAAGTTATTTTGTGTTTTTTTCAATTTCGATCACAAAAGGGGGCAAGTGTGAATCTCGAGAGGATAACGCATATCGATGCCCGAAAGCTCAAGATTTAACGGATTAAGCACCCGCAAGTTATTATGTTTAAGTTGCGATGCGATGTGTAACGTAACATCACATATTGAAAGATTTAAGTTTTCACGTGTTCATGCATATGATAAATGTTAAGTTCAATGATGTGATATGGAGTTTCAGATGTGATTTTCTTTCCCAAACCGAATTGTATGCATTTTCAGATCCGCCATTTTGTGTTTTGTGTACACTGTGTCGTGTATAAACAACATAACCAAAAATGAAGGACGATGGGTTATTGCCTATCCATTCCAATTTTGAAATGTATTAAAATGTAGGATTCGACCATTTTGTATAAAATATGTGTAATTTCTCATATGTTTGAGAGAGTGAAAGTGTGGCATGAATTGAAATAGAGAAGACTTGAATAAATTTCCTCTTCTATGTAATTCGCTATCTGTTGGTATTTGAATGTTATTTTCGCATTATTTGTGCATTATCTATGTTGGGGGAACCGCATATCCCTCTATGTTTTTTTGGTTTTTTAAAGATTTCCAAAATTTCATACCGTAAAAAAATCAGGACTCAAAACCCTAGAAAAATCAGGACAAATAGTTTATGAATACACAAAAAACATGAAAAAAATGAGGAATAATAGTGTTAGTTATTACCTTCATCATTTGTTGTACCCAGACTCTTATGTTGCCATTTATAATTCCTATGAAGATAGTATTTGGGTACTTTATGATTCTGTAGAGGAGGTAAACATGGTAGGCAACCAAGAAAACAATACGTGTTGGAACAAACACTGCCTCCAGATTTACGACTACATAGCTCCAGAAAATCTTGTGGCAGATGTTCTGGCCCTAACTGAATCCAAACTCCCCGTGGGACATTTAACTGGTACGATTCTCAGTTCAAAGCCACATAGAAATGGTGCAGACTATGTATGTTTAAGAGTTGTTTCAGTCACGATTGTTTCACTTAAAAAAATCGATACACTTTATCTTTTGACATTGGTATTTTTTCCTACTATTATGTTATTCCATTATGTTATTTCAATTGAACCTCCATGAAGAATTGCAGCCAAAGCCTCACGTTTTTACATGATTCTCACTTCAAACTTATACACAAATGAATACAGACTATATATGCCCCAGAACTGCTCAAGGTTCAATTTATTCACTCGAAAAATACAATCCACCATTAAATCATTGTTGCATTGGTTTTTTTTTCCCCACTATTCAATTGCGACTTTGCCAGGGATTGCAGTCCAAGCCTGCTGAAATTCCTTTAAGAAGCAATAGGATGACGATAAAATCAAATTCCAATCCGCTAATTTAAAAAATTGGTTGCGAGAAAATGGATTACGTGAAAATCGATATGTTACAACTCAAGATACTTATCTTTTAGACTACGTACACTTAGATACTACCTTTCGTAATAATGTAGATTGGTAATTTATAAACCAAGTTGGTTTATGTTAATGTTCCCCCTTGAATATTAGTGGGAATTCGATAGGAATTTGGTAATTATGATTTTTAATTTATTCCATTGATTTAAAAAACAAAAAACAATCATATTGATAAATAATTGTCATAGTATTGCATGTATTGATAAATGACACCACTTCGGACTTTGTCATATTGTGTGTGTAAGTGTAGTGTTTGGGGACATGGATATGTTTTATTCTTTTAAAATGTTACCATTATAGGAGCGTCGGATTTATCTTCACTTCACAATAGTAAGGTTTTGTCCACCTGACTGATTAATCCCCTCCGTTTACAATCCATCCCACTTTCTTCTCTCCATTTACAAGTTAGTCTCCTTCTACAATCCATCCCACTATCCTCTGTGTTTTCAATCTATCACTCTCTTGTCGAAAAGAAAATGTTTTCGAAATTAGAAAATTAATGCATGCCATCACCCTAAAAAATTCACTGTCTGTGGCATACAAAACTCAAACTCCTTTCTTCACCATAGCCAATAGCGATCACTGGCCAAACTGTCCAAATATAATCTCATTGCAAACATGGATACTATGGTGATTGGAAATGCCTCATAATATTCTTGCGGAGATAAGCAAAAAAGAGTTGTGATTTGTTGTGTATGATGATGCTAAACAATAAACAAGGGTTTCCTTTATAGAAAATTGTTCAAAGGGGGATGAGTTTATTTAACACCAAAATGGAAGAATTTGATAATGTTCTCAATCATGTGTAAAATCATCCCTCATGTTTAGGTAATATTCTTCACTTCCCCTTAAGGTAGTTTAAATAAACACTCATGCAAAGTGTTGGTGAGTTTGGAAGTGGATGTAGTTGTGGCTCTCAAATCAGCCGGTGCAAGACCATTTTCTTTATATTTTAAATCATGTCATTTTCTTTTGAAAATCAACCAGACGTTCCTTTCCCAAATTTGGCAAAGATTCGGGTCCTCCAAATAATTTTTCTACACAAACATATAACTAGCTAATTTGTTGTGAGCAATTCAACATTTGAAGCATCAAAATATTTTGGCCCTTAAGTTGTGAGTCGAAAGTCCATTTGCAAAAATAGAGTCTAAACACTTGCATGTCCAAAAGTAGTGTGAATTCTTTAACCAATAGTGTTTTTCATGTGATGCAAAAAATTCAATGTTCATCTGAAGTTTTTGGAAGCAAGCATATGGTTGTTGAGAATGTTAGAAAATGTAATTCTTACTTGCCTCAGTTGTGATTCTTTCTATCTAGAGGAGTTTTTTCCTATTATGTTTTCTAGATTGGTGTGTGGTTTACAGATTCGCTCAACCAATGTCCAAAATATTTTCTCTATCTTGAGAGAACACTTCATGTATTTATTTGTAACATTATTTGATTATTGTGAGATAGATTTCCTTATGGAAACTTAACATGGTATCAGAACCCATATGGACCTAGACCTTAGCCCCTCTTGGGCTCAGGGAAATAAGTGAGAGTATATTATTTTATTTTAGATTTTCTTAACTCTTTCCATCAAGCAGAGTTGTGAGAGTAGGGGAGTGTGATTGCACCAAGAGGCGCAATCTACAACCTAGTATGGCCCCGATATGCAAGGATGTCACGTCCTCAAAGAATAATTTTTTTTTTTGGTTAATGTCAGCTTAAATCCTATATTTAAAAAAAATTAAAAAATATATATATATATATATATATTTGCACCGAGAGGCGCAATCTAGAGTCCATTATGACCCCGATCTACAAGGATATCACGTCCTAAAACAATAATTAATTTTTTTTGGTTAATGTCAGCTCATATCCTATATTTTAAAAATAAAAAATAAAAATAATTTTAGGTGTCGCCTTAAATAATAAATTTTAATAGTCATATAAATAAACAAAAAAAAAATTTAAAAAACAATTGAGTTTTGCAATTATTCCAACGGATTCACAGAGTGAGGTGGATTCGCATTGGATTCTTGCACACTCTAATTCTAGGTAAATCTACAAATCAATTTGAGTAGCTTATGTAATCATAGAGAGTGGATTTGGGTTACATGCATCTTACTCTAATTAATTCGAGTAGCATGTAATCACTAAAGAGTTTCAGTGCAACATACGCTATATAGAATAAGATATGTATGTACATACTTGTCCTTCAATATTACCAACTAGAAACCATATGTTTGAAAAATGCCAAAGTAAAGTTGCACGCAAACTGTCTTACAAAATACTTTAGTGACTAATAACCCTACGAGCATACTTTTGGGCACCGGATTTGTATACTTTCTTCTCTCATTTTTACCCTACCTTTCTATCTCTTTGCGCCATTATTTATCTTAAAAGCATGAGGTAAAACCCTTCTTCCTATATTTTATGGGATATTTTATTAATGACATACTTGTCATGGAGGTTTTATCTTTTTACGTATTAACTCCTATATTTCTTCAGATTTGGCTACAACAGGCACGTCACGGCCGCAAGTCAAGGCACAACCCATCATTTCTAGCATCTCCCTTATTTTCTGCTACAACGTGACAGCCATGGGTGTATCAGTGCTACCTTTGGATTTCTTATAGTTTCTTGCTGGGAAATCTGGTTGTTGTTGTAACAATATGTATTTTTGTAACAATGGAGTCATTAGGAGGAATTGGGGGTTTCAGGAGTATGGTATAAAGGAGCCTACGGGTTGTGAATCTACGGACCGTGAGATATCAAAAAAAAATTGTAATTAGTATTCCTATTATTAATTGAATGTACAACAGCTCATTGTTTCTCCTGTAATCTTTGAGTTTCCGCAGCCCTGATCTAAGAGTTGGGCCCACTCTTGTGATCAGGTGTTGCGTTCTTCTTTCTTTTCTTGCAGTAATGTGTTTTGTGTGATTATTTAATTGGTGTTACAGTCACATTAATTGTTGTGGATGCTTTTTATTTCTGCAGTTCATTTATTATTGTTACAATGGTATTTGTGTTATAGATTAAACCTGTGATCTACAATGTACCATGTGCTTGTATCTGCATATACTTTGCTATTAGTCTTGAAATAACTAATGCCCTCGGTTTGATAATTTATGTGGAAAAAATATTGAATCTTGTTCATATCCATACACCAACATTTTTGTGCCATTGTCGGGGAATGCTAACAGGTGCAAGAACAAGATCTGCAGCAGATCTCAGAGTCAATCTCTCGTCTTGAGGTGGGAATCTATTGCCCAAATTCAAGTCCTGAGCATAAGTGCCTTGTATTTTCTTTTTCCTTTCTTTCTTTCATGTTTCTTGTATCGTGTTGTTTTTTGTAAATATTAAACCCTCGTCCTGGGGAAGGTGTTTTCTAAAACCTCGCCCTAAGTCCTGGGCATAGTCCAGTTTTTCTTTCCTATTTTTTTTTTTTATTATTTCCTGTTTTTCTTTCTAGGGACCAATTTCTCATCCTGGGGAGGGTATTTTATTACTCTGCTCCAGGTCCTAAACTCTGATTTATTTTATTTCTTTCTTTTTTTCATTTCCTGTGAATCTCTTCTCTTGTCCTAGGGAGGAACTTATTTGTCCTACTTCGGGTCTTGAGCTATTGATTGATTTTTTTTAATGAACCCTCTCCACAATTTGTATGAACAAAGATCCGAGTAAGATGGGTAGAGGAAGACCCCTAAAGAAAGGGAAGGATTTTGGAAGAAAGACGTATATTCAGGAAATTATTAAAAAATTTAGATCTGAGGCATCATCCTATGTTGCTGCTAGGGTTAGGGTTCAGTGGAAGTCCGAAGGGTAGTCTGTGGAACAACCAGTGCCATCCATGGTACAAGAAGATATTCCTTCTATAGAAGAAGATTTAATAAACATGGTACTAGTGGAAGAGAAATCCTTATCAACAGAAGAAGGGGAAGAAGTGGCAAGTAAGGGATCAGAAGAATTGAGCAACTCTAACTGGGAAGAAGAACCTCAAAAAGGGTTTTCATCCCCAAGACACCAAGGTAGCGCTGTGAAAATTCGCGTTGCTGAGTTAAGAGAATATGATCTGCTAAAGGAATTTTCGAAGAAATTTGAGTCACCAAGGGGCCAGAGGAGTGTGGTGCGACTACCTTCTATTGAATCGCTCCAAATACTGGTTGCGAAACTGATCAAAATTCCAAGTGAATATTGGAAAATATTTATGGCACTTGTAAGTTCCTCCATTGATTTTCCTATAGGAAACATTATAGGTGATGCAACAATGAGACCCATATCTTTGACATCCTTGCCTAGTTTTCATGGAATCTCTTCAGAAGACCCTGATACACTCCTTTTCGAAGTTGATATTGTTTGTCGAGGATATGACTATATAACTGATGCTCAGAAATTGAAGATATTCCTTGCTACCCTAAAAGGGACATCCCTGAGATGGTTTATGGTTTAATGGGAAGCATGATTACTTCGTTGGAAGAAATGAAGAAAGCCTTCTTGGAAAAATACCAAGATTATTGTAAGTATCATGACATCAAGGAGGAAAGATTTAAATTTTCACAGAAGGAAAATGAAAATATGGAGGACTATGTAGAACGATTTAAAGACATACTGCAGAGTTCTGGACATAGTGACTTGCATAAGGACATTCTAAAGAGCATTATTCTCAGAGCACTCAGGGAAGACTCTCTGAAACTCCTAAATATAGTGTGTAAAGGAGATATTTCAAAGGAAAAATTTGAAACTATATGTGATTACTTTATCAAATGTTCAAGGGGGGCTGCAAGAAGTGGACAGGGTATTCGGTCATTAAAGACCTCCGGTGGAGTGGTCACAAAAGTAGAGATTGGGAATCTATTAGATAATCTAAGGAGTGATATCCTCAGTACGCTATCAACCCAAATGGACACTCTATAGGAAAAATAGAAGTAGATGGAGCTGGAAAAAACCATGGCCATATTCTGCCCTCAGTGCAGGAAGAAACACCCTTTGAAGGAATGCCCGCTGAACACGGTGGAAGCCTGGGAAATCTGCGAACAAACTCACGTGACCAGTGCATGTCCTTCCTTGCCGGCCCGAAAGCGGTTTTCCATGGAGAAAGCGAGGAAAGCACAGTGGACAAGCTATATTTCATGGAGTAGAAGAAGCCATGGAAACCTTGACCACTGGTGGTGAATCTAGTTATGTTTGAGGAACCATCCCAGTATTTTCATAATTTTAGTATGGGTCCCCAATCTACACCATTTTCAGCCATGTGGCCTCAGTCTCAGTATCCCCCTTAGCAGTAATGGGTTCCTCAATCCAGTTTGAATCCTTCATGGAATCATACCTAGAGTGGATCCTTTCCCACTAGATAGTTTCCTCAGCCTATGCCTCAACAACAACTCCAGTTGCCTTCCAATGTGCCCTGAGGAAACCCAGCCATTATACCTCAACTTCCTCTCTAGCCCAACCCAAATCCGAATAATAAAGGGTTTCAACAAACAGATACTCTGAACCTTCCATCCTACAACATTTCTACTGTAGGGCTCAATGAGATAAATCTATGGTATGGCTGGGTAGTAAATTCAACTACTTCACCCATTATTACAGAAAAACTTGATAGTGAAGATACAGAACTAGAACAAAGAATAGTGAGGGAGAATGTAGATCAAAATGTAATAAACCAGACACCTTCCCAAGTTATTCCTAATCAAGGTCATTTAACATTTCCCCCATATCCTGAAAGATTGACCTTGAGCAAACCAGACCCTCAAGCAGAATTTGATTTTCTAGGGGAACTACAGAATATTTTTGTTAAAATACCCTTTTTACAAGTTATGATGGATGTACATATTTATGCAAAAACTCTAAAAGAATATTGCTCAAAGAAACCGGGTAGAAAACCTAAGGATCCATTAATTGTGCATGTAATGGGAAGATTATCCAATATCGTGTTAGGAAAGATCATGCCTGTAAAATACAAAGATCCTAGGAACCCGATTATAACAGTACAAATTAATGGGATTGAAATCCCAAATGTACTGGTGGATTTGGGAGTAGCCATTAACATTATCACTGTTGAAACAATGAACACATTAGGACTTGGAAACATTAAACCAACCCCTGCTATCCTGGAACTTACAGATAGATCCACAATTAAACCAGTAGGAAAATTAGAGGATGTGATCATTTCAGTAGACTCATGGCATTACCCTATAGACCTCCTTATATTGCAGACTCGATATTTAGTATGTGGTCACCCATTGATCCTAGGAAGACCTTGTTGGCAACTACAGATGCCTACATAGGATGCTGGTCTGGACATATGATTATATCAAATGGGATAGTTACGAAGGACTGCAAGCTTTATTCTCCTGCGAAACCAAGCCCATTTGAAAAATCATCGACCAGTCAGAAACCTCTACTTGCAAAAGAGCCTGAACCTGAAAATGAAGATGTTATACCAGTTCTCACTATTGGCCAAGCCCTTTGATTTAAAATAGAGACTAAAGATGATGCCATTAACACCTTCATTAATGATTCCAGTTCTGTTCCTGATCAAACTCAATATATTCTATAATCTTCTATGAGCTGTGAGACACAGGAAAACATTGAACCAGAATATGACATAGAAGACATTCCTGTAACCACATTCCATGATAGTACTCCAATCAAGATTGAACCAGGGAAAACACATAATATCAACCCGAACTTGTCTGAATCCCAGACCAAACATATTTTGAAAGTCCTTCAATAACATCAGGAAGATTTTGACTGGGATTATACTGACATGAAGGGTATCCATACTAGCCTATCCACTCATCATATTTACATTAAGCAAGATTGTCGCCCTGTAAGACAACCTCAACGGAGGATGAATCCTACTCTCAAAAATATTGTTAAAGAAGAATTATAAAAAATGTTGGATGTAGGATTCATTTATCCCATCTCAGATAGCCAATGGGTATCCCCACTAGTTATCATTCCCAAAAATAATGGTAAATGGAGGATCTGTGTAGATTACAGGGAATTAAATAAGGAAACACAAAAAGACGATTTTCCTTTGCCATTCATTGACCAAGTCCTGGACACCTTGGCTAGAAAGAAGTTCTTTTCCTTCCTAGATGGATTCAACGGATATAACTAGATCCAGATAGCCCTAGAAGACCAGGATAAGACAACTTTCACATGCCCATGGGGAACCTTTCCATATAGGGTCCTTCCATTTGGCCTGTGTAATGCTCCTGCTACCTTTCAGAGGGCAATCTTGGGAATTTTTTTCTGATTTGGTTGATGATAGTGTCGAAATCTATATGGATGATTTTACTCCATATGGAAATTAATTTGAGAAGGGATTGGAAAATTTGGAGAAGGTGCTCAAAAGATGTAAACAGGCCCATGTATCATTGAGTACATTCAAATGCCATATGATGAGGGAAGAAGGAGTAGTATTGGGACATTTTCTCTCAACCGCTCGAATTCAAGTTGATCTGGCCAAAGTAGAGGTAATATTACATTTTCCGGCACCCAAAACTCCCACACAAGTACATAGATTTATTGTTTGTGCTAGTTATTATAGGCGCTCTATAGAAAATTTTGCTAAAATAGCAAATCCACTATTTCAATTGCTAACAAAAGATGCAAAATTTTTATGGACTGAAGATTGCGAGACAGCCTCCACAAAAATTAAAGGGCTGGTGTGCACAGCCCCAATCCTTCGAGGAACTAATTGGGCATTACCATTTAACATACATACTGATGCTTCTGAGACATCATTAGGGGTTGTTTTAGGACAGCAGGTAGACAAAACACCGTATGAAATTTATTACGTCAGCAAGAATCTAATTCCTGCTGAATTAAACTATACGGTGACAGAAAAAGAATTCTTAGTTGTCATTTATGCTACCAATAAGTTTCGACACTACATCACTAGGTACTCTACTATTTTCCATACTGATCATGTAATAATCAGGTATTTGATGAATAAACCCATTACTCCTAGCCGTATTACGAGATGGTTACTATTTCTTCAAATAATTTGATATTACAATAGTAGATAATCTAGGAAAAGATAATGTAGTAGCTCATTTCCTATATAGAATGGATAACAATGATTAACGCACACCAATAGAAAATATCTTCCTTGATGAACATATTCTTGTAGTCTCTACTAAACCTCCATGGTATGCAAATATTGCTAACTATCTTTCTAGAGGGAAAATGCCTCCTCATTTGTCATATAGGGAACAACGAAAGATTATTCATCATAGTGCCCGATATTCTTGGATGGTAGATTACCTTTTTCATATAGCAGTAGATAAGCAGATGTGGCGTTGTGTGTCTCGAGATGATATCTATGAAATATTGAAAGTTTCCCATGATGGCCCTTGCGGAGGGCATTTTGTGCACAAAATAACAGGCCATAAGGTGCTACAAATGGGATATTACTGGCCTTCCATTTTTCGAGATGCTCATAATTATGTTAGGAGGTGTGATAGTTTCCAACGTATGGGGCAGCCTGGTAAAGCAGATGAAATGCCTTTGCAGGCATAGCTAGTTCTTAAGCCTTTCGAGAAATGGGCTATTGACTTCATTGGACCCTTTAACCCACCCTCCCAATAGAAATTCCACATCTTAGTACGTATTGATTACGTCACTAAGTGGGTGGAAGCCAAAGAGGTTGCAAAAGCAACAGAGCAGGTAGTCTTAGATTTTCTATTTGAAGACATTTTTTCTCGGTATGGTACTCCAAGAGAGGTTGTTTCAGATGGAGGAGCACAATTCACATCACACAAGATAGCAAAGTTCATGCAAAAATATGGAATCAAGCACAGAGTGACATCTCCATACCATCCCCAGGCGAATAGACAAGTGGAAAGCACAAATAGGACATTAGAAAATATTTTTACAAAAACTGTGGCATACCATCATCGGGATTGGGCTCAGAAACTTCCAGAGGCTCTATGGGCATATAGAACAACATGGCAGAATACAACTGGGTTTTCACCATTCGAGTTGGTTTATGGTAACTCCCCGTTGTTTCCAATTGAATTTGAAATAACCACGCTCATAATAGCTCTGCAAGTTGGTTTAGATATATTAGATGCCAAGAAACACTGATTGGCTTAGCTTAATGAACTTGATGAAATACGTTCAATGGCTATCCAACAAACTACTGCTATTTAGAAGTAGAGAACGAAATGGCACGATAAGTTTATTAGAAAAATGGTGTTTCAAAGTGGAGATTAGGCACTACTTTATGACTCTCATTTGAAGGATTTTAAGGGAAAGCTTTGCACTCGATGGATGGGAGGTTATGAGGTGAATGTTGTATTTGATAATGAAACAATCAGGCTAGTCACAATTCACAATACACATACTTCCTTTATAGTCAATGGACATCGCCTAAGACTATACCACCGGTCGGCCTCTAAGGATGATCTTATTAAACAACTCTCTGGGAAATATTGTTTGAAGGTTATCAGTGCAGAGAATATTTCCTCTGCACCCTTGTTGTAAAAAAAAAAAAAAAAAAAAAACATATAAATAAATAAAGGATTCTGTTCTATTTTCTTCTCTTTTTGCAAGAGCTACGACTAAGGAGTAAAAATCAAGGAATTTTCATGTTGCTGTTACTCGGTTGCTTCTACTCCAATGCAGCTATACCAAATGTTGTTACTCGGTTGCTGCTACTCATGTTGCTATTACTTGGTTGTTGCTACTCGATGCTGCTACATCAGATAATGTTACTTGATTGTTGCTATTCTTGTTGTTGTCACTTGGTTGCTACTACTTTGAGGCTGCTACTTCGGATGCTGTTACTCAGTTGCTAGTACTCATGCTCCTGTTACTTGGTTTCTGCTACTCCAATGCTGCTACACCAGATGTTGTTACTTGGTTGCCACTACTCATGATGTTGTTACGCTGATGTTGCTACTCTGCTGATGTTACACCAGATGCTATTACAACGATGTTGTTACTCTGCTGTTGTTACACCGGATGTTGTTACACCAGATGCTTTTACACAGATGTTGTTACACAGATGTTGTTACTCCACTACTATTACACCAGATGTTGTTACACCGATGTTGTTAAACCAATGCTATTACTCCGATGCTCTTACACCGATGTTGTTACACCGATGATGTTACACCATCCACATCATTACTTCGCCGTCATCCTACCAACGATCCCATCATCCAGATAGGCCATTAGGTACGCCTCCATGTGACTTTTACTGATTTAATTAAATATCCCATGTGAAGGTTTTAATGCCGCGGACGTCAAAAATTGAAGTCAGGGGGGGTGTTGTCATGTCAAGGATGGTGTAATAATTACCCCATAAGTTAAGAATGACATCCCGCTAATGGTACACCCTATGAATCACATAAATATGTGGTATCATCATTTAAATCCTATTGGAATTCACAAAATGTATCATCCACCCTGTACAAGTAATTATTATTTCTATTCTACCACACTTACCATACTCTTTTATGATTTTTCTTGGTTTTCAAGAATTACCAACCATATTTACCGTTACCGCTTTTCCATTTTCACTATGATGTTCCTCCAAATTCGGTACCCACCACCTTGTCCAACGGTCTGTTGCTACGATTCTCCACAGTATGGGTGGGTTGGCTATGGGGCATGAGCCTGAAAACACAGTTTTAGTTCATAGAAATCTAGAGGTTTGGCAATTTTTTGTCGACGAAGGATGGGATGTCTACTTTGACAGATTGTAGGGACTCGATGGAGGTATCAAAGTGGAATTCATACTCATTTTAGAGTAGAATCATTCACGGGTTAAAGGTCTATAAGTTCCTGTTACAGAGGAATTAACTACAGAGGTTAGCAAGTTGAGACAGTAGGGGCAGCAATGGTTTTCTCGAAAGGTTTCTCTCTTGGAGTTTCTCGAATTGTTTTTGCAGGAAGGAGAAAGTATAGTTTAGGTGGGCAGGGGATACGACCGCAGAACTGTATTATATCCTTGGAATGAAGTTGCAGGTTTCATAATCAAATATATTACCTGCGAGGTTCGGGCCTCAGCTCTGTTCAACTATCACTTTAAAATTCTAGTGCACCTCCGATTTCCACAGAATCAGGTGCATGCCCTAAACAAGCCATTTTTTCTATTGAAACAACTGCAGCATATGGTACAGTCTACTCGACCCTCCCACCGGATGATGGAAGTAATTTCTAAACACAGATTGGTGCATTTATTGGTCATGCATGCAATAGGCAGGTTGTGGGTTTTTTGGGTGGAACTCTGCGGATCCCCAGAAGAAGCGGTAGCAGCTATGATTGCTACTAGAGAAGAAGAGCCAGCCTCTCCAGCTGGTCAGGTGGAAGAAGAATCTTCTGAGGAAATTGATCAAGAGGAACTCGAGGAAATGGAAATAGAGATTGATCAGGAAGAACCTAGGAATACGATATGATGATTGATCAAGAGAAACCTGAAGAAATGAGTAGGGAGGAAGTAATTGACAATGCAGCTGAGGCTGTCACACAAGAACCAACCTCGTTGGAGAAAGCCAAAGAAGAGGAAATAAGAATGAAAGAGTTGATTAGTGGCACAGATGAGGCTACCACACAAGAACCAAATTCACTCGAGGAACCCATAGAGGAAGGGATTATGGAAATTATGCAAGAAATTTATATTGTGATACAGTCAACAACATTTTCTAATGAAGAACAAAGTGATGGAATTGTGGATAGAGAAATGGCAAGTGATGATTTTTTTCAAGAAACAACATCACCTACTCAGATAAAAATGGATGTTGATATAGTTGGTCGTGCTACACAAGAACCACCCCCAATTCGGCTAGAACTGTAGGAGTCAACCTGTGGAATCGATGCTAGACCTCAAGAATCGGTACCAACTGTGAAAACGAAGGTGATTCCTAGGGAAAAAGAGGCTAAATAAGGAATGAGTCAGGTGGTCGATATTGTTCCACAAGAACTAGTATCGACCCATGAAGAAGAAGTGATAAGAAAAGGGCAAGAGGAAAGAAGGGAATTGAGCCATGGAATCAATTTTGATCCACAAGAACCAACATCGACTCCGGTTAAGGTAGTAATGCATGAAGTCTTGGTCCAACTATGATGAGGGGTATGTTCCCTATTCTCTGTTCCAGTCCCTGATGCTCAGAGGGGCGAGGGGATTTCACTTGCCCAAACGGTTAGTGGAAGAAGTCGCTATTCCATCGGTATTAAAAATTTTTGACATGGCCAAGGTTGGCCTAGAAACTACTGAACTGGACCAATTGGAGGGTCACTAGGAAGACACAGTTCCTGTAGAAACATCGAAACACAGAGGGGTCAATGAATTTGTCGGCCAAACAACAGAAGTTTCTGGAAGAAATGTAGAAGAAGAAGGAGCTGTGGGTCAGGGGCCCGGCTAAGAAGGTTTGACAAAAGAATCTAGAGAAGATGCCGACAGCAAGCCGCCGCATTCTGAGCCTGTCGTAGGTCCAGAACCTGAATTCACTATTAAACAGGAATGGGTAGAATAGTGCGAAAAAAGAAGGTTACCTCTCAAAAAGAGGTACCAACTGCAATTCAGTGAAACCATGAGACTAAAAAGAGAGGTTTGGAGTTTGAAGAAGCAAGTTTCGTGTTTAAAAAGTAAGGTAAAAATCTACAAATGGAGGGCAATAATGTTGAATATTGAAGTCTCCATTGTGGCTACCCTGACCAGCCCAATCGAAGAATTATTTTAAGTTCGAGAATTTGTATTAGTTGCTGAAATTCAAAAATGGCAGTCAGCAGTGAGCGACCGCAAGAGAGAAATAGTTAGGGTTCGAGAACAGGCTGCTAGAGTCATTACAAGGTACATAGATCAGTTATACAAGGCTTGACTGAAGTAGGCCAAACAGAAGGCTACGATAGAAGAGTTGGAAGAGAAAGTTCAATTGCTAAAGACAGATAAGGAGAAGATTCTCTCCGTAGCACAGCAGATTAAATGAAGAAAGGCCTAGGATACATTTGAAGAAAATCAAGCCAGAAAGCCATTAGTGGTGAGAAGAGAGAATGGTCAGTCCGCAAATATTTACAATAAGCATTATACCTTTCTACAAATTGAAGGTTGTAAGGAACACATGATGGCAACTCAGAAGTGGTGTGCTGACCTGTGTGTCAGCTAGATTATGACATTTCGCAAGGAAGCCTTGGACAATTGTCACAAAAGATGGATGTTTTCTTCTTCAGTCGTCAGGGGAAGAAAACCATTTGGGGCACCTAACTTTGAACGTGCCTTAGAAAGAATGTCATGTTATGTGGCATGTACTCATACTTGTGGTGTTAGATGCATGGGATTGAGATTTTGATTTCCCCTTTTATGGCTATCAGTTGAATAGTATATTCTGCTTATAACGTTGAACCCGACTCGTGGAAAGACATTTTTTTGACAGAAGGATATAAGACACCAAGAACTGAGATGGCTATAGAATATGATCTCACACAACTTCATGCCGATCAGAGTCAGTCCAATCCGGACCTGAGGAGACGACGAGTTGCATGAGGACATGCAGATAATCCACTTGGGGGCAGATGTTGGGCAACGGACTTGTATATTTTCTTCTCTCATTTTTACCCTACCTTTATATCTCTCTGTGCCATTAGTTATCTTAAAACCATGAGGTAAAACCCTTCTTCCTATCTTTTATGGGATATTTTATTAATGGCGTACTTGTCATGGAGGTTTTATCTTTTTACGTATTAACTCCTATATTTCTTCATATTTCGCTAGAACAGGCGCGTCGCGGCCACAAGTCAAGGCACAACCCATCATTTCTAGCATCTCCCTTATTTGATGCTACAGCATGACAGCCATGGGTGTATCAACACTATCTTTTTCTTTCTTACAGTTTCTTGCCAGGAAATCCGGTTGTTGTTGTAACAATATGTATTTTTGTAACAATGGGGTCATTGGGAGGAATTGGGGGCTTCAAGACTATGGTATAAAGGAACCTCCGAGCTGTGAATCAGGGGACCCTGAGATATCCACAGATTTTTGTAATTAATCTTTCTATTATTAATTGAATCTATAACCACTCATTGTCTCTCTTGTAATGTTTGATTTTCCGCAGCCTTGATCTAAGATTTGGGCCCACTCCTGTGATCAGGTGCTGCGTTCTTCTTTCTTTTCTTGCAGTAATGTGTTTTGTGTTATTCTTTAATTGTTGTTACAGTCGCGTTAATTACTGTGGATGATTTCTATTTCTGTAATTCATTTATTGATGTTACAATGGTATTTTTGTTATAGATTAAACCTATGATCTACAGCAGACCATGTGCTTGTATCTGCATATACTTTTCCATTAGTCTTGAAATAACTAACGCCCTCGGGTTGATAATTTATGTGGAAAAAGGATTGAATCTTGTTCATATCCAGACACCAACACGTACCTTATCTATTTGGACGAATTTAAAGATACCTGCTATCTGAAGCCATCTTGGCTTCAAGGTATGAAGTCTTAAAGTTTACGGTCAGTGAACATGTTAACGATAAATGATCTTTTGAAGGCCTTTTAATTTTGGTTTGAACTTATATTCTGATAATTTTCTGAATTTCTGAATTACTTTTGTTTGTAGTATGTGAACATGTGAATATGTTAACAATAAATGATATTTTGAAGGTCTTTTCATTTTGGTTTGAACTTATATTTTGATGTGTTGATTAAAAAAATGCAGCCAAAGTAATCATTTTTTTTATAGAAATCTCAAATTATTTTAAAATATCCCAAAACTCAATGAAAGTGTGTAGTATTTCTATGTTATGGAAAAAAACTGAAATGTAATTATCAATGCAGTATTTCTATGTTACATTTAATTATTACTGTGTAGTATTTCTATGTTATGGAAAAAACTTACATGTAATTATTTTGTTTTTTTGTTAATTTTATATTGGTGAAAACGACATTAAATCTGCATTCCATTAATGAGGAAAACTTTGTTAAAATATGAATTTGTTAGAATATGCCATCATTTTATTATAGGTTGTCGTGGTGTTATATATGCTCTGTATACATTCCGTCAAATTATTAATTTATATGTATGGTTTTTGTGTAAAACCTTTATTAATTTATCTGTTTGTTTTTTTGTATTATTAAACCTTTATTAATTTATATGCTTGATTTTTGTATTAAACCTTTATTAATTTATATGCTTTGTTTTTTAGTATTAAACCTTTATTTGTTTATCTATTTTTAAAATTCGAAGTTGAAATTACTTGCAAGGAAATATTAAAGGCATAAATCTCATTGCATTTAAATTTTTTGAAAGTTGCTTGCCTATTGGTTTTAAACATGGTACATAGTATTAAATATTTTATAGCTAGGCATTAAATATGTATATGGTTAATTTATATGTTTGTTATTTTTTTACAGGAATATAACATCATGAGTACTAGTAATGGGGAAACTAATATTAACAATATTGAAGAAATGAGAAGTGTAAAGAGAGAAAGAGTTAAAACACACAGATTAAATATTATGAAATAAATAATTGAAATTGAAGGACAGTGGAAGAGGATAGAAAAAAATGAGTAGTGAAGATTCCGAAGACAAAAAATGACTGATGATCAAAGAGAAGAACAGTGAAAGAAGGAATGTGAAAGAAAAAGGCGGCAACGACAAAGGCTAAATGAGGATGAAAGGGAAGCATAATGAATAAATAATTTTCAAAGGAAAAGAATGAAATTTGAAGGAATGAATGAGGAAGATAAAGAAGAACACAAAAGTAAAAATAGGCAACACGTAAGAGCACATCAAAGAAGAAAATTCGGAGGTCTTAGTCATATAAGGCCAACAATTTAGCCTCGTTATCATATAGGTATGCATCTCCAAAATCTTCAACCAATGGAGCAATGTGACGATGAATGTGAAATCATTTCCACCATACCAGTGGAAGATGAAGTTACTGAACATAACGTATTTCGCAAAAGAATTGATAAATTAGGTCATCCTCAAATGTGCCATTTGTGTGAGGAGTCGTATCCTGGCACTCATGTGGCAACTACAAAAATAGGTCCAATGTGTAAAAGATGTAAATGAGAGGGTAATAAACATAGATTTTCATCACAAAATCATATGAATCTGGGGTTGCAGCCTTTTATCCTTGGAAGTCTTACACAAGTTGAGGAAATTTTGATAGCACGAGCAAGTCCAATTTTTTAGGTAATGCATTCAACAGGTGACCAATACAAATATAGAGGACAAAGAATAAATTTTCCTCAAGATGTTAAAGATGTTGCCAGGAAATTACCTTGACATATTAAAGACTTGGATTTAATGATGGTGGTGCGAAAAAAAGGATAGCAAGGATCAAGCTATGATTTCACTGTAAGAATGAAAAAGGTACTAGATGCATTACTTTATAAGATTCAAAATGATCCATATTATAAAGGTGTATAAATTGATATGCATGTTGTGGACGAGTTACCGGAAAAAACAACAAATGTGTCACATATGATTAATTCTATTATACTACCAGATATGGACAATAACATAGAAATTACATTGTTAGAAGGTGCTCAAGGTCGTTAATATGCTTTTGAAAATTATGATACAACTTATTTTGCTGCAATGCCTCGGAATGCACCTAGGGAAATTGAACTTATTTGTGCATGGGCAAATAATCCTAATAAAGAATAAAACCAACTAGATGGTGAAACTAAAAATGTCATTAATTGGCCTACAATTGGTTCATCTCCAATAAATGAGTATAATACTAAAGGTTTATTTGATATGGCATTTACAAAATTATTCCCTAGAGGAGAAGATGATTGGTTACAACCACGACTAAGAAATATGCATATTCACAAGTATGCAAAACATCTCCTTAGATTTCATGATAATGGGTTTGGGAGACATCCTCGATTTAGATACTTTTTACTCAATATCATCATGAGACATCATGCTCAAGCGTCTTCTATAGTTTTTGTTAAAAAAATATGACAGAACTACCTACAATAGTTGATGAGTTACGAGAGCATTTACAAAATCTTCCTAATTCTAAAATTGCAGATAGATTGATGAGATTTGGACATTTTTTAAGAGGTTCACGTGCATATTGGAGCCAATGTTGTGGTGAATTATGTGACTTGGTACAACAAATTGGATCTCCTACAATATTCTTTACACTAAGTGTAGCAGATATGCAATGGCCTTATTTGCATATATTGATGCTAGGTACCTCTCCTACAGATCCAAAGGAAGCGAGAAAATGGAGACACCAAAATGTTATTGATAATCCTCACATTGTAGCAAGTTATGTGCATTTAAGACATACGTTATTTTGAGATGAGATTTTTTCAAAATTTCATCATACTACAGTTTTTTGTGATGTTGTGAATGGCAACATCATGGATCTCCACATGTGCATGGGTTTCTTGGGCTAAAATATGTTCCCAATATGCAAAAATTGAATTGGAATGACCCTACTCAAGTTAGATTTGCAAAATAATCCTTTGATAGATTTGTCCATGCATTCAAGCCATGCAACAAATATTAAATAGATATTCCTATTCAACGGAATGATGACGATCATCCTTGCTTAAAAAACATTGAACAAATATTTCAATATGATTCTATGATGGACTATGAACAACTTCTCAATTGTGTTGAGAACCACATCACCTACAATGAGAAGTCATACCTTAGAAAGAAGGGTGGAAAATTGGTGTGTAGATATAAGGCACTATGGGAGCTATGCAAAATGTCACGCTTTATGTTGATGAGGGCGGAGAAAAAATATATGAACCTAGACAAAATGATGATCGATTAAATACACATAATCATGAAACATCGATGATGTGACATGCAAATATGGATTGGAAACATGTTCTATCTAGGCATGTTGTGATTAACTACATAGCAAAATATGCATCAAAAGTAGAAAAAATGTTAGAGAGATTCCATGATATGTTGAAGCATATTTCTTCTATTCAAAATCCAAATGAACCAGCAGCACGTGCATGTAGAACATTGTTGTGTGAGACTATCATTGACAGGGATATAGGGGCACAAGAAATATGTCATATGCTTTTCGAGCTTCCTCTTTTAGAATGTAGTTGTACATTCATTATTCTGAATTTTGGGATAAAGGTTTTTAAACAGGTAAAATTTGATGAATATAATGACCATAATGATAATTCTCTTATTGATGCATATAGGAAGAGACCTGTGAGTATGGAGCACCTTTCGTTGATAGAACCTTCTAGATCTTGGTCATATGACAAACGTCGTCATGATGAGAAATGGCTACCACGAAATAATGCAGCCATTGTACGAGTATTTCCTAAGTTTCATTCAGTTCCCCTTGCGAAAATAATAGGTTTGCTGAGTTTTGTTGATCTGAATTAATATTGTACAAGCCATTTCGTTATTTTCATGCAGATATTGGTTCTACAGATGATGACACCATACAAAATTGGGAAATTTTTCCTATTATCCTTGCGATATTGATCGTAATCCAATACCTTCAAAGGATCTAGGTCAATGTCTAGATGAGGATGAAGATGTTTTACATGTACCAAATGATTCTAACCAACATGAGTGGGAGATTATTTCAGGTTTGTATAAGAATAGGTTTATACATGCCAGTGAATTTGAAATGATTGGATTTAGGGATCATGATGTTATGACAAATTGGAGCTATAGCTTTTTTGATGAAGAGAAATAAAGACATGCAGTGAAATTCATATTCCTGATAAGAAAAATGTGATGCAATTGTTACTACTAAATCATCAAAAAAAATATTCATTTGAATGTTTAGGAGAAAAGAAAAAAAATAGCATTTAATGTAATTTATGGTCATTACAAAGGAGATGACAAGGAGGACTAGTTGCTTATGATTATCCAAGGGAAAACAGGTACTAGAAAGTCTCACTTGATTGGTGCAATAAAACAAACACTTGAAACTCACTCTCTTCCTCATAAGAGCCCATTGTTTCTTTTGGCCCCTACTGATGTTGCAACATTCCATATATCTGCATCAACAATACACTTTTCTCTTTATATACCAGTAAAGAACTTCATTGATTTACAAGGCTGCGTTTTCTTACCTTACAAGAGCAGATGAAACATGTTAAGTACATTCTTATTGATGAGATGAGTTTTATAGGGAGAAATTTGTTGACACATATTGATTCTCGACTTCGTCAAGTTTTTCCTCATAATAAAGAAATCTTGTTTGGAGGTATATCAATTATATTGGTTGGTGATTTGGGACAACTACCTCCTGTTATGGATAGACTTGCATATGCATGTGAAGGTCATGCAAAAGAATTATGTAATTTATTCACAAGTGTTGTAACTCTTGATACAGTATACAGGCAAGATGGACAAAGCAATGACAAAATATTCTTTTGACATTTATTAATAAATGTCAGAGATGTGATTCCAACTAAAAAAGATTGGAGAGTACTAATGACATGTACAGATTCCAATTTGGATGCTTCAACAAAAGAGTCATTTAATAAGGCTATACATTTGTTTGCAACAAATGATGATGTGGACAATCAAAATAAAAGTTGCTCTGTATCCCTTAATCACCATGTTGCACATAGTGTTGCTACAAGATCAAATAACAACAGCAACACTGAAGCAGATGAGAAAAATTTCGATAATGATATCCTTCTTGTTGTTGGATCTAGGATTATGCTAACTTCAAATTTATGGACTAATGGAGGACTTGTCAATGCTTCTCTTGGAGTAGTTCAAGGTATTGTTTATAATCCTGGAACACCACCTCCTAATCCTTCTACATATATTTTATTAACATTTGATAACTATGTCAGAATTTTTGGGATGAATTATTCCATCATAATGTTCCTATTATACCTATTGAAAGAGGTCATAATAGACAAATTCCATTGTGACTTGCTTGGGGATTAAAAATTCATAAGTCCCAAGGATTGACACTAGAAAAGGAAACTATTAATATTGGAAGGACAGAGCAACAAGGTCTCACTTTTACTGCAATATCTTGAGTTAAATATTTGGATGGTCTTCAATTTCAACCACCATTTCCATATGATCAATATGAAAATATGGAAAAATGTGTCGGTGTTTCTAAGGGAAAAGAAGAAGAAGACATGTTAAGGTTAGATACTAAATAAATTATTTGTTTTTCAATATATTGAATGATATGATTAGTTTATTTGTTATTTAATATATTAATTATTTCATTTTGTTTATCACCAAACATATTTGTATTAATAACATTTGTTAGTATTTTTATTTCTAATCTTGAAAATTTCAAAGTATGATGTAAATCTCAAAAATATACAAAATTTTTAATAATATGAGAAATGTGACGTTGATGAATTCAACTGGAACTAGCCTAGAGCCATCTAATTCTGGATCTATCATGCGCCAAGAGGGATCAAATCTCTCAAGGTACAAACCTTTTCTCAAGTTTTTCTGTCAAAAAATAGGTTAGCACCTCTAGAGATTTGATCCCTCTCGGTGCATGATACATCTGGAGTTAGATGGATCTAAGCCGATGTTGTAAAACAAGAGAATGGACAAGGCCACTAATAAGGGCCGAGCTCTAGAAGGCTCGCTATGACTTTCTGTAAGCAAAGGTGCCGTGATATTGGCATAAGGGGAGCACACTCCTGTGTTGAAATTGCATGTGAAGGAAGAGTGTGAGAATTGGTTGTGGAGCAGTTTGAAGCTCTCGCTACCTCTGTCAGATCTCTCGCTATCTTGGACCTCGTTATGGCCATGTGATGGATGTTGATGGCCAAATATTTCTCTTAGTAATAGGCAGAAATGATGGTTAATGACCTTTGGCAGATTTTTGGGCATTGGACACTGCAACCAAACCAAATTTGAGGTTTCTTGTGGAGAATTTTGCGCTTCTACTTCTGTCATTTCCCAACAATTTTTAAATAATTAATAATTAATTTAGAATCAATTTCAATAGAATTAGTTAGTAATCAGCTAAACAATTTCTATTTTATTCTTAATTTTTTAATGGTATTAGAGCATTAGGGTTCTTCTTGGGCGAAATGTTGAGTTGTGAGGATTAGAGTTGATGCCCTAGTTCCTGTTTGTTGTTGTAGGGTTAGAGACGGTGCCCCAGTTTCTATTTTTTGTTGCAACGTTTGCCTTGGTTGAGCCTCTTTGGAATTTCCACTTCTTGCAGTGAAAGGGAAATAAGGAGTTCTTTTAGGAGGAGTTCATTTGTTGAATTATTTCTTAAAGGAGTTCATCCACCATTAAAGTGGTTGGAGACCACCAATTTTTGAGCAGCTGAAGAAGTATTTGTAGAAAATATTTTGCGTTGAAACCAATTCTCGCCATTTCTTTTCTACTATTTCATTTCCACCAAGATCAAAACTGAAAGCTTTTTATTTGGTCCATTTTGACGATCAGAGAGGGGGACTAAGATTCCTGCCTGTTGCATTCAAAGAGGAAGAGCTCTTCCTTCAAGAGAAAGAGTTTTTCTTGCAGTTTCGTTCCATCCTCTGTTCCAGTCGAAAGAGCCTCAAGTAAGAAGTAAGAAACACTCTGTGTGTCTTTCATTAATATGATGTTCTTTTAAGCGGGATATATAAACCCATCCATATATCTGAAATCCTCTGTATTTTAATTTCTTTCTTAGACGGCAAATCCCTTGCAATCTACGTATTGTTCGAAAGTCCTTTTATCATATTTATTTTAAGTGTTTAAAGGGAAATGTTTTCAGATTTTTTATTTCTTTCAACATGGCTTCGAAAAGCCATTTTTACATCCCTACGCCATTATTTAGTGGAAAGAACTATGATTTTGGAGTATTAAAATGAAATAATGCTTACAAGGTTTAAGTTATTAGAAAACTATAGAATTGGGGTTCCCTGAAACTAATGCAAATCTAGTTGCTACAATGAGTGATGCTCAAAGAAAAAAAATTGGTGAACTTAAAAAAAAATAAGGTAGCGCTAATTCCTATATTTTCAATTCTTTATTTGACTCTATTTTTCCTAAAATCATTGCTACTAAGACTTCTAAATCAATATGGGATATACTTAAGGTTTCTGCTCAAGATAATGAAAAAGTAAAGATGGTGAAATTACAAACTCTCAGAACACAAATTGGAACACTTAAAATGATTGAATCAGATATAGTTGATTAGCTGATGAATAAATTTATGGGTGTTGCTAACTAGATTCTGATGAATGGTGAAGAACTAGAATATGAAAGAATTGTTGAAAATTTTCTTAGATGTTTGCCCAAAAAATTTCACATGATAGTTACTATTTCTGAGTCAAGAGAATTAACAAATTTTCTGTGGATGAATTAAATGGTTATTTTTTGGCTCATGAAGAAATAATTAATTTATATTTCGGTGCTTTAGAGCATGCCTTCAACTATAGAGCTTCTATGGATAGAAGTAGAGGCAAAGTTTTTCGTGGCAGGAGGGGAAAAGGAAGAGGACAATTGCAGTCTGATGATAGATCACGAGTAACTCAATCACATTCATAGCAGTCTCAAAGTGATCATGGTCATAGGTGAATAGATAAATAAAAAAATTAATGTCACTGTTGTAAAAAATATGGCCAGTATAAGTCTGAATGTCGTAAATTATAGTATGTTTTAAGTAAAAATAAACCGCATGTCACAAAAACTGAATGTGAAACATCAAATGCTTTATTTCTAGCATGCCAAGTGACCATGCAAGTACCTAATAAAAATTTTTGGTTGGTAGACAATGGATGTAGTAATCATATGACTGGTCATAGTGATTTATTTTCACATCTTGATACATCTTTCAGTTCCTCTATTGGATTGGGTGATGATCGTCATGTTAAGGCTTCAGGAAAGGGTGTTATACATGTATTAACCAAAAAAATTGTTGTGAAGAATATATATGATGTTTATTATGTACCCAATTTCATGAATAATTTGTTGAGTGTTGGACAGTTAGATGCACATGGTTATGATGTTAGCTTTCACGACAGTACTTGCACGATTTTTTATCAACATAATTCTCTTGCTACAAATATTACTATAACAAAGAAAAATTTGTTTCAATTACAAAAAAAAAGTGAGAATTTGTATGCACATATTGTTTTAATGGCTAATGACTCTCATCATGTGGAATTTGTGATATGGTCATTTACCTATAAAAAGTATGAATTTGTTGTAAAGAAATTCTATTGTGAAAGGTTTGCATGCTTTGTCTAACCATATCTCTTCCTGTACAAGTTGTATAATGGGTAAACATAGGTGAGATAGTTTTTCATCAACCTCTTATAGAGCCAAATAACAACTAGAGTTAGTGCATAGAGGTTTGTGTGGTTCAATGCAAGAAAAATTAGTTGTTGGTAGTCTATATTTTCTTACTTTTGTTGATTACTTTAGTAGGAAAATTTGGGTGTATTTTATCAAATATAAATCCAAAAAAAATTCCAAGTTCAAGGAGTTCAAAGCTGAGTCTGAAAAAAAAAGTGGAAAGCTTATTAAAGTTCTTAGGTCCGATAAAGGAGGTGAGTATGAATCTAACGAATTCATTGATTTTTGTAAACAACATGGTATTAAAAAGCATACAACCACCAATTATACTCCACAACATAATGGAGTATTGGAAAGAAAGAATTGGACAATTATGAATATGGCTCGAAATATGGTAAAAACACGAAATTTTTCTAAATATTTATGGGCTGAAGTAGTTGCATGTTCTGTATATATTTTGAATAGATCACTAACTTCTAGTGTTCAAAGTCTTGTACCTTAAGAAGCATAGAGTGGACAAAAGCTAATTTTTTCACACTTTTGAGTATTTGGTTATATTTCTTTCACTCATGTTCTAGAAAAATAAGAAAGAAGCTTGATGATAGAAGCGAGAAGTATATCTTTATAGGGTATAGCGACCAATATAAAGCATATAGATTGTTTAATCATATAAATAAAAATTTTGCTGTAAGTCGATATTTGAAATTTATGGAAGACAGATCTCAGAATGAAATGGAAAAAAATACTTGTCCTAATCCTTTTATTACGTTAGAAGAACATCAACATGAAGCACCTATTATGAGCACTCCTATATTATAGGTTCAAGACAAAAATAGTAGTAGTACAACGAGCAGTAGCAGTTTGTCATCTTTGAGTTTGATTATGATAATCCAAAAATGATAAAGCTTAATTGATATATATGGAGAAGACGATGTTGATGATATTGTAAATTTTGCATTTCTTTCATTTCAACCTGCTTGTTTTGAAGAGGCTATAAAGGACAAAGAATGGGTAGATGCAATGAATAATGAAATCGATGCTATAGGAAGAAATCAAACTTTGGATTTGGTTCCTCTACCTGATGATAAAAATTATATAGGTGTCAAATGGGTTTTTAAAACTAAGTTAAATTAGAGAGGGGAAGTTGATAAACACAAAGCAAGATTAGTTTCCAGTTGTTTTTCACAACAACCTGGCACATATTATTGTGAAACATTTGCACCTGTAGCAATAATTGATACTATTCGATTTGTATTAGCTATTGCAACACAAAACAAGTGGCCAATTTACCAAATGGATGTAAAGTCTGCTGTTTTAAATGGTGTTTTGAATGAAAAATTATATGTTGATCAACCACCTAATTTTGAAATAAAAAATAAAAAACATAAGGTTTATAGGTTGAAGAAAGGATTGTATGGCTTGAAGCAAGCTCGAAGAGCTTGGTACAGCCAAATAGGCGATTACTTGTTGAATAATGGTTTCAGAAGGAGCGACCATGAATCCTACCCGAAATATGAGTCAAAATCTAACATCCATTATCTGTCAGAACTCGAAACATACCGTTGGGGAGTGATTCAGTAACCGAAATTTCCGCATGGATCAAATTCTATTTCTTCATTGAATCTCCTCCTCTTTTAATTCAAAAACTTGACTAACGTGCTTGGATGAAGATGAATGGTGTCTCAATTTACTCCGATATCAAGAATGATCATTAAGGTAATATGTTGATAATGTGTCTTTATGTTGATGACATAATTTATACACGTAAGATGAAGTTAGATGAATTTAGTGATGTAATGAAAAATGAATTTGAAATGACATATCTTGGATTAATGAGATAGTTCTTAGGTATTAAAGTGAAACAAAGAAATAGAGGTATCTTTATGGGTCAACAAAAAAAAGCTACTGAAATTTTGACAAATTTTAAGATGGACAAGTGTAAACGAGTGGATACTTTTATTGAAGTTGGTACAAAGTTAAGTAAAGATGATGTGGTATTGTTGTTAATTCGAATTTTTAAAAGAAACTTGGTGGTAGTATTCTATATCTAACTGCTACTAGGCCTGATATAGCATTTGCAGCTAGTTATATTTGTAGGTTTATGGAATCTCCTAAAGGCTATCATTGGAATGCTGGAAAAAGGGTGTTAAGATACATTACAAGTACATCAAATTATGGTTTATCATATGCACCCTCTACAGGAAGTAATATTGTTGGTTATACATATAGTGATTATGCAGGATGTATTGATGCTTGGAAAATCACTTATGGCTATGCTTATCTATTTGGAAGGAACTTGATATCTTGGTCATCCAAAAAGTAGCCCATACTTGTGTTATCTTCAACAGAGGCCGAGTATGTTGCAGTGAATTCAGTAGCATGTCAACTAGTGTGGCTAAAGAGACTTATGTTTGACTTCGGATATACAAAAAATGAACCTATGTCAATCATTTGTGACAACACTTCCATTATTTGATTTTCAAAGAACAATGTCTTTCATCAAAAGAGAAAACATATTAACACTCGTTTTCACTTCATTTTTGAAATCGTAAGAAAATGGTGATATTGTTTTCAAATTTTGTGATTCCAAGGAACTTTTAGCGGATTTATTTACCAAACCGCTAGGAAAAATTGATTTTGAATTTCAATGTCAAAATTTAGGCATAAAAAAATGTAACCCTCAAGATTAAGGGGGAGTGTTAAAGAATTAATAATTAGTTTAGAATTAGTTTCAATTGAATTATTTAGTAATATCTTAAACATTTTTTGTTGTCTTCTTAATTTTTTCAGACCTTGCATTGCTCCTTCATCGTTGCTAGTACTAGTGGTCAAGAAGTTGCATGTGATTTTAGAGAGACTGACTGTGAACGATCGACTTGAGAGATGCTTGCAAATCTATGGATGTTGAATATGTTACGATTTCGAACTTCGAACTTCGATTTGCTCCGAAGAAAGTGCAGGCTTGCAGAGCCTCAAGCCGTAGGGATTTGGCAACTAGTTAGGTTTTGGATATGAGGAAACAAGCTACCAGGACCTCCTTTGACTACCTTTTCACATATGACATTTTTCGTTTTGAGCCATGGCAGGATTCATATTTCTACTTCTTTCCTTGGTCATGCTCACAAAGAATATGGCTTTGTAGTCAAGGTATGGTTTGGTACTACTCTATTTTTTCTATATGTCAACAACCTCAATCTAATACAACGTGCATGCTTATCAATGTTTCATACAAACAAGAATCCTATCGGCTATAATACGAAGTTGATGGTTTCTATCATTCTTTTCATACTGGTTGTGTGTATCAACAACATGGTGGCCTTCTATCTCTGTGTCATGGTTCTCAATTCAATTTTTCTGGCCATCCATGTATACATTAGTGCCATATATCATGTGGCTAGCATGATCTCGATGTTGGAGGACAAATACAACATCGATGGGATTTAGAAGAGTAGGAGAAAGCATTTTCTAGTTTTAGAAATTGTCCTTCTATTTTCTATTCTAGAAAATTTGGAGTGATTGAAAAGTAACTCGTTATATAAGGTGTGTTTGAGAAGATTGATTCAAGTCATTAAAATCATCATATTAGTAATTTAAATCTGGTTGAAAGAGCTGATTTATTTTTTGTGACATTTAGTCTGGCCAACCTAGTGGCAATGTTGAGCCTTCTTGACTATATTGAGTTTTCATGGTTGAGTTGAGACTTTGTGGCTATGTTGAGCCTTCGTGGTTGAGTTAAGCCTTGGTGGCTTGAGAGCCTTAGTGGAAGTGTGGAGCCTTGGTGGCTAGACTGATAGCCTTGGTGGTTGATAGCCCTTTGAGCATGGATATCGGTAATATGCTAAAACCCATGATGATGATATTGGAGGGGGACTTGTAGGTATAGGTATATGTATGTATTTATAATGGTTGAGAGAACCATGTATGTGAAGGACATCCTATGAGATTGGAGGTTGCAGCGGTTGGCACCCATACATTCCTGTGGATGGTTTCTCCTTTATTTTAATGCCAACACATCCTTTTGTTATGTTTGACCACAACTAGAATTTGTAGATTGATATTGACAGAAGAAGTCATTAAGGGGGTGTGTTGGAAAATGTAATTCCTACTTGTCTTAATTGTGATTCTTTTTATCTAGAGGATTATGTTCCTATTATGTTTCTTATATTGGTGTGTGGCTAAGAGATTCACTCAACCAAGTGATTTTGTGTCCAAGATAGTTTTCTTATCTTAAGACAAAACTTCATGTATTTTTTTGTAACATTATTTAATTAATGTGAGATATATTTCTTTATACAAACTTAATAGAAAACAATGAAAATACATCAAGATATATATCGGTAAAAGGCATTACTATTAGCAATTATCGTGGATGGCAATTTAAATGTAGAAACAATGAAAGAATTTACAAAAAGCCACTGCCATGGTTTCAAATGCAGTGGTTTCTAGTAGAAACACATAATAACTTCCCAACTTGTGAAAACATGGGATAGATTGAGAGTATTATTTTAATAAGAGATGATCAAGAGTGATAGTACCAAATTTTCTTTAATTCTCGAGAGATTTTTAGTTTGATATAATTGAAACTTCGTTTTTTAATTAATTAATTTTAATTGAAAATTTTAAGATAAAAATTAGGATATAGAAACCTAAATATTTATTTGTACATTTTTAAATAGAAAATCATATAAGAGAAATAATTATAAAGAACCTAAATATTTATATGTAAACTTTTTTAATAAAAAATCATATAAGAGAAATAATTACATTTAATCGTATTAGCATATTTATTAGCATATTTCTTATTAAGCCAAACTCGTAATTTCTTAGAGCAATGTTTTATTTTTTGTTTTTATTCGTTATCAATAATAGCTTTGCAAATTTAATTATTCGATTATAGTAGCCAACTTTCTTGAACAAAATTACAATAAAAAAAGATCATGTCCATGGTCCAAAAGCAAAATATTTATATTATTCTTTCATCAATTTCAAGAATAAAACATTCATGTTAACAAATTCTCAATTCCAATGGAATTATTAACTTAAGGAGATTTTTTTTAGTAATTCAGAATGGTATCTTCTATCAAACGAAATTTTCCATCTTTAATTTAAAAAAAACGAAAATTTCAATCTTTTATTTTAAAAAATCATCTAATGTATACATAGTGTAGATAATTGATATTCTATGAAAAGAAAATTTCGATCCTGAATAAAAAAAACAAAAAAAAAAATTCTATCTTGAATTTTAAAACAACATCTAATGAATATATAATATAGATACATTGTAATTAAATTGAAAATAGTTTATATAATAAATCAGAATTGAATTAATAGATGTAATATGTGTATATCACATAATATTATGTAATTTTCAAAATTATGATAAAACATATATAGTTTAAACTTGAAAAAATCACACTAACCAAATACATTAAAATTCTATTTTCAAAAACTAATAAATAATGCGACGAAGCCTCTAATGCTTCGAAACATAAAACCTACCATAACATCTCGATCATGACATACATTGTAAGAGATTCTTACAATAATCTTCTATTATATTCTCAATTAGAGCTAACATACGAAACATTCAAATCAAAATGAGATGTACCCTGTAATGCTTCAAACATAAACCCTACCATAACATCTCGATCATGATATACATTGTAAGGGATTCTTACACTAATCTTATATTACATTCTCAATTAGACCTAACATACAAAACATTCAAATCAAAATAAGATGTAGATTTCACGAGACACTTTATGTTTACTCAGAAATGTTTCAAAGGGCTCTCGACATTATAATGCTAGTGTATAGGCTTCAAAATCTCTTATGACGATTCCTTGTTCGTTTACTTTATCGACCACCCAAATTCTGAATAAGATTGTTTTTCTTATATCCACGGCACTAAATGAAAGAGTATTATGTTGGGTCTATGCATCATAATTATATCCCAAGGTCAGTCTAATGTAATATCAATATATTTCCTTTCCTATTGTTTAACATAGTGTCATATTATTTATAGTCTCATATCTATTTATAGTTATGGTTAGGGTTTATGAATTCATCAAATTTTAATCAATATTATTGTTTTAAATATTTATATTTATGATTAGGGTTTATGAATTTATCAACTTTTAATTAATATTATTGTTTTTAATTTTATAGAATATTTTTGAAAGTTAACGATCATTATTCATATATGTGTAAGTAATATGGATTAATGTGGTATCCATTCAATGGCATGATGGTCAATATAGTCAATAGGATCAATCTCAATCCCTTTCAAGGGGATAACTTTTACATGTGAACAATGATTGGCATCATTTTTAAGTAACGTTGAAATTCTTAGAGTTTGTAAAAAAACTTTGAGAAGTTGTGATCTATTATTAGAATTTTTTTTACAAAAGTTGTGATTGGGTGCCTAAAATCCTCTTTGTATGTTTTTAAATAATAATTCACTAAACTATAACATACCATTAAAATGGGTCATTCAAGAAAATTGGTCCAATCTTTCTACTTAGAAAATATAGAGATGGATGAAACATTACATTACGAATTTCACCTATAACCCTTTTTACTTTTGGAGTACATTCAATAAGTGTTTGTACCTACTAACATTCATTTAAATATCTAATGTTTACCAAATTTCCATTATAATTTCTAATCTCCACTTTACACTCTCGATATATATTAAACGAAATTTTGAGCATTATTATTCCATAATCGCTTAAATTAATGTGTGAGTATTGAATTCTTGCAATAATAATATCTTGGAAATCAATGGGAGGAGAGTCATAATGTGCTCAGAAGAAGCTAAGAATGCTCATATCCTCCTATCTTTTCTTCCCATGCACATGCACCTATTTTCCTTTCTAGCTATGTATTGTCTTCACATGCATCCCTCACACCCCAAACTTTATTTTTTAGATATAATTTTACAAGTTTTAAAAATTCAATTATCAGAAAACTGATAAAAAATGCGGAACATATTTTTAAAATATCAACCATATAAATTTTTCATATTTTTTAAAAATACTATAAATTTAAAAAAATTTGTTACCACAAATAAATAAAATATGTAATACGTCTTTAAAATATTAAATTTATATGTTTCAAATTTTCTTTAAAGATGTAATAGTGACAATAAACAAAGTTACCGATCAAACTAGAACTCTACAGAGTACCCATTTTTTTTGAAGGATCAAAAAATTATCTTATTTTTAGAAGTGCTTATTGAGAATACACCTTTTCTTTTTAAGCATATTTTTTATACTTTAAATTTTCTTACGTATCAAGTACGAACATTTTTTTGAAGTGTTAGTGATTTTAATGTTGATTTTGAAAAGTGTTGATGCAACATCAATCCGTTTTTTAAGAGGGCATGTTTTTGACACTTTAATTTTTCTAATGTATTAAGTGTGGATAATTTTTTTTAATGTTGGGAATTTTTACAGGGATTTTGAAAAGCATCAAATTTTTTGAGGGATATTGTTAACACTTTAAATTTTCTTATGTTGTGAATATGGATGTTTTTTTTTAATGTTGATTATTTAACCATTTTTCAAGTTGTCTCATTCCTCTTCTCATTTTTCATCCAAAGATATTTGTTTTCTGGAGACTTCCAAACATGTGTTATTTGTTTTTCTTTGCAATATTTTTTTATAATGATTTTTGTTTTTTTGAAAAGTTAAAAATAATAATAACTTTTATATTTTTGTCTTAGGATTTTTTATATATTTATATATCGCTAATTAAGACTTTAATATACATAAAATAATTGTCACTAAAAAACAATAGTTTTAAACACTCGACAAAAAATAATATTTTTCATATAAATACAATAAAAATATATGTATTTCCAGACATTTTCACTAAAATGAAATGTTAAATAAAACATATTTATGAAAAAAATTGAATAAATAACAAATTTTATGATTTTTTTATCAATTTTATATCAAAAAATGATTACATTTGAAATTTTTTTTTTTTCAAAAAATGATAAAGATAAAATTTAAAGTAAAAATAACAATTGAAAAAACATAAAAATAATAATAAAATTTAAATAAAAAAACATTATATTCATTTTTTTTTTAATAAAAAAAAAAAACACATTAAAAGAAGTAAAAAACATAATAATAATAATTAAAAATAAATAAAAAATTAAAATTAAAACATTAAAATAAATTAAAAGTAAATAAAAATTGAAAACCCAAGGAGCCTCAAGCATGGGCTGGGGAGTCGATGGGAAATCAGGTGCATGTAGCTTCCACTGTCTAGGCCCTCGACCCCACGGGCCCTAGGTAGGCAAGGTCGATTCCTTGCAGGTCCACCTCTACCATGCTCTTGGCCCCACGAACTCTCGTTGGGCAAGGTTTATTTTCAAAATCGGCCTTGCCTCCCAAGGCCCACAACGCCAAGGAATTAGGCGAGGCAGGGCTACGTGCATCCGCCCCCAATCACATAAGGCTTTTGACTTCTTCTTTCTTTTTCTTTTTAAATTATTTTAATATGATTTTGTATAAGAATATTATATTCTTTTGTGTAGGAATTATGACAAGTTACTATAACTAAGAAAAAGTGTGCTCACCATGGAAGGGATATTGCCTGCAAAAGAAAGGGTCAACTTGTTTAGAAATGTTGGAGTTTTCATGGCTATCATCGAAGGCATGAATTCATTATGATGCTAAAATTTAAGAACTTGATAAAACTTATCATTAAGATTAAGAATGATTCGAATTTCCTGTAACATTACTCTTATTTCCACTCCAAAAGACACGTAAGCTATGTGGCACATAAGTGGGGTAACATAGCCTCGAACCTTGAGATTTCGATACTATTGAAAAATGGCGGGTAACAGTTCATGCTATATCCCATAGTTGTAAGTTTAGATTTGTGGTTTCAAATCACATTTATTCTGACATGAGTGAGAATACCGTTCATCATGCCATTTCCATTAGGTTGGGAGATAGGAGGTTCCTTTGTAGTACCTTAATCATATGTTCATTAATTTTGGTTATAGTTATTGAATGATTTCATTATATTATGTATGTGTTTCATCAATAGGTGTTAGAATTGGGAAAACACATTGTAGTTTTGATAATGATGATAAACTCAATATAATTGTTAATTTATTTTTATTTTATTAAAATTGTATATTCAAGTTTATGGGTTGACTATGTCTGTAAGTATTTGGTAAAAGGGGAATTTTTTATCATTTTGGATTAGGCATGTTACTTGATTAGTTTGATAAAGTTTAAGTGCAGGATTACATTTATATTAGACTAGCTCTTTCCCTTATCTTGGCAGCTCATTTTTATTTGTGGGATTACTTTTCAACTCAACTAGTTTTTTCATCATTTATTTTGTGTCTCGTTAAGTCTACAATCACTAAATTAGTTTGATAAAGTTTAGGTGCAGGATTCCATCCATATTAAACTAGCTCTTTCCCTTCTCTTAGCAACTCATTTTTATTTGTGGAATTATTTTTCAACCCTACTAGTTTTTTCATCATTTATTTTTGTGTCTCATTAAGTCTATAATCACTAAAAAGTATTTAGGTATGACTACTTCACTACACTTGTTGAAAAATGAAATGAATAATACATAGGCCCAATCTCAAAGCTTCCTAGTTTATGGTATCCTTTAGTATACATTGTATTTAAATAGTTGCCTATATGATTAGTTTAGTTCTATTTGGAATTATTCTTTAGGTATAGGAACTAATAAATCTCTTAATATGATTTCATGGAAGTATATAATTTTATAGTCCTTGAACTTGTTTCAAGTTCTACCCTATGATAAGGATCGCAAAAAAGCATTTTTTATGTAGAAGCCAAAATGAAACGTTTTCGTGTCTATCGGATAGAAAATCATCTCAGGATGTACAAAATGGAAATCTATGAAGCCAAAAGAATATTGGGAAATTGAAAAGAACTAATTCATTTTAATAAAAAGACTTTTCTAAGATCAATGAATTGGAACCCAAATGTATCAGGTCAAAATTATGATTTTTTTGTTCAATAGAATCAGAGGATTGGTGTATTAGAAATACATATTTAGAAAGACAATATGTCAATAACTTTCATTAATCAGGTTAAGCATATTAGGCTATGCATTTAATGGACAAGAGGCTCTCTTCTACGAAGATGATGAGACATAGTGTATGCTTTTAGTATTAAGATTATAGATGAGACATAGTGTATGCTTTAAGTATTAAGATTATAAGTTATAAAATTATTTTTATTAGACAAAATTTCAGCTTAAGAGTGCACTCTGCCGTACCTACATGCTGCAGCAATTGCAGAGTCGCAATACTTTTAAGAAACAATGGCAATCCGCCGATACCTCTAAAGCAATGGCAATCTGCTGATTTAAAAATTCCAATCCGCTGATTTAAAAATTGGTTAGGAGAAAATGGAATGCGTAAAAACCAATCTGTTACAACTCAATATACTTATATTTTAGACTGCTAGACACTTTTTTAACAAGTAAAATGTAAATTGGATGGCGTTACATTGAAAAGAAAAGATTATACTAAAAGCCTGTTTCATTCGTTTTCGTAATGATGGGTATTCTGCATTTTTACATATGTTAATGTGCCCCCCATGAATTTAGTGGCAATGCTCATTCAAATCATATTAGTGGCGGTTGTATAGGAAGTCAGTAATTATGATTTTTAAATTACTCCATTGATTTAAAAAACGAAAAGCAGAGTCATAATGATAAATAACAACACTTAGCCTTGACTGTCGTATTGCGTGTATCGATAAATCACACCATTTAGGATTGACCGTCATATTGCGTGTGTGTAGTGTTTGGAAACCGTTCCAGGAGCGCCAGATTTATCTTGATTTCACAATAGTCAGATTTTGTCCACCTGGCTAACCCATCCCCTCCGTTTACAATTCATCCCACTTTCTTCTATTCGTTTACAAGTTAGACTCATTTTACAATCCATCCCGCTGTCCTCTCTTCCTTTTCAATCTCTCACTCTGCTGCCGAAAAACTTTTTCAAAATTGGAAAATTAATGCACGCCATCACCCTAAAAAATTCACTGCATGTCGCCTACGAAACTCAAACTCCTTTCTTCACCAAAGCCAACACCAGCCACCCCGGAAAATGTCCAAATAAGTAATCTCTTTGCAAACATGGATATTATGGTCATTGGAAATGCCTCGCGATATTCCTGCGGACATAAGTCCAAAAGAGTTCTGATTTGCTGCATATAATGATGATGCTAAACCAGGGTTTCCTTTACAACAAATTGTTCAGAGAGAGATGAGTTTATTTAACACGAAAATGGCAGAATTCGATAATCTTCTCCACAATCTGTAAAAATATCCCTCATGTTTAGGTGATCTTCTTCGTTTCTCCTTATTGTAGTTTTCAGAGCAACACTCATGCAAGTGTTTGTCAGTTTGGAATGATGGAAATTTCTGTTAATTTCAAACAAAACAGAGGAAGCAAAGTTCCTCAACTCAACACAAAGAAATGAGAGAAATTTGGACAAAGAAGATATGGAGAAAAGCTCTGTTTTCATTAACCATAAAAATGACAATAAAAATTACAAACTTCTTCAGAACTACTGTTCTGGAATAACTAAAAACTCCATACTCTGTTTTTACAAATTCTGTAAAAAAATAAAAAAAAACAGACAGTTGCTGAAACACGTGTTTCAGAAACAGTCAGACAGTTGCTGAAACACGGACGCAGTTGCTGAAACAGCCTGTAGAATGCATGCTGCTCCCAAAACACAACGACTCTGTTTTCTTGCTGTTTCTTCTGCTCTGTCTTCTTCTCTGCCTTCAAACTCTCAAAACAAATTCTTCTATTTGTTCTAACCTTAAAAAGAACTACTGTTCAACATATTTATAAGCAAAAACATATTTGACTTATAATATTAAAATAATGCAAATATCTTCTAATGCATATCTGCGTATTGAATGCAGGAGAAGCGGTGATGCCTTTTGGAACAAAACAAGTCGGTTGTAGCAGGAGCAATAACTCTGCAAATTAAATGCACAGTGGAGTGCAATAAATAAACCATGACTTTCAGGCATCCGATATTTTGAAATAAATATCTACAGCGGATCTGATTTTTCTCCAGCTGTTTATGTTGCAGTTGGAATTAAATTCCAACACTCCCCCTTAATTTCAACTGCTGGGTTTTTCACCATACCCAGGCATTTTCTGAAATGATCAAAGCTTTTCTTTGCCAATGGTTTTGTCAAGATGTCAGCTAGCTGATCCTCTGTTCTGCAGTGCTGCAAAACAATCTCACCATTGTTAACCAATTCACGTATGAAGTGAAATTTGGTGTCTATATGCTTTGTCCTTTTATGAAAAACAGAATTTTTAGACAATGCTATTGCCGAGCTATTGTCACAGTAAATGGTTGTGCCATTTTCTTGTCCATGACACAAATCTCTGAGAACTCTTCTCAGCCACACTGCTTGGCATGCTGCTGCTGTTGCTGCCACATACTCTGCCTCTGCTGTTGACAAAGCCACAATTGGTTGCTTCTTGGAAGCCCATGAGATGGCTCCCGATCCCATATGAAACACATACCCCGGTGTGCTTTTCCTATCATCAACACTTCCAGCCCAATCACTGTCAGTGTAACCTGTCAACATGAAACTTTCAGAAGAGCAGTATAAAATACCAAACCCCTTCGTTCCATTCACATACCTTAGAATCCTCTTGGCTGCCTGCCAATGAGTCTCTTTCGGTCTTTCCATGAATCTGGAGATTAAACTCACAGCGTGCATAATGTCCGGCCTAGTTGCAGTCAAGTACATGAGGCTGCCAACTATGCTCTTGTACAACTTTGGATCAAAATCCTTGCTGTTGTCTTCTTTGGTCAATTTCAACCCCATTACAGTTGGAGTCACAGCTGCCTTGCTGTTTTGCATGTTAAATCTCTTCAACACTGCTTCTACATATTTACCTTGGGAAATGAAAACACCATTTTCACTTTGGTCTACTTCAATTCCAAGAAAATATCTTAAGAAGCCCAAGTCAGTCATTTCAAATTCACTTTTCATGACTGCTTTAAAATCAGGAATGAGAGAAGCATCATTGCTAGTAAAGATTAAATCATCTACATATAAAACAACAATAAGAATCTTACCGTCATTCTCCTTTATGTAGAGTGTGGGTTCACCATCACACTTCTCAAATCCATTCTCAATCAGATAAGCATCTATTCTGCTGTACCATGCTCTTGGAGCTTGCTTGAGCCCATAAAGAGCCTTCTTCAGTCTACAGACTTTATGCTCTTGGCCTTCAACTTCATAGCCTGGAGGTTGTTCAACATAAACCTCTTCTTTTAACACTCCATTCAGGAATGCAGATTTAACATCCATCTGATAAATCTTCCATTTGTGTTGTGCCGCAATAGACAACACTGTTCTAACTGTTTCCATCCTTGCTACTGGTGCAAAGGTTTCATCATAATCTTTGCCTTGTTGCTGCTTGTAGCCTTTCACAACAAGTCTTGCTTTATGCCTGTCAATCTTGCCTTCAGCATTGCTTTTGGTCTTATAGACCCACTTAACTCCAATGGCATCTTTGCCTTTAGGGAGGTCCACTAACTCCCATGTTTTACTCTTCTCAATTGCACCAATTTCTTCATTCATTACTTCAATCCATTTATCTTCATTTACAGCATCTTCAAAATGAATTGGGTCATCAACATGACAATATAAAGCGAATAATGAATTCAGACCGGTATTATTACTTACCTCTCCTTGTTCATAAATCTCATTCAGATTTCTGAATCTTGGTCTTCATGGTGTGCTTGGAGTTCCATCCGAACTTGAGGGTCTTTCTGATCCCTGTGGTGTGCTTGGAGAAGCACTTCCTTGATTTCTCAAGGCTGTTCGAATTCCAGCTTGTGGTGTGGTTTGTTGTACTTGCTGTGGTGGAGGAGGAACCACCAAAGAAGGGTTATTTGCTGCTGTCCCTTCCTCTTCTTCATCATGAGACACAATTGTCTTCACATTCACTGTCTTCTCTAAGCTTCCATCCCAAGCTTCATCTTCAATGAACTGCACATCTCTGCTTACTATCAATTTCTTGGTTAATGGATTATAGAGTTTGTATGCTTTTGACTCATCACAATAGCCAATAAAGACACACTTCTCCCCCTTACTGTCAAGCTTCTTCCTTAGCTGATCCGGTACATGTGCATATGCTACACAGCCGAATACTCTCATGTGAGTGATAGTTTTCTTTTGTCCACTCCATGCTTCTTCTGGTATTTTGTTCATGACAGCTTTAGTTGGGCATCTGTTCAAGATGTAAACTGCGCAAGTGACAGCTTCGGCCCAATAATCATTCGGCAAGTGTTTTGCCTTCAGCATACTCCTGACCATGTCCAGAATGGTCCTATTCTTCCTTTCTGCAACACCGTTTTGCTGAGGTGTGTACCTTGCGGTGAACTGCTTTTGTATGCCATTCTCTCTGCAAAAACGCAGAAAGTCTTTGGAGATGTACTCTCCACCTCTATCTGTTCTGAGCACTTTGATGTAATGCCCACACTGTTTCTCAACAAGAGTTTTGAAGTGGCGGAATTTCTCAAACACTTCACTCTTCTGTTTCAACATATACACCCATGTCTTTCTGGTGTAATCATCAATGAAAGTTAAAACATATTTATTTCTGGCAAATGATGGTATTTGCATCGGTCCACACACATCAGAGTGAACAATTTCCAATGGTGCTTTTGCCCTTATACTCTTTCCTGCTGGAAAGCTTTCTTTGTGTTGCTTGCCCAAGATGCAGCCTTCACAAAGGCTGTCCGGTTTCTCAATCAATGGCAATCCCTTTACCATTCCCTTTCTGTGTAACATATTCAAGCCTCCGAAATTGAGATGTCCAAATCTCAAGTGCCACAACCAATTCTCATCTTTCACTTGTTCCTGAAAGACTTCTTGTGTTACAGCTACAATAGTTCTTCCTTCCTTCAAATCTGCCCTGAGTTTGAGAGGAAACATTCTATTGCTAGTCATCTGCACCTGTGCAATGATCTTCTTACTTGGAGGTATGTCTCTGATTGTACACATATCATCTTTGAAGAACACATTGTAACCTTTGTCAATGAGCTGTCCAATGCTCAAAATATTACATTTCAGACCAGGTACATAGTATACCTCTGGCACAATCATCTGTTCTCCATTTCTTGCTCGGATACTGACTCTGCCTTTACCCTTGACGGATATCTTGCTATCTGTTCCTGTTGTTACCTCAGATTTCACATTTTCATCCAGATTGGCAAACATTGCAATATTTCCAGTCATGTGATTACTACAACCTGAGTCTAAGAACCAAAAATCATCTTGTTTGTCTTGTGCAATGTTACATGTTAACAACACAATCTTTGGATTCTTATCTTCTTCATTTGCAAAATTAGCATTTTGCCTATTATTCATGTCATTTTTCTTTTTCCTACATTCATTGGCATAGTGCCCATATTTCTTACAATAATGAAATTGGACTTGGGATTTGTCATACCTTTGTCCATGAGCTTGCTGTTTGCCTGAACCTTCATCTTGATTCTGATTGCAGCTCCTTCCGCTTGTGCTTGCAGGATTATTTCTGCCTTTGTTTTGGCTTCTTCTACAACCTCAGTTATTTGCTCTGCCTCGACCTTTTCCTTGGCCAAAAGACATCTGAGTCTTGAATGCTTGCTCAAAAGAGGAATCTGTTCCTCTACTCAGTCTATGTTCATGAGACATAAGAGAAGCACTCAGTTCATCTACTGTGAACTGTGAGAGATCCTTTGTTTCTTCTATTGCTACCACAACAACTTCAAACCTTGAGGGTAAACTTCTCAAGATCTTCTCAACAATCCTTCTTTCTTCAAGAATTTCACCATGAGATCTAATCTGGGTTATCAACCCAATAACCTGAGTGAAAAATGAATCTATTGTATCAGATTCCTTCATGCTGAGTGTTTCAAAGTCTCTCCTCAACATCTGCAACTTTGCAGTCTTCACCTTCTCCATGCCTTGATAAGCAGTTTTGAGAATATCCCATGCCTCCTTGGATTTTGTTGCTGCTGCAATCCGTGGGAAAACACTCTCATGTACTGATTGAAAGAGAAAGAAGAGGGCTTTGGCATCCTTCTTCCTATCATCCTTCAACTGATCTCTTTTTGCTATTGTCAAAGCAGCCAATGCTGCTGCATCTGCAGGTTCAGCATAACCAGTTTCAACCAGCTCCCATATTCCTTGAGAAGCAAACAATGCTTTCATTGTTATGGACCAATAACTGTGATTTTTCCCATTAAACTGTGGCAGTTGGGAATTTTTCAAACCAGTTCCAGCATCTGCCATCTTGACTGTAAAAATCAAGAAAAGATACTGACTATATAATAAAATAAGCAAGAACTTTCTCTGCTGGAGAAATCTGCTCAATAAACTTCTTACAGCTCCTGCAGTGGAAAAACAAACCCTGTTTTTGACTCACTGAGTGCCTAGACCAGCTCCGATACCATGATGGAAATTTCTGATAATTTCAAACAAAACAGAGGAAGCAAAGTTCCTCAACTCAACACAAAGAAAAAAGAGAAATTTGGACAAAGAGGATATGGAGAAAAGATCTGTTTTCATTGACCATAAAAATGACAATACAAATTACAAACTTCTTTAGAACTACAGTTCTGGAATAATCAAAAACTCCATACTGCTTACACTGTGAAAATAAAAATGTATGAACATTTGTCAGTTAAATTTTTTGCATTGTCAAACACGGTGATTACGCTGTTGTCACTTTCGTAGAATGGCGTTCCCAAAACACATCGACTCTGTTTTCTTGCTGTTTCTTCTGCTCTGTCTTCTTCTCTGCCTTCAAACTCTCAAAACAAATTCTTCTATTTGTTCTAACCTTAAAAAGAACTACTGTTCAACATATTTATAAGCAAAAACATATTTGACTTATAATATTAAAATAATGCAAATATCTTCTAATGCATATCTGCGTATTGAATGCAGGAGAAGCGGTGATGCCTTTTGGAACAAAACAAGTCGGCTGTAGCAGGAGCAATAACTCTGCAAATTAAATGCACAGTGGAGTGCAATAAATAAACCATGACTTTCAGGCATCCGATATTTTGAAATAAATATCTACAGCGGATCTGATTTTTGTCCAGATGTTTATGTTACAGTTGGAATTAAATTCCAACATGGAAGTGGATGCAATTGTGGCTTTCGAATCAGCCGGTAAGCCCATTTGCTTTCACTTTTAAATCATATAATTTTCTTTTGCAAATTAACGAGAGATTGCTTTCCTACATTTGGCAAGGATTCATAAGCTCCTCAAACAATTGTCCTACACAAAACAGTCTCTAACTAATTTGGTGATACAACTCAGCATTTGAAGCATTACAATCTTTTGGCCCTTACGTTGCCAGTCCAAATTCCATTTGTTAAAATAGAGTCTGAACACTTGGAATTCCAAAAGTAGTGCCAGTTCTTTAAGTAATAGCGCTTTTTATGTGTTGTGGCAAATTCAATGTCCATCTGAAGTTTTGGGAAGCAGGGATATGGTTGTTGAAAACAGCGAAAATTCATCAAGATATATACAGATAAAAGACGTTAGCAACATATCTGACTATATGGTTGTTGAAAACAGTGAAATACATCAAGATTTATACAGGTAAATGAGGTTAGCAATATCTCGTGGATGGCAATTTAAATGGAGAAGCCAAGAAAGAATTTGCAAAAGACCACTGGCATGGTCTGGAATGCAATTGTTTCTGGCGGCAAGACATAACAGCTTCCCAACTTGCAAAAATATTGGGATAGATGGAGAGTATCAACTTGCAAAAATATGGGATAGATGGAGAGTATTTTTTTTAATAAGAGACCACCAAGAGTGACAGTACAAAATTTTGCTACACAAATTAGAATATCTATGTCTTAAATATTCATATGTACACTTTTATAGCTGCATTTAATTATATCTATGTCTTCTTCTCATAATGTATTTAGTACATAAATTTTGATAACATATTTATATACTTTATTGAGCCAAACTCATATTTTCTTAAAAGAATGTTTAATTAAATGTATTTATGACTTATAGTTTTTCAACTTTATGACTAATAGTTTTTTCAACTTTAGTTATTGGATCATAGTAGGCAATTTTTGGAGTAAAAAAATACAATGAAACAAACAATGTCAATCGTTTAAGATTAAGATATTTATATTAGGTTTTTATCAATTTCAAGAATAAAATATTCACGTTATCAAATTCTCAATTCGAATAGATATTATCTATTTAACGACAAATTTTTAGGGAAGAATGATACTTTCTATAAGAAAAAAATCAAAGTTATATTTAAAAAATAAAATATGAATATAAGGTAGATACTTTATACTTAAAATGGAAAATAATTTATGTAATTAGTTTTAATTGAATTAATAAATGGAACATGTGTGTATGATCACAAAATATTTATATAAGATTGAAAATTATAATAGAGATATGCATAGTTCAAATTTGAAAAAAACCACATCAATCAAATGCAACATAACTTTATTTTCAAAGAATAATAAGGAAAGAAACAAATAAGAAGTTTGCAATCCTTGAAAACATAAAACTTACCATAACATGTGGGCCATGACATACATTGTAAGGGATTCTTCCACTAATCTTCAATTACATTATCAATGAGAGCCAACATACAAAGCATTCAAATCAAAAGGATATGTGGACTTCACTAGACAACTTACTTTTGCATAAAAACTTTTCAAAGGGCTTTTGATATTATGATTCTTATGTATAGGCTTCAAAATCTCTCGAGACAATTCCTCATTCGTTTACTTTATCAAGCAATCAAACTTTCTCAATGATGAAGATTGTTCTTCTTATATCCATGGAACTAAATTAAAGAGTATTGTGTTGGGTCTATGCATCATACCTATAGCCCAAGGTCAACTCAATGTATTATCAATATGTTTCCCATTTTTTAACATAGTCTCATATCTGTTTATAATTATGATTAGAATTAGGGATTTTTGCATCATCTAGAATATTCTTAATGGTAAACATAAGCCTAGCCCTGCAAGTATGTGTAATATGGATTGATGTGGCATTCACTCAATGCCACTGTGGTAAATATGGTCAATATAATTAGTCAAATTTTCAGGGGCATGACTTCTACATGTGAACTATGATTGGCATGATTTTCAAGCACAGTTGAAATTCTTGGAGTATGTAGAAAAACATTGAGGAGATGTGATCTATTATTCGAATTTTTTATTACAAAAGGTGTGATTAAATGGCTAAAATCATATTTGGAAGTTATTAGATCCGAAACCACCAAATTATAACCAACCATTAAAATGGGTCATTGAAGCCAATTCATCCAATATTTCCACTCAGAAAGTATAGAGCGGGATGAAACATTATATTATCAATATCGCCTATAACCCTTCCTACTTTTGGAGTACATTCATAGTTAGTTATAACTACTAACATCCATTTAAATATCTAATGTTTACCAACTTTCCATTATAATTTCTAAGCTCCATTCTACACTCTTGATATAGATTGAACAAAACGTTGATCACTGTTACTTCCATAATCACCTAATCTAATGTTTGAGTATTGCATCCTTGCAATAATAATAGCTTGGGAATCAAGTGGCGGGGGAGTCATAATGTGTTAACTTGAATCTAATATGACTCGTATCCTCCAATCCTTTCTTACCTATCCAATGGACATACACCTACTTCCATTTGTAGTTATTTATTGTCTTCACATGTATCCATAAGACCCCATACTTGATTTCTTGTATTTTATAATGATACAAGTTTTATCATTTTAATTACCAAAAGCTATAAAAAAAAGTAACACATACATGTAGAATATTAACTATCTAAAATTTATATATTTTTTAAAATGTCAAAAAATCTAACAATTCTTAAAATATTAAATTTTATACATTTTAAATTTTCTTTAAAGATGTAATGGTGACAGAAGTAATGGGAGTAATTATTGATCTTGGGATAAAAATAATATATTCTTTTGTGTAGTAATTAGGAAAGTTACTATAACTATGCAAATGTATACTCACCATGTAAGGGATATTAATTGCAAAGAAAAAAGTCAACTTGTTTAAAATTGTTGGAGTTTCTATCGCTATAATCAAAGCCATCAATTGTTTATGATTCTAAAGTATAATAACTTGAAAAAATTATCATTAGGATTAAAAAATATTCCATTTTCCTTAAACATTCCTCCTATTTACATTTCAAAGGAAACCTAATGTATATGGAAAATAAATGGGCCAACATAGCCTCAAAACTTGAGATTTTTATGCTATTGGGAAATGGGGGGTAACACTACATGCTATAGCCAATAATTGTAACTTTAGATTTATGGTTTCACATCACATTTATTGTTCCTTCACTGAGAATATATTTCATCATTTCATTTCCATTAGATTTCGAGATTGGAGGATCCGTTGTAGTACCTTAACCATATGTTCATTAATTTTGGTTTTACCTATTAAATGATATCATTATCTCATGTTAAAATAAATGGAATAATAGAGTGTGTAGGTGTTATAATTGAGCAAAAACACATCCTAGTTTTGATAGTGATGACAAACTTAATATGCCTATTAATTTTTTTTGGACCTCCCATCAACATTGTCTATTCAAGCTTACGGATTGACTATATCTATATGGATTTGGTATGAGGTATTTCCTAGCATTTTTGGTTAGGCACATCATTGGATTTGTATGATAAAGTTTAGGTGTAGGATTCCATCCATATTAGACTATCCCCTTCCCTTCTCTCAGTAACTCATATTCATTTGTGGGATTTACTTTTCAGCCCTTCTAGTTTTTCCATCATTTATTTTGTGTCTTCCTAACCATACAACCACCTTTAAACAATTAGGTAAGGCTACTTTTGTATGCTTGTTGAAAAATGAAATGAATGATATAGATACATTAGAATAAATTTTAGCATGGAAGTTCCCATGAAATGTTCATGTAATTTCCCTGTCATAACATGTAAACCAATAAAAATCCTTTAAATTTAAAAAGAGATACATGAAAATATTTTGGAGGGGAAAGAATATAAACTATTTTTTCTAACTGTATTTTTGGCTTAAATCCTTATAGGTTTAATTAAATTTCAAGTGTATATACTCGTTAGATGCGGAATTAAATTACGCATCTGACAAGTACTCATTACGCATACTTTTAGGAGGATGCACATTGATAAAAATTGAAGAAACACACCTTTTTAATTTATGTTCAAATTTTATCAATGTGGGTCTTCCCAAAAGTATGCATAATGGATATTTTTTGGATGCAGAATTTAATTATGCATCCAACAAGTGTTTACACTTGAAATTTGAATAAACCTATAAGGAGAAAAGCCAAAAATATGATTAAAAAAATAATTTTGTTCTTTTCCCTCCCAAATTCATAAATTTTATTTTATTATTTAACTATTATTTTATTATTTTTTCCTAGGAGGCCACTTTCAAGCTGAAATTTCCTCTAATGTTAATCGTAAAGCTTCCTAGTTTAGCGTGACCCTTAGTATACATTGTATTTTAATAGTTGTATACATCCTTAGTTTAGTTCTATTTGGAATTAATCCTTAGGTTAAGGAAATACTAATTATTTTAATCTAATTTCATGGAAGTATGTAATTTTGTAATCCTTAAACTTGTTTCTATTTCTTCCATAACACTAGCCTATATCCATATTAACTTCAGATCTATCAAGTGTCGAGAGGGATCAAATATATGGAGGTGCAAACCAATTTTTTGAGTGAAAAAAATGAGCAAATATTTTCAGCTTGGGAGATTTTATCCTTCTTGGCACTTGATAGATCTGAAGTTAAGATGGATCTAGGCTTCTTTCATTCATGTGCGACCAAGGAAAATATATTGAACATATGATTAATTTTATCAATAATATGTAAATACATATAATATAAATATAATCATTTTATATATGGTAAATATGTCTGATATTTATCTCATTATTTTAACTTTAAAATTTTCTTAGTCACCTTAGTTTGTTGAGATGATAAATATTATTAATAACTTTAATGATGAAATATGATGAAATATTACGAAATAAAAATTTTGAATGCAAAGTGACAATGTAATAGTGTTGAATAATAGAAAATATGAATAATAAGAATGAAATCAATTACAGATAGTCTTCATTGTGATCAATCTCAAATTATTTTCTTCTACTATTATTATTTTCACCCTTCTTAGTTTTGTCATCTTTTCATATCGATGATATGAAAAGGAAAATTGAAATCATAAACCATTTAAATATTTAGCTCAAACTATCATACTAAACATCATATATTGTCTCTCTTTCTCTTAGTTATTAATAGGTTGAATTACTATATAAAAAAAATCAATGTACATTGTCAATAATTTTGTGTTCTTACACTGAAATCAATGCACAATGTTAATCCAATAACTTTTAAATTAAAGTACCATCAATGTACATCCAATTGAATCAAATCAGAAATCAACGTCTACACTAACATCAATGCATCTAAAGCAAACAATCCAATAATATTAGAAAATAACATCTGCACTAAAATCAATGCATCTAGTGCAAGTAATAAAATAGGATTGGAAATCACCATCTACACTAAAATCAAGGCATTTAGTGCAAGAAATCAAATAGGATTAGAAATCATTTACATTTAAATCAATGCATCTAGTGCTAGCAGTCAAATATAATTCGAAATTAACATCTACACTGAAATTAATGCATCTAGTTCAAGAAATAAAATAGGATAAGAAATCACCATCTACACTGAAATAAATGCATTTAGTGCGAGCAATCATATAGGCTTAGAAATCATCTACATTGAAATCAATGCATCTAGGGCAATAAATAAAATATAATTAGAAATTAACATATACTAAAAGCAATGCATATAGTGCAAGCAATCAAAATGGATTAGAAAATCACCATCTACACTGAAATCAATTCATCTAGGGCAAGAAATATTCTTCTCTCTGTCCCCCTCGAACTACATCTCTCTTTCCCTCCCTCTTCCTTCCTCTCTCTTCATTTCTCTCCCATATCTCTATCTCTCTCTCTTCACCCTCCAACTCTGTTACTATATTCCTCCATCTCTCCTTCTCTCCTCTCTTCTCTCCATATATCCTTCTTTGTCTCTTTATCTCACCACAAAACATAAACACTCTCTCTCCATCTCTCCCTTCTTTCTAAATCTCTCTCTCCACTTCTCACTCTCTATGTATTCTTCTTCCCTCCCTCTCCCCCCTCCAAATCCATCTCTCTATATCTCCATCTCTCCTTCTATCTCCCTCCCTCTCTCCTTCTCTCTCTTTCTTCCTTCCTATCTCTCCCTCTCTCTCTATTTTTAGTTTCCCTCCATTTTTCTCTCTTACCCCGTCACTCTCTTCCTCTCTCTTGTCCTTCCTCTCTCTCCATTTCTCTCCTACCTTCCTCTATATTTTCCTCTCTCTCTCTCTCTCTCTCTCTAATCCTCTTTTTTCCCCCATCACTCTCTCTCTCTCTCTCTCTCTCTCAAAATCTAAACTAAAATCAATGCATATAGTGCAAGAAATAAAATAGGATTATAAATCACCATCCACAATGAAATCAATGCATATAGTGCAATAAATCGTCTTCCCTCTCTCCCCCCTCCAACTCCATCTCTCTTTCCCTCCTTGTCTCCACTCCCTCACATCCTCTGTCTCCCACGTCTCTCTCTCTCTCTCTCTCTCTCTCTCTCTCTCTCTCTCTCTCCCCCTCATCCTCCAACTATGTTACTATATATATACCCTCTCTCCATCTCCCCCCATTCCCTCCATCTCTCCTTCTTTTTCTCTTTATCTCACCTATAAACATACACACACTCCCCCTATTTCTCCTTTGTCACTCCTCTCTCTCCAATTCTAACTCTCTATGTATTTCTCCTTCCATCACTCTCTCACCCTCCAACTTTATCTCTCTATCTCTCCCTCTCTCCTACTCTCTTTCTCTTCCTTCATTTATCTCCCTTCCTCTCCTACCTCCCTTTCTCTTCCCCTTCTCTTTCTCTTTTCCCTCCAATCCTCTCTCTTCCACCATAACTACCTTCCTCTCTCTCAAATCGTCTATCTCATCCTCTCTCTCTCTCTCTCTCTCTCTCTCTTCCCTCGAATGCTCTCTTCCCCCATCACTCTCTCTCACTATCTCAAACTATGTTACTATATCCTTAAATTTCTCCTTTTGTCTCCTTCTTTCCCCCCTTCTCTCCATCTCTCCTTCTTTGTATATTTATCTCATCCCTAAATATACAAACTATCTCTCCATATCTCGCTTGTCACTCCCTCTCTCTCTCCACTTCTCACTCTCTATGTCTTTATTCTTCCCTCCTTCTATCCCCCTAAAACTTCATATCTCTATCTCCTCCTCTCTCTCAAGTGCCCTCTCTTGTCCTCTCTCTCTCTCCCTCTCTCTCTCTCTCTCTCTCTCTCTCTCTCTCTGCCCTCCAATCCTCTCACTATCTCCCTCCCTCCATGCTCCTCTCACCCCCCCCCCTCCATATTTATGTATCCCTCTTCCTCTCTTACCCTTTTCTACCTCTCTCACTACTATCCCTCTCTCTCTCTCTCTCTTCATTCCTCCTCTTCCCTCTCCTTGATTTTATCCCCATCTCTCCCTTCTCACTCCCCCTATCTCTCCACCTCTATCACTCTATGTCTTTTTTGTTTCGTTCCATATATATCATGATATATTAATTTGTATTATAATATAACAAATTTAATATTGTATTAATCCAAAGTTATTAAATATAATAATATTAATATAAATATAAGTTTTAATAATAATAATATTAATATTAATATTAGGGCCAATAATTTTTTTCTTGATGTTAACAATAACTTGGCCCATAGTATTTAGCAATAAGCTTCACCTAAATAAAACATGTTTTTTGAGTCTTAGTAAATATATAGAGGTTTATGGAGTAAATATAAAAAGAGGGTTTATTTATTTACCATACCTCTTTCATCTACCATGGTATTTGGCCCATAGGATTGTATATAATTAGATGTTGATTTATAATGATATTGCATATATTTTTATATATTTATCATGCCTCTTTATACCTCTTTTATATTGATTTATTTATTTACTATATCTCTTTTATAAATATGGTATTCATCCCATGGTATTAATAATAATTTGTCCCATGGTATTTGGCCTATAGGCTTCATTTAAATAAAACCTCTTTTTTGAGTTCTTGTAAATATAAAGAGGTTTATGTAGTAAATATAAAAATACTTTATTTATTTTCCATACCTTTGGAGTAAGTATAAAAAGAGGTTTTATTTAGTTACCATAGCACTAGTTTGGCATATTTTTAAATAGGACTAACATTAGATCAAAAATGTTAAATTTTAAACATTACATTTACTTTACATGTGAGATCTAACCCCATTCTCCTTGGTTTTTTACATGTGAGATCTACCCCCATTCTCGGTTGTACAAATAATACACAATTATATTTTAATAATTAATCTTAGCCTATTAATAAGGTTAAAAAGTTATATATAACATGAAGAATCAAGCTATATATGATTTGAGCTTCAAGTTAATATTTTTCCCGACATTGGTGAAAATTATTTTTATTATTTTTTTAGGATGTGACATACTTACACATCGGCGTGAAAGTTATTTTTATTATTTTTTTTGGATGTGTCATACTTATAGATCGGGGACATTGGTGAAAATTATTTTTATTATTTGTTTAGGATGTGACATACTTACACACTGGGGTGAAAGTTATTTTTATTATTTGTTTACGACGTGTCATACTTACAGATCGGGGTCATTACTGGGTTGTAGAATCCGCCCAGAAGCCCAATAAGATCCCAGTAAAATATTTCTATTTAGAAACAAATTGAATTTTTTTTCCTCATCGAAGATGGATATCATGTATATTGGCTAGAAAAGAATCCTAACATGGGATAAAAATGGATATGAATGAATCCCAAATAAGTTTGGGAAGTTGCGGAAAAGAGCTAATTAATTTTAACAGGAAGACTCTTTTGTAAGCCTACCCTCAGATCAACGAATGAGAGCACCAATATATCATGTCAAAGTTACGATCTTTTTGATTAAATAGAATCAAAGGGTTAATTTATTATAAATAAATATTTAGAAATAGAATATGCCAACAAATTCAGCTAATTAGGTAAAGCATATTTTTCCATGCACTCAATGGGGGCGAAGCTTACTTTTGTGAGGAGGATTTGATATAGTGTATAATTTTAGTATTAAGATTATAGAAGTCATAAAATTGTTTTTTATTTGATAAATCCTTCATCAAGATTCCTTTTAATTAATTCATCCCCAACCTTCATATTCTTATATTATAACAAGCTTAATTAGTGTATCAAATAAGAGTTTTTTTCCTATCTAATAACTGAAGGTCTACTAATTTACACTTGTTTATAATTCCATGGTAATATTTCCATCCTCAATTTATACTTTTTGCAACAAAATAGTTAGAATTGAGCGTATGATGAGTATTGATTCCAAGGTATTTTCATGAACAAATTTCTTCCAAACTATTATTGTCATATATGAAAGTTTCATAAGTGAAATTATGTGATTTGATTATGATATCCTTTAATTTTTCTATTTTCACATTCATACCCATACTATAGAAGAATTACTTAAGCATTTTTCAATGATTATTTTATTCCCATTCATTCCACACCATAAGAAAAATACCATCAACATAAAGAAGAAATATGATAACTATACTAGCAAGATTCAGGCTACTGCATTCAACTTCTCCGAACCAACATTCTATCTTATCAATTTAAATACCAAAGAGACTAGGGAACAAGAACAACCTTGCTTGACTCATTTTTTACAATTAATTTCTTCGCACAACCCCTCGATGTTCCCAAACATGTAAATGACACTTTCATATAGTCCTACGGAAATAGCTCTCAACTCAATAGAAACTCTTAGACCTTTAAAACCATTCCAAATTTTATTCCTCCATATATCAAAATAGTTTCTAAAATTAATTAAACAAAAATAATATTGGCTAATTATTGATAACTCGTCTATAATGATCCTCAACATAACAAGATGATCCACAATCTAATGATATCTCGTAAATATAACCTATCCTTTTAAATCTTTTATGTAACTTCCAAGCCATATGATTATCCTTTTTACCAAAACAATGCCTTAAAGGTTAGCCATGAATAAAGTAATTATAGTTCTCCTATATTTTGAGGGATCACTTTTATCCCCACTTTTAAAGATAGGAACAATGACGGTTTAGGGAATAAGGAGAGCCCTCACAATTTGAAGATTTCATCCTTTTAGCTTTGATGTCCTTATACTTCCTCTTTGAAAGTTTCTTAACCCATATAAAAAAAACTTCAACCTATATATGAACATTTGGAATGTTTACCACAAAAATAATATATTCATAAGTATTTTAGGAGTAGGAGACGTTCCATTCATTTAGGGTAATCATATTATTTTGTTTTGTTTTAGAAGTCAAAGTTACCCTCCTGAATATCTTAAGCAAATGATCATTGATGATATCCATTAATATAGTTCTTTGTTTTCTTTTTAATTACGGTTTTGTATCCTTTTATATAATCTAATTCTAATAACATCTAACTATTTATTTTTTTCAACAATTTATACACTCGCTTAAAACTCGAGAAACAATATAGTTGGGTAATTATAGTTTGATTACTCAATCTCTTCACTGAACAACATGAGGAAAATAAACATATACTAAATGGATTAAGACTCTAATTTTATTCATTGGTATCTTCACTGAAAAACATGAGGACAATGAACATATACTAAATGGATTAGGACTTTAGAAGCAACATAGTTGGGTAATTCTAATTTCATTTCTAATTCTCTCCACTGAGGAGCATGAGGAAAATGAATAGATAGTTAAGTTAACAATTCAAAGAGTACATTATGCATTTTAGACAATGAAATTTCTCCAACCACACCAAGTTCTAATAATCAACAAAAAAGTCTATGTGGGTTCCTAGAATTTGTAATTGGGATAAGGGTTTCCTTCCAAGAGAGTACCGCTATTTTTCTTGTCCAAAATCATAGTTTATTGTAATTTTAATATTTTTCTTTGGTTTTTCATTGATTATTTTTTTATCACGATGTGTTTTACATAAAATAAATAATTAGAATTAGTGGTGGGAATGATATATTTGTATTTTCGAACCTTTTAAGTCTATTAACTCACTTAGACTAGTGAAGATTAAGAGTGGACACAAAAAATAACTTAATTTCGATGTACCAAGGTATAATGTGAGGGAGGAAAAAATTTAAAAGAGGTTCCTTGGAGAAGACAAAAAACAACCATGAATACATGAACAGGGCTACGAAAAAATATTCATGATTGTATTACAGATAAAAATCAATAGATTTATAAACCTTGCTTATAATTCAAATTTCACATGTATGAGTTTATGACATGGAACATAAATGTATGTACAATAATTTTTATAAATGGAGTTGTTACTGCTAAAACTAACAGGGGTCCTATGAGGGGATTCTATAGGGAAGCTACCAGGTCAAGAGAAACAATGGAGCAATATCCCAATGTCACCTCAGCTATGGCTCACTGCTCTTAACGAAATTTCACCAATGGGAGGAGACACAATATAAGAGGAATCAAAATAATGGATGTGAGGCATATTCCTAAGAAATACTCAATTGTGTGGCTTTCTTGCTTGGAAATCAAGGTGATAGGCTCTCTAGGAACGACTAAGAGGATTTGTGAGGCTAGTATTTGGGAATGTATCTTGTAAAGATGATCCCTAGGCAAATAAATCCTTATGGATACTTGTAATTTACGTGATATTTGTGGAATTAGACTTGTAAAGTTGCGATACCACATAGGACCAAGTGGACCCAAATAGTCAATGTTATGGAGTTGATTAGCCAAGGAGGGGATTGAACTAATTAGGGAATAGAAGAGAATGAAAGGAAAATTTTTCTTTTTAGATTTGCATGCAATGATAATGATGAGGTCACTAACCTAAAATCAACCTAGGGCAAGAAATGGTATTTTTTCTATGACTTGCTATATCTCGAGATTCCAACATAGCAATTTCTTGTAATTTTGTGGACCTCTTTAATAAACATAGAAGCGGTCCAATTTTCAAGGGTTTTGGGTGACTAGAAATGATTTTGTGTGATTCCCTAAGAGACATTCTCGGGATAGGCTTAGAATTAGAATAAATGAAGAAAACAAATGTTATTTTGACCACCAAAGGGATACGAGGATTAATTCCTCATAATTTGGGATAAATGGATTAAATATACACATAGATCATCAAATTTCCTGAGGTAAGGATCCCTATTTCATATTTTCAAGCCTCTCCGTTGGCAGAAACTAGATCAATAGATATTTATAGTTCAAATTTGAGAGGGAAACAAAGTTTCTAGGTATTTAACCTAATATTTGGCTCTAGGAACATTCACCCAATCCATCAAAGGTAAACGCATGAATTTAATCAGATACTCAAGGTCCCAAAATAATTTTGGCTTATAGTTAATCGATACAAGAATAAGCATAAAAACATACATGCAATTAACATGTAAGATAACAAAAATAACATCAAGATTTAGAATTACATGAGAGAGGGATCATATCCATTTATTAGCTTCGCATTAGAGAAACTCCAAAGACATTAAAAAAATCCAAAAATCATATTGCATCAAGAAAATCTCCCAAAATTCATCTGAGCAAAAGGTGTGAAAGTATTAATAGATACTAATTCAATCCAAGTGATGATGAATGAGAGAGAGTGCATATATTCTATTTATAAAATCCTTTAAGGGATTTAGATGGCATAATTTGGACTAATAATTCCCCTGGAATAAAATAAAGTGGAAAATAACAATACTATTGGTGACAAGCCCACAAAAATAGCTCAATCACATAAGAATAAGCTTCTCAAGAAGGATGAAGTCCAAGGGGTGCCATGATGAAGAACTCGACTCCAAAAATATTTGATAAGTGTTTGGCCTTTTTTTTTAAGAAATAACTTGTTGTTCTCCCAAATGGGTGTGGTGGCCCAAGTACATCCTTGTGGGTTTCCAAGTGGATCTAAAATGTATGTAGACCATCTCTAAGGGTTGTGACATTTTCATAAGCCCTACCTTTGTAGCGAGAGCCATCGTATGTACCCTAGAAGATATTCCAAGTGTTTAGTGCATGTGTGGCATCATTTGGGCATCATGGAACATGTACATCATCCTTATCCAAAAGCTGGAACACAAGAAATCAACAAGTGGTGTTGGGGGATAGGACACCGTATAGGGAGACCAAGCCCAAAATGGAGACCCACTTGTGATATTTCATAAGATCAAAGAAATCCTTTTCCCTATGACACAAGAAATAATTAGAATAATCAAGTAAAATAGCTTACAAGTCATGGGATTAATGGGGTGCTTCATGTTGGAATTCCCTTCCCTAGGGGAATTTCACACGTAAAAGTGTCTCCAAGCTCAATAGGGGGTTATTGAAGGACCTTATTAGGTGGTTTCAACCTCTAAAGGAGGTGACATTTCCATGGTACATCCTTGAAGTGGTAGGTATAAATAATATAGTCATCGAATGAAGTGGGTATAAGTGAAATCATCTAGACCATATGTCATGGTGCAAGAGTAGTTATAAAAGGGAAAGTCCACACATGGGAATGTGAGTGTAGGAGGAGAGAGTCACAGTACATGAATTACTCTAGCCTTTATTTTTTCCACACTTCTTAATATTCCTTTTTCCTTTGATTGTTTTTTCTTCATAACTTCTCAGGGGTCAAGGGGATAAGAGCATGTTTTGAAATATATGGCAGTGGATTACACCTTAAGGTGTAGTATTTCATCACCCACTATAGGTTTGGACAATTGTGGGTTCCTTAATGATGAAGGGGGCTCATCTAAGGCCCACTGGAACCAAAATGATGGCCATGGATAATGGGTACATGTAATGTTTGTATTTTTCCCACATGCTCAATTTGTATGTCCTGGCTATCCTTTAAATGTTGTGGTAAGTGATGAGCTCCAAAGATGTTCTTTCTTCCACCACATTCCACTCCATTTTCTTTGTCCATTTTTAATCACAGGCTCAAATTATCAGTAGAATTAGTTAAAATTTCTTTAAGAATGAATATCATGACTAACTTGCTATGTTTTTATGATTTTGTCATTGTAGTACTTTTTGAACTAGATCTAGCTACAGAATGTAGACATTCTGTAGCTAGTTGCCGATTCTGTAGCTATCTTCATGTCTACGCAGGTTCCAGGTGTCACCTCAGAGGAAAACACATATGGTCATATTCCACATCATTCCCTCACCATATGTTGCTCTCCACGAAGTTTGAACAAAATTCTGTAGGCGGTTATGTACGTGGGAACTCAAACTAGGAGAGAGACTCCTAATAGGACAAGGACAGTCCAGATGTCCTTAATTGTATTACGTGACCACCATCAGAGTCCTAGTTTGGTTTTTATTTGGAAAGACAATTATCCCTAGGTTATCTCAATATAGTTATGTAAACTTGTTACAAATATGGCTCAAGAAACCGAGGGACAAGGTTAGATTTTGTGGTTGATTGCTAGATTTTAGAAATCTGAAAACACTCTGTTTTTCAAGTAATTTCTCTTTAATGAAAGAAGCATCATTTCCTTGAAAGCGTTGAGTCAATTTTGAAGTAGATTTTGTGCTACTCCGGTGGTAGAGGGCCCCTGCTACCTGAGCAGCCTTGTTTATACGGTTTAGGTAAGTATTTTAGTCTCGTTTTCATTTCTAGCTTAAGTAGGTTTCTAAATTTTATGTTTCATGCTTGTTTACATTAATCATCACAGCTAGACTTACTCTTATAAACTCTTCCAAAATATCATCACGATGAATAAGGCATAGCTGTGGTATTGTAGGTTTTAGTTTCATTTCCTTTCGAATTTTATGATTTATGCTTGTTTACACTAAGTTTCACAGCCAGTCTTACTCCTACAAACTCTTCCGAAACATCATTAAAAATGAATAAGAAACACCTGTGCTGTCTTAGATTCTAGTTGTATTTGCTTTCAATTTTATTTTTATGTTCAATTGCACTGAATAATACAGCCAGACTTGTTTTACAAACTCTTCCAAAATATCATTCCTATTGAACGAGATGGGCTGTAGAATTCCATAGACTAGTTGCATGTTAATTTAATTAGAGCACTCTGGAGGTTGATTGCATTTAGTTCAGCTCTGTCACTACATTTCCAGTTTGATAATGGAATTTTAGTTTAACTCTGCTCACTGTACTTCAAGTAGATTAGAAGCACTCTAGTTCAGTCTCAGTTCATTTTGTTTCATGAAAAGATTAATTGCATTCTAGTTTAAGTTGTAGTCACTGTCTTTTAAGATTGATAGACCACTTTCTAGCCTAGGTTATGCATTGTATTTCAAGTAGTATTAGTTGTCAAAATTAGTCTCTCGGTCTTCATTATTTACAAACTTACTTTTGTTCTGAATCTATATTGATACATCATCACATGAACAAGGGTCAGTAATATCAGTTTAAGGCTTTGATCACTCTGTAAATATTTTACAAACTCACTTATAGCCTTTTTCCCAAGCATCATTTCAGAAAATCTCAAAACTTATGAATAAGGCCTAGAAGTGATAAGTCAAGTTGCAGAATAGGGTAACTTCAACATCATAGGTTAATCTAGAATAGAAACATTAATCTGTTACAAATAATCATTTTTGGATATTGTGAGTTGATTGTTTATTTAGGAAAACTTCATTTACACTTAACTTGTCCATTTCTCAAGCTCTTCCAACACACCTTTAATGAATGAATTGGATAAGTTCAAGCTCATGTTGTGATTTATTTTCTTGTAATAAAGTCATTATCAAGCTTTGCATTTGTTTTTTGTCATCCATAGTTTAGGCTTTGTTCCGTTTTAAATAATCAATAGCTTCTTTTCACCAGCACTTAGTTCTTTCCCTTTTCAAAAATAAAACCATAAAACCAAAAACATCATAAAACACTAAACACAACGTAGTGAGAAACAAATACCTAGGCACATATAGTGCACCACACTTCAGCAGTTTACCAACCCTGGTTGAAAATTAATGAACTCAATTTAGGAACACTAGGTTGAGCACAAATAGTAAGTTTCCTATTGGGAGTGGAAAAATTATTCTTTTTCTTTTCTTTTTAGCTCCATCAACCTTTGAAGCATCGCTGCAAGCCTGACCCATTGTGTGCGAGAGGCTAACACCATATGGAACTAGTGGATACATATTTTCTATGATGGGAAAATAGATGAATGGGGCTAGAATGAGTGATACGGGGGTAATGTATATGGTGTCGAGAAGTGAGACCACAAAACCAAAATTAGGATTTCCCATGTAGTGGAAACCCTAAATCTAATGGCAAGTAAAGGAGATCCCACAAAAATAGGAAACAAAGGTAACCAGGAAGTATGGCAGTGGAGAAATAATACATACATAACCCACTCTTTTCGCCAAATCTCCCAACCAATTAATACCTAAAATTTTGAATGAAAAGTAAATAAAATTACTCAACTATTCCAATGAAATTTTTTACCTTTGAGGTTGGGAGGCCCAGCTTCAAACATACAACCATAACAACTGGATGAGGGACCACATGGCTGGCTCAGGTGGCGAAGATAATGGCACATCAAGCTATCTGGTGGATGCAAGGGGTTGTTGGCTGCCTGTTGAGGACCATATAGAAAAAAACACTCTCTTATATACACTACTCATAGGTGGTGAAATTTTTTTGTCTCCAACTGGGACATATCTCTTGATAAATTACGTGAAGATACTTGAATGGGAGGTCATGAGAACATCAAAAATCTCTTGGTACTGTAGACATATTACCTGCACATATAAAAGATCAAGCACATGAGAAAAAATGTATGTGTTATATTCTTTCCACGATTCGTCACACATGCGGGGTAGTCACAAGGGGTTGATACCACCCCCCTTGTACATTGTGTCGGGCGTAGTAGGGGGGTCAAAGGGGATGCGATAGCCCCCCTTGTTTGGGGTCTAGTGCAGCGCCTATGGAAAAAAAAAAAATGGACCCTATTTTTTGGTGGGCAAACCCACCCATGGTTTTGTGCATGGTTTTGCACATAGTTTTTGGGATTGATGGTTTTCGGCCCCTAGTATTTTGTAGATCCCATCAAGGGAACTACAATTATTTTTAAATCCATAGTTAATGGATTGGGGTTTATATATGCTTCGGCATGTATATATATGTTTTGTAACACTAAAAGTAATATAATGAAAAATCAAGATGGTAGTCCCGATTTGGGATCCAGGGGAAAATCTCTATGTATATATGTTTTATGTTTTATGCTCTCGCTATTCTTTATTTTATGTGTTTAAGATTCATTTGTATATAGTTTATGTATAGGGTTAAAACCTACAAAAAAGGTTTTTGTGCTGTCTTATTATGAGTCGTGGTTGGTATTAGGCCACTAAAAATCAATTAGTAAATAAATTTTAAATAAATTTTAAATGAAATCTTAATCTAAATTCATCTAACCTAGCAGTGTAATATCATATGATGTTAGTTCTGATGAAAAAAAATCACCCTATAATGCATCCTACCCTAAGATGCAATTTACATCATGGAAACACTAAATGTAATCATAGACCCAATGTAACTAACATATCATCCAATCAATATGGAAGCAACTTCCCCTTTGCTCACTCATGCAATGGATCCAAAGGTATGTGTAGGAATTACAACACAAAAGGTCACAAGGGAAGGAGGAAGTAAAATGAAGTGACCATGCATGGATTATCATAGGGAAAGAGGTTGCTAAGGTATGCAATCTTTTCCACAGTATATTTTCTTTTAACCAAAAAATAGAGATATGAAAAATTAAGATCATAAACCTTTGAAGGATAGAAAATTCAATAATATCATCCCCATTATGGTCCCTATCTTTAATGTCATGATTTATGACCATCGTAGAGTCATTCTTGGGAGGAAAGTTACACCAATGGAAGGGGATACACAATAGGAAGGTTGGTTGTTATGATCATATTCATAATCCTAGGGGTATGAGGGAGAAGGAGGGATACTTCTAGTGGATGTTTCTTCCTCAACATAATACCTAGGAGGGGAAAAATAGTCATTGAAAATGGTGCTAATGTGATAAAGGTCAAGGTGCGGGCTCACGGGTAATGTAGCTATGCTATCGGGATTCTATGGGAGGACAAATAAAACAAGGTTGTAACATCCCTAGGTTAAAAATTCATGTAATAAATTTAATATAGTAAGAATATTACCATGGTCATGGGATACATATTCCATGCTGAATGTTGAGGGAAACAAACCGTGACATGGATCACTTGTGATTAATAAATGGCTATGGAAATTTACAAAGGCAATGGAAAGTGATTTGGAAAGGACAAGTGGAATTTATTGACAATTATTTATGAAAATAATGGAAATTAGAAGAAAAGGAAGGTGAAAGGTCATAGGTTACATGTGAGGTGGAAATTGAAGGGAAAATAATGGAAAATGAAGAAAATAGAGGCCTCCATGATAAAAATTCTTTTGAGGATTCATTCAGAGACCTTTTTTTTAGTTTTAGCTTAAAGCTCTCTCTTCTCTCTCTCTCATACTCTTGGATACTTAGAGTTTTCTTGGAGCACTCTTGTAGGAGTGTGGTATAGTTGTGATTTGGATCAAGAAGGAAAAGGAAAAGAAGGAAACTGAAAGGGGATAGTGTGATCAAAAACTACAACAGGTTTTTGTTGTAGGTACCAAATTACATGTATGATTTATTTGCTAGTTTTGGCATGCATGGCACATGCATGTGGTTTCTTGGTTACGGTTTGTCATTGGAGTGAAGGATTTCCTCGGTTGAAAATAATTTTTCCTAGGCTTTCCATTTCCTGGATAGCCATGGTGTTGTGGTTTTACCTTTATTTTTCTGATTGGTGCTCATGTTCTTTATGTTTTTGGGTTGAGTTACTAGTTCTAGGAATCCTTGGTTGGAAAAATTCTTTGGAAGCCCTATAATAACATGGGTTGAGTTACTAGTCCCAGAGCCCTTAGTTAGACAAATGTTGTAGACCCCTGGGTGGGAAAAATGCTCTTAAAGCACTTGGTGGGTTGAGTTACTAGTCCTGGAAGCCCTCGTTGGACAAACCCTCTAGAAGCCTGACACCATCTGTGGGCTGAGTTACTAGTACTATAATCCTTGGCTAGAAAAAATTATCTGGAGCCTTGGAAAACTTGGTTAGAGATTTATCTCATGATTTTTAGTGATGTATGGCCATGATGTGGAATTAATAGTTGAGAGTTGAGGTCAGTTGGCATCTCGAAGCCTTCGTTTGGTTATGTTTGGTTCATTCCATGAGATGTCACATTCATGCTTGGAATATGGCAGGACGGTGATTGGATGAAAGAAAGATTTGGTTCATCCCAATCTATGGTCGAGTGGTACATGGAAGTCCCAAGCCTAGTTTCATTTTGCATATGTCAATAAGAGATATTTTCCTCTTGTAATTTATGGCAAAATGTATATGTTATTATTTGATATTGATTGTTATTTTAACATTGTTATTTTTTTGGTTATATGCTAGTTATGAGCACGATTTATGAATCACTTGAGTTGTGGTTCTCATCATGTTTTGATTAGTAGATGAAATTTTAATGAATGCATTACCTAATAGATGGTATTGTAGCTATTATGAGGAGGAATCAGTCCCTATTAATGAATATCATAATAGTATGAAGTCCCTATGTTCATATCTATTTATATGACTTGTAAATTACATTTTCATGATGAGTTTGGAGAAAATCCTATCATGGCTAGGAATTTCCGGATCAGGTCCTTGTTCAATTTTTCATTAGTGGAATTTTCGTCTTTTTATTTATCCTTTCTAATAGTTTCATAAATTTCTGGGTATATGCCTAAATCCTCAACTTCAAAATGTGGCTCAGAATCTACGTTTGTGTCAAAAAACTGCTTGAAAAAGGTTGCAGTCGCATGGATGTTTTATTGTGCATGTGATTGGAAGGTTTTAGTTGCACGGAGGGCTTTTCATCAGTGTGACTATGGCTCCGTATAAAAAAAAAAAACAAGTTTTCTCAAGGGTTGGTCACCTCGAAGGGTTGGTTGGCTCCTAAAGGTTATGTAGCATCTATGGAAGGTCATATTTGTATTGTCTTGTTGGTTCCACTTCCTTAACATTACTTAAAGTTTTCTATTGTATTAATTCATGATACATTGACATATTCTACAAATGAGGAAGATAATTCCTAACATTTAGCAGCATTGTTGAGTTTTATAAGAGAGCATCGCTTGTATGCCAAGCTTAGAAAATACAGTTTCTTTCAAATAGAGGTATATTACTTGAGGCACGTGGTTTCCAAGGCAAGAATAGCAGTGGACCCAGTAAAGATTAAAGTTATCATGGAATGGGAAACTCTTAGCAATGTGCATGAGGTAGTTTCATTTATGGGGTTTTCAAGTTTCATTTATGGGGTTTTCAAATTATTATAGGAGGTTTATCAAAAACTTCTCACATATTTCTTATACTATTACATCGTTGCAAAGGAGAGGTAATCAATTTGAATGGATAGAGGAATATGCAAATAATTTTGAGTAGTTGAAGAAGTTATTGACAAATTATATAGTTTTAAAAATTGCATATACGGATAAAGAGTTTTTATTGTGTACAAATTCTTACAAGAGAGGGAGTTGTGGAGTCATTATGCAAGAGGGACATGTGGTATGTTATGAATCAAGTAAATTAAATGAGCATGAAAAAAATCAATTCAAATGTGATGTTGCATTGGAAACAATCGTTCTCACCTTGAATATGTGGAGACACTATTTTATTTGCAGATGATTCATCTCCATCACTGATCATAGTGGATTGAGATTCCTATTTGAACAACCAAATCTGAATGTTAGGCAAGCTAGGTGGTTGGGGATGATCAATGATTTTTTCTTTCAAACTAGGTACATTAAAGAGAAAGAGAGCAGGGTTGTAGATGCTCGTAGAAGAAGAGTACATGTAAATCATATACCAGCTATGAGTTCTTATGGAAAAAATTTAAAGGATGGGACGTTGCAGTCATGGTGCCAAGATAACAAGTATAAGGAGCTTATGCATAGGTTACAAAAGGGTATAGGTGATCAAGATGTGGACTATCATCTCACTGTGAATGGTTTGGTGAGATTTAGCGACATGATATGTCTATAGGAAAACAAAGAGATCAAGAGTCTTATCTTGAGGGAATTTCATGCTAAGATGTATTTAGTTCACCAAAAATATGAAAAATCATTGACAATGGTAGATAAGTTATACTATTTTCCAAACCTGAAGAAGGAAGTGGAAATTTTTTTTGCTATATTTTTTGATTATCAACAGGTAAAGGCAGAGTGTAAGCATCCATTTGGTTTACTACATCTGATTCTGATTCCAGAGTGGAAATGGAAGGTCATTTCCATGGACTTAATTACACGTTTTTTTATTAAATCTAGACATCATGATTATATTATGGTTTTTGTTTACAGGTGATAAGGTTGTGCACTTCATCTTAGTGAAGTCGTCGTATTCAGCTAATGATGTGGCACAGGTATTCATTGGAGATGTGGTGATATTATATCGTGTTTTGAAGAATATTGTGTCATATAGGGATGTTAATTTCACTTCTAGGATATCGAAATAGTTATTTTCAATTTTGGGTACATATTTGGCCTTCAATATAGTTTATCATCCGGGAAGATATGGGCAAACAATGAGGGACAACATTATTTTGGAGGACATGTTGAGGATATATGTGATGCATCAGCAACGAAGTTGAATTCTCCTACAAAAATGGGTATGAAGAGTCTTTATTAATGAGTCCATTTTAGGCACTCTATGCGCATAATTGTAATACTCCTATCAGTGGGAGTGATCTAGTTAATAGGGTGTTTATTAGACTAGACATGTTGGAAGATATGGAACAATAAATGTAGGTTATCAAGAAGAATTTAAAAGTAGCACAAGATAGATAGAAGAAATATGCAGATCAACACAAGATATTTGAGTTTCAAGTTTTGTATTATGGGCCTTTCAAGATCCTTGAGAGGATTGGACTGGTGGCCTACAGACTTAAATTTCCTCTAACAATGAAAATCCATGATGATTTCCATGTTTCATTGCTTAAGAAATATGTTAAATATGTTTATCATGTGATTGACTAGTCTGTATTGGGAGTGAGATCCAGAAGGAGAATTCGAGATGAAACCTCACTTCATTTTGCAGAGAAATATCCTCATTCTCTGAAATCAAGAAATGCAGCAGGTTAAAGTTCAGAGGAAGCACTTTAGGCCTAATGAAACTACATTAGAGATTTATGATCATATGCGGGATATGTATCCTTCCTTATTTTCTGGTTGAGGGAAAGAAATTTTGGTATCTGTATATATGCATTTGTATGATGTAAATACTGCATCGAGCTACCCTTTAATCTCCAATAAACGGTATGGCTTTTATTTTTTTATGTTTATCAGGTTGGTTATGTTGGTTCACTTTCACTAGGATGTTCATTGCCAATATCACATTGAGCTAAGTTATAAAAATCCATAAGAATTATATTTTGATTTTCATCAATTTTTCTAGTTGTAGGTGTCATTGAACAGCAATGATGGTGTTACCCTAAGAGGGAGGGGCCTATAAAACCCTAGGTTAAAAGTTCATGTAATAAATTTAATGAAGGAAAAATAAGACCACCATCATGGGACACGTATTCCAAATTTAATGTTGGGAAAAAATATAGTGACAGGGACACTTCTAATTAATAAATGGTTATGGAAATTGGAAAAGGAAATGGAAAAGGATTTGGAACGGAAAAGTGACATTTACTAGCATTTATCTACGAAAAATAATGGAAATTAGGAGAAAATTAAGGGGAAAGGTCACACGTTTCATGTGAGGAGAAAATTAAAGGAAAATTAATGGAAAATGAATAAAATAGAGGCCTCAATGATAAAAATTCTTCTAAGGATGCGTTCATGAAATTTTGTCAATTGTAACTTGGAGCTATCTCTTCTCTTTCTCTCTCATACTCTTGGAAACGTTTTTCTGGATCAATCTGTAAGGAGTGTGGAATACATGGTATTTGGACTAAGAAGGTAAAGGAAAAATAGGAAATATTAAGAGGACAACGGGATCAACAACTACAATAGTTTTTTCTTGCAGACACTGAGTTGCATGTACGATTTCCTTTCTATTTTTGGAATGCATGGCACATGCATGTGGTTACTTAGTTATGATCTGTCGTTGTCATGGAGGATTTCCTAGATTGATAATGGTTATTCCTAGCCTTGGAATTTCTTGGATAACGATGTGTTACACAAAATTTTATCACTGTTCCTGAAATCCCTATTCTCGAATCCTAGATGAACCTAAACAGTGACCTTTGTGTCCCTTTTCCATCATGAAAATATGCCATTGCATCCCTTGCAATCTGTAGACCAAATTCTTTGTTGACCATTCCTAGAGTAGCTCCTTAAAAACCTATCTTTTTGGAGCATTGCAACCTCTCTAAGTCTCACTAGCATCGATCATTAATCCTAAGCTTGTGAGCAGTGCCGATCAACACTAGTATGGACCTCATATGCATACTGATCTACTTTTGGAATATTTTTTAAAATGGAAATGAAGCTTCATTGTCCAGAAGCTTTGAGAGATGAGATTTGGATAATTGTTGGTTATGATATGGTCAAACTTCCTCCCTTGGGCCTCTTGTTCCTATAAAAGAGGAAACTCTCAAAGAGATAATCCATTTTCCCATCATAAGTGGATCCATGTCCCCTCCTCCATCTCTATAAATTCATCATCCTCCAATGTCTCTGCTAGTGAGAACATAATAGAGCATAGAAGGGAGAGGTTTGAAGATTTCCACGAGCTTTGAAGGAGAGAGTTGAGCCCTTAGCATTCTCACGCTGATTTGAAAATAAGTGCTTTGGAGACATTCCTGGATTCAAACCCATTGAAGGAGAGCTTCGACATCAAGCCACAAGCTATAATTCCTCTTCTATTTATAATATGACCCGACTGATATTCATTTCCATTCTTGTTAATGTTTACGATTGATAATTCTGACATTCCTTGATCAGTTGGATAGGTTATATCTATATATGAATGTTGTATCTGTATGATTCTTGTTGTTTCTTGGTCAATTTTGCAGGTAATTAAACGTTGGTAGCAGTGGAGATCAAGCTCTTGAAAAGTGAAGGATCAAGGAGCTTCGACGAAGAGAAACATCCCATCCTCAAATCGAGGTATGCCATCTCTCTCGATCACTTTTCCATTTATTATCTAGGAAATTATGTGTTAGTGTGTTTCCCCTGTTGCTACACCCATTCTATGGCTATAGGGATTGTCTCTATCCGCAGAGAGGATTTACCTATATAATGCTAGGGTGCAATGCGTTTACCTTTACTTTTCTGATTGGTGATCATGTTCCTTATGGATTTCAGTTGAGTTACTAGTTCATGGAAGCCTTGGCTGGATAAACACTCTGGAAACCCTGTAACATATTGGGTTGAGTTACTAGTCCTCGAAGCCTTGGTTGGAAAAACACTCTAGAAGCAATTTTTGGCTTGAGTTACTAGTCCTGTAAGACATGATTGGAAAAAAAGTCTGCAAGACCGATAACAGCTATGTGTTAAGTTACTAGTCCTGGAAGCCCTGGTTGGAACAAATGCTCTATATCCTTGGATAGCTTGGGTATATAAGAATGTGTTGATGATTAGTACTTTATGGCCATAATATGGAATCAATGGTTAAGGGTTGAAGTGGTTTGGCCTCTAGAATCCCTAGTTTGGTTATTTTTGGTTCATTCCATGAGATCTAAAATTCATGATTGGAATATGGCATGAGGGTGATTGGCTAAAAGAAATATTTGGTTCAACCCAAACTCTGGTTGAGCAGTACACAGAAGTTCTATGCCTCGTTTCATTTTTCAAATGTCAATAAGAGTTATTTTCCTCTTGTATTCTCTGGGAAAATGTGTCTTTTATTATGTTACCTTGATGATTATTTTATCATTTTTATTATGCTGGTTGAATGTTAGTTATGAGAATGGTTTATGACATACTTAATCGCTATATCTCATCATGATTTGATTAGTAGATTAAACGTTAATTAATGCATGACCTAATAGATGATTGTGTAGCTATTATGAGGAGTTATTAGTCCCTCTTGATAAATCTCAGATAAGTATGAAGTCCCTATGTTCAAATGTGTTGATATGATCTATATATTACATGTTCATGATGTCTTTGATGTAATTTCTATCATGTCTATGACTTTTCGTATCAGGTACTCATGAATTTTTTGCATTAGATGTCTTGTCATATTGTTACTTATCCTTTCTGAGAGTTTCATCAATTTATGGGTAGAGACCTGAGTCTTGGCCTTGGAAAAGTGGCTTAGAATATAGATTCGATGGGATAGAATTGTGTGAAAAAGGTTGCAGTCACATGGATTCTTTGTTGTGCATATGACTGGAGAGTTTAATCCATATGGAGGGCTTTTAATTAGTGTGACTCGGGATCCATTTCAGAAAAAAAAAAAAAAAAAAATTGTGTCAAGGGGGTTTCACCTAGAAGGGTTGGGTGGCTCATGAAGGTTCTGTAGCATGCGCGAAAGGTCAAATTGGTATTGTATTTTCAGTTCCACTTCCTTAAATGTACTTGGGGAGTTGAATCTTATCATAGTAACTCTTCATCAAATTTTTACCCAGTGGACCGATTAGCTTGGGTAAATGTGGGAGGAGGTGTTTACAAAGGCCTTAATCATCGGTGTCCTAAATGGGGCTTGTCGTTTCCAATGAACCTTATTCACATGTGGGAAATCCACGATCCTCTATTTTAATGGTTTGAGTAGGAATATCATCATGACTAATGTCCTAGAGAACATAAGAATCAATTCCAACCTCATTTTTAGTGTTAGTATCATAAATAGGGTCGTAGTTAAAATGATGGTTGCCCACATCCCACTTTCCCTCACTAATGCACAAGAAATTAGAATTTTTATCTTCACAGGGAGCTACAATATCCACATCCTTAAGAACCCTTTCTTGAATCAAATTATCCACTTCATTTTTTTCATCCACACGAGCTTTAATAGATTTTTCACAAATGCCATGCACATTATCAATCCTTAAATTTGCATCGTGAAGCTCCTAATCACTATATTCTTTAGATTGATTCCATTCTTCCATATGCTCCTCACTTTCAAGGTGATCCTTCACATTTGAACTTTCTTCAGTATCACCTTGATCATCCATTTGATTACTTTTCGTGGGTCCTTCTGACTAATTATAATATTTCTCATTGTTAGGTTAGCGAGAATATTAAAGGCACATGCGAGGCCAACAAAGTCTAGGAGACCACTAGGATCCTTATCATAATCACACACCATTATGTGGAGTTTCTTTTGTGTGGACTTGTGCAACCTGAGCATGAATTACTTGTACATGTTTTCCAATAAATATTCATTAAAGTCAACATATGTTTCCACATCCTTTTGCAGTTCTTGAAGATCTTGATCATTGAGTTTTGAAAATGTAGGACCAAGGTTAATATATTTTTGACAATAGTCCATATTTCATGATTTTTCATATTAATATTAAAATGTAGTTGCTAAGATGAATTAGAATGCCTTGATAGATGCTTGCTTCACCCTAAAAGCATTAAGTTTTAAGTTAAATGAAGAGCTAGCGATTTGTTCTTCCAATGGAGTCACCAATAATGTTATGTGAATATGTCACATGGGGAAAAAATCACACACATTATGTCTCCTACAACAACGCCAAAAATGTTACCACTCAAACTAGCATGGGTCCTAGGAGGGGATCCTATAGGTTAGATACTAGGTTAAGGGAAACGATAGAGTGATAGGCCAATGCCACCTCAACTAAGGCTCCCTGCTCTTTACGAACTTTCACTGATGGGAGGATACCCACTATAAGAGGAATAAAAAAAATGGATGTGTTAATGAGAGGATACAAGGTGATTCCCATGGCCTATTCATAAGAGAGACTCAATCATGTGGATTTCTTGCTTGGAAAACAAGGGCTAAGAGGATTTTCGATGCTAGGGTTTGACAATGTATCTAGTAAAGATGATCCCTAGACCTATAAATACTTATGGATATTTGGTATTCACGTGATCTTTTTGAAATTAGTGTTGTAAAGTTGTGGGACCACGCAGGACCAAGTGGACCCAAAATTAGGTCAAAGGTATGGACTTGATCAACTAAGAAAGGGCTTGAACTAATTGGGAAAGAGAATAGGAACATGCAAGAAAACTTGAGCTCTAGTTCTTCCTTGTCTTCTTCATCGGGAGGTTTTTGTACCATTAAAAATCCTCTACCTTTATGTAGGCATAAAAATAATTCTTATTAATTATTTAAATGTGAAGTATAGGTGTTTATATTCTATTTTTCCTCTAAGCATTCACAACCTACTTTTGTACTAGATGATTCATAAATTGTGATATTATGGCTTGTCTATATTCCAACGTTAATCAATTACAAAGTAAATTTAGTTATATATGACAGTGCTTAGGTCCTAGCTCCAAGCATCAATTTTACCAAAGCATCAATGCACTTTGAAATACAATATGAAAATTAAATTTACTAGAAATCATCAAAAATACCTCAATTTAATTTTACATTAATCTAAAGATAATTTTATTGCTTGGTATTTGAAATGTCATTTCCATCTATAATCTATCAATTTGTAATTCTTGATGTGGATATTTTTACTTCTTGCATAATGATTCTAAATATTTAGAATATGGTGATTTCATACCTTAAATCACTTCACTGGCGTCTACACTTCTTTTTTGATTCAGCCATTCAGTACCTATTTTTTCACAATACCACTCCCCTATGGAAATGTATCACTCAATCCAGTATTGGGTGTTCCATTACATGTAATATAATATGGGATGGAAAACTTACTCAATATGAACCATTAACAATCTAATAGAGTGCATGAGATTAAAAATTTTCATCAATCTTATTCTAAAGGTATTATTTTACTTATTCTCCATGAAAGACTCCACATTAGTGCATGGTAGTATTGCCTCCATATTCCACATGAAGAGAATGAAAAAAAAACTTAGTATGATAGTTAATTATAGGATATGTGCCAAATATTGATATAATAGTGAGGAAAATCACTACTTTTATATGTTATGTTGGTGATAGATATGATGGGAGAGTCCAATATTATGCTAAAAAAATGGTATTTTACTTACTTATACCCCATGAAAGAATATGATTTAGTGCGTTGTAGTGCTTCTTATAAATACAAAACTGAGTAGGATATGGAATGATAGGAGGTGTGCTAAAAATGATTATCATTACCCTTAGATGTTAAGGTCGGTAATAAATATAATGGGTAAAGAAGAATCAATATAGAAAATAGTTAGATAGTGAATATGATCTTTTGAATCAATAAATTCTTAATCTATGTAAAGCTATAAATCCAAAACAATGATAATTTAAAGAAAAAATGATAAATAAAAATTATAATTTCACTAATATAGGAAACCATAATACAAATGGTTCTTTTCATCTAGAAACTCACATAGGAAAAACTAGAGCTAGAAGAGATTTATTATACTAAAAGTGTTAGCTATGCATGTTCAAAATATCACACATATTTACCCTGTAGCTAAATAAAAATCATACATGCCCCTTACTTCATAGATTCCTTCACTCATAGTGGACAGATTCTTTGACTTCTTCATCTACCACTTTTTGATTAGGTTGCATTATTTGAGCTCCCATCTGTACTCCTTGTGCTTTTCATTTTTTATTTCATCTCTCACATTGATGTCCTTAAAAATCTTGATTTTTAATATGTTTCATTCAAAACTCCAACAATCATGATGGTTGTTTCCACTCTCACCACTACCACAAAAAGAAAAAAAGAAAAATAAATACATGCTTATTACAAAATTTACAAGAGCTACAAAGACAAAGTTCTTATGCAAAATTTTGGTGAGGATGCAATTCACAGCATCAATGTTTTTGGAAATAATTTCCTAATGTATAATGAACATACTTCAAAATGAGCCTATATTGTCATCCCTAAAGAAAATTGTGAAATAGAGGTAACCAATAAGTGCCTAGAAACTTAACTGTGATATGTTTCACTAAACTAACAAGATATCTGGGTTATTTTGTTAACTCTTACAAAATGGTGGTACAATACTTCCTATCATGGTGATAACAAAATGTCATTATAGAAGGCATCCACATAAAAAATTACCATCTATCATTTCATACATGTTATGGACATCCATGACTTATAAACTACAATACACACAAAGTGACCATTCCTTGTATAGGTAAGGGTAATTTGGATATGGCTCAAAATAAAAGAAAGGAAAATGCCAACAACACTCCTAATACTCCTTTGAAGAATAAATATAGGGATATCCTCATCTCTAGCCATATAAGCACACATCTCTGAAAGATAAGAAACACTAGAAGATAGCCATAAAGTTCTATGGATTTTATAAAATTTTATAGCATACTTAACAAGTGTCCTACAACCTATCTCTCCATTTTCACTCAAAGAACCACTCTATCTTTGATGTTTCCTATTTCAAGAAGGTATTTGATTGAATCGTTGAGATCATAGAATCCTTCCATATTTTGTTAAAAAATGGTCCACCTCATATACAATTGGAGGTTGTAGTAGAAAAATTAAAGTGTCAATTTTGTGAATGTACTATTTAGCAAGTATAGATATAGTGGAAAGATAGAGAATATGAAGGGACCCACTACAAACGATTAGGGATTTTACAATAATTTTTACACCTTAATATTGAAAGAGGATGTTGTTTTTAAAGGGCAGGGCATATTAAAGTTGTATCGTAACTACACTTGGAGTTAGTAGTAAAAACATGAGAGTATTAATTATGTGAGTATAATATTTATAAAGTCTAGATATAGGCAAAATATAGACAATATGAAGGGACTAGATAAAAAACATTAGTGATCTTAAAATAAATTTTACACTTTTAACTTACTTTGATTCATATAAAATCAAAGTAAATGATGCCATAAAGTGTGTTTACAAATTCAAAATTATAACCATGGCATTGGATTTGGGAATGCATTCATTTATGCTATTAAATTCATATAAAATCAAAATCAAAATAAATAAATAAAAATGCATGATCCTATTTACAAATTCAAAACATTAACCATGGCATTGGATTTGGGAATGCATTCATTTATGCTATCAATGAACACGTGGGACATCAAATCATGGAATGCAGTTGTACATCACCATTGTTGGTGGTTGAAGTTGAACGATGTTGAATGGCCATAATAGGATACTCTTTTAGGTAGGTAGCTAACACTTCCATGGAGATATTTAAGGGATTACATGTTGAATGGTTAATGAGCTAAACATTATTTGTTGGTGGTTGAAGTTGAATGATGTTGAGTGGCCATAATAGGCTACTATGATAGGTAGGTAGCTAACACTTCCATGGAGAGATTTAAGGGATTGCATGTTGAAGGGTTAATGAGCTAAACATTATGTATATTGATAAAAAGACATGTTTTGAGTTGTATTTTTAACGACAGCCACAAATCATGGTTGGGTGAATTGAGTGTGATATAGTAAATATAATAAATATGGTTGTGTAAATGAGTAGTTATAATAAAACAAATTGATACTATTAGCTATGAAGGCTCCAACCAGAAATCATTTTTTTATATGACTTATTCTACATTATACCAACTCTAAACTAATTGGAAATATAAGAGCTATTCTGACACTATACAAACTCCTATAAACTCCCTCGAAACATCAGTAAAATCTCTGAAGGAACTTGATTATTGAACCCACTAATATACAAACTCCTCTAAACTCCCTGGAAACATCAGTAAAATCTCTGAAGGAACTTGATTATTGAACCCACTAATACCTAGTAGACTATTTTGACTACAATGTCACACCCAACCAACATGATTATTTTGATGGTAATGTCAAATCTAACCAACGAGATTCTATAAATCCCAGTAGTTTTCTATTTTAATACTTGACTTTATAATCATCAGTTCTATCTTCTCTCTTATTTTTTGTAAAAACCAAGGACGCCAAAACCCATTAGCGAGTGTTTGGACATATCTGGATAGATCACCTAGGCCTGATGTTCCATCCCCTCAATTATTTTCAAAGAGATATAAGTGTATAAGGATGGTCGTACCCTTTATGGTGCAGGGAAGCCTTGATCCATGAGATATAAATTTAATTCAGAATGATGATCGTACACTTAATGGGGCAAGGAAGCCTTCATCCATTCATCAATCTTGGACATAATACTATAAACATGAGGTTTCGATCTTCACAAAATAAGGGAATGTAAGCATTGATCCACTCATGAATCTGTCCATGATATATACTTTATGGTAAGCCCTGATCCACTCGTGTATCTGTCCATGAGATTTTGGAGATGTGGTTCTTATATTGTACTCTTCATGCAGAAGATGAAATAGCAAAATATGAACAGTGAACTCTTTGAGCGGCCATTGAACTCCAATTGTACTTCGAACGTCATTTTTTAATCTTACATTGTACTCCACATGTAAAAAAAGAAATAAACGAGGTATGAAACGATTGACGAACACAAAAGTAGTTACGGAACTCGAACAAATATAGTGCACTATTCCCACTTCTCTTATTTCGTCATTGATAGGAGCTACAACGTGCTACTGTTAATGACGAAATGTGTGCTCCCATTGACGATGAAATAAACGAAGTGGAACAGTGCATTATATTTTTTTGAGTTACTATAACTACTTTGTGTTCGTCAATCGTATCGTCTAAAATTGAAATTTAACTGAACAGTTGCAACATTATAAAGTAGGAAAAATACAATTCTATGATTACCTTGAGTTTGGTCGATAGAGTAGCAACAGTGCATCCACTGAGTCATTCTAAGACTTTCCATTCATTTGTTGCGCCGAGAGGCGCATCTACAGCCCAGTATTAATCCCATATGCCCCACCAAATTTCATCGCCTTTCCTGAATCCAAAAGTGGACAAGAAACTGTGTTGTCTACAGTAATGCCACGATGGTAAAAAGTAGTTCGAAAAAAATAGTTCGAATGTGATCTTATTTTTTCAAAAAAATTGAGAATATGAAGGGTTGAATCTTGTTTTTGAAATAGATATAACATTATCAAAATATCAAAAATATTTGAAGCAAATTAAATATTAAATCTGACTTTTTCCAAAACTTCTGTCAAATTTTATCAAAATCTTACCAATAAATTCTATGGTTTTACATAGAAATAGAAATATGAAACATTCTAAACAGATTAGAAATAATGAGCTAAATCGTTGTGTAGTCACATTACTTTGGATTACGAACTACTGTACATTCTGCCAATGGATATATTCCTTTGTGTTGGATAATAGAGTAGGTGTAGTGAAGTCGTTTAGTAAGGTCACACTTCACCCCTTGCCCATGTAGAATTTGCAATAGTGAAATCTGCTTTGTTCCAGTCTAGGTTGTCATTTTCGCTATTGTTCTCCATGCCTATATCGCTGCATCAGGTCATCAATGCAATTTGCTGGAAATTCTAGTATTCTGTAATGCTATGTCAAGAACATAAAGCACAAATAGTTTACACAAAATATGAAATTCAAATCAATGACAACACAAAATACATAGACAGAAAAAAATGGAGAAAAATTATGTATCATATTCTTCTGCTTTAGCATGCTCCAACAACATTCTCAATCTTACATCTTTTTCTGAACATATGCAAAACATATTACTTAATACAAAATGGCAGAGTGAAAAAATTGAATGCTAATTCAATGTTGGAGTGGACAGTAGCTGCAAAATCATCCTTCTACCATGTCCTGCTAATTCTTCATAAAAACATCGCAGAGAACGTTGTACGTCGGACTTGAAGTTCTTTAGGTTTCGACTTTGAAGCCATATCGCATTTGTGCCCTCATCGCAATTTGTTTTTTTGTGATTTCAACTTTTAAGTGGGTGCATACGGGAAAAACTCAAGTTCTTGCGATTGCGATGCGTGAAGACATTATCACATCGCAACGGAAAACAAATAACCTGTTGCGACTTATCAGAAAACATAAGATGTTACAATTGAGATGTGCAATGACGATGTCACATCACACCATCGCAGTGGTTTCGGATGAAGCATAAAAGTTAAGGGTTACAGTTTGTGAAGCACGATATGTGACATGCTAAACATTGAGAAGTGCAAAAAGCAGAAAGGTAAGGAATAAATGAAATACAAAGTTTTGCATGCAGTTTTGGTAATGCGTTAAGGTATGATGGGTTGCACCAAATCATATCGGTGAAAACTTAAGTTTCGGCAAAAGCTTAAGAGGTAAACCTTAAAACTTGCGGGCTGTGATGTGCGCGCAAAAGGGTAGGTGAATACGGCAGGTAAAGAATTAACATAGAGTGATGGCTTGACTCTGCTTTTCTTTGCATTTACGAAATTGCGTGAAAACACCTGCGGATTTGAACCCTAAGCTCTGTCCTTCCCTAAAACCAAAATTCAACATAAGTGTGGGTCGCTGCTAGTTTATTCATGCTAGTGGTGGGGAGTATTTCCAAAACTACCCCTTAATCCCAACTGCCACCATTAACCATTTCTAGACACTTTCTAAGATAAACAAAACTTTTATGTCCCAATGGCTTTGTGAGGATATCTGCAAACTTTTCCTCTGACTTACAATGTTGCAAAAAAATTTCACCTTTGTTAACTAATTCTCTTATGAAATGATATTTGGCATCAATATTATTTGTTCTCTTGTGAAGAACTGAATTATTTGACAATGGAATTGTTGAACTATTATCACAGAAAATTGTGGTTCCTTTGTCTTGTTCATGACATAAATCCCTCAACATCCTTCTCATCCAAACTGCTTGACATGATGTTGCTATTGCTGCTACATATTCAACTTTTTCCGTTGATAATCAAACTATTGGCTGCTTCTTGTAAGCCCATGAAATGGTTCTTGATCCCAAATGAAAAACATACCCTGATGGGCTATTTCTTTCATCAACACTTCCAACCCAATCACTCTCAGTGTAACCAATCATATTAAAATCATCAGTTTCGGAGTATAGAACACCATACTCCTTTGTTCCATTTACATACCTCAATATTCTCTTGGTTTCTTTCCAATGTGTCTCCTTGGGTGTCTCCATGAATCTGGATATCAAACTTATTGCATACATTATATCAAGCCTACTTGCAGTGAAATACATTATACTACCAACCATGATTTTGTATAATGTCGGATTGACATTCTTGCTGCAATCTTCCTCGCTCAGCTTCAACCCCATGACAGTTAGAGTTGATGATGGCTTGTTATTCTACATATTGAGCCTTTTTAAAATCTCTGCAACATACTTTTCTTGGGAGATGCAAATTTCATTTTATGTTTGCTTTACTTTGATGCCCAAAAAATATCTAAACAAACTCAGGTCATTGATTTCAAACTCACTTTTCATGACTTCTTTGAAATAAGAAATGAGAGAAACATCACTGCCTATAAAAATAAAATCGTATACATACAAAACAACAACAAGAATCTTACCGTCATTTTATTTGAAGTAGAGTGTGGGTTCACCATCACACTTGTCGAACCCATTTTCCATCAAGTAAGCATCAATCCTATTGTACATGCTCGTGGTGTTTTTTTTATCCCATAAAGAGCTTTCTGAAGCTTACACACCTTCTGTTCTTGGCCTTCTATTTCATATCCAGGAGGTTTTTCAACGTACACCTCCTCTTTGATCACTCTATTAAAGAATGTTGACTTCACATCCATTTGATAAAATTTCCATTTTGTTGTGCTGCTATAGACAACACTATCTGCATTGTTTCCATCCTTGCAACTCGTGCAAAGGTTTCCTCATAGTATCTTCCTTTATTCTTTTCGTAGCCTTTGACAACTACCCTTGCTTTGTGCCTTTCTCTCTTGCCTTCAATGTTTCTCTTGGTCATATAAACCCATTTCAATCCACTAAATTCTTTTGCTTATGGGAGGTCCACTAACTCCCATGTGTCATTTCTTTCTATTGCCCCTATCTCCTCATTCATTGCTTCAATCCACTTCTCTTCTTTGACTGCCTCTTCAAAATGGGTTGGGTCATCAAGATGAAAAAATAATGAAAAAAAAAGAATTTAGACCAGCACTATTATCAACTTCTTGCTCATAAATTTCACTTAAATTTCCGAATCTTGGTTTTCTTGTAATTTCCAAAGTTGTGCTTGGAGTTTCACTTGAACTAGAGGGAGTTGCTGATCCCTATGGTGTGCTTGGAGAATCACCTCCTTGGTTCTCAATGTTGTTCTATTTCTTGCTTGTGGTGTGCTCTGTTGAGCTTGTGTAGGTGGAGGAGGTGTCACCATTGAGGAGTTTCTTCTTGCAGTCCATTCCTCTTTCTCTTCGTGAGGCATACATATCTTCACATTTACTATCTTCTCTAAACTTCCATCCCAAGATTCTTCTTATATAAACTGAACATATCTGTTGATTATTACTTTCTTAGTTGATGGATTATAGAGCTTGTTAGCCTTGGATTCATCACTGTGCCCAAGAAATATACATTCCTCCCCCTTGTTGTCCAAATTCTTCCTTAACTGATCCAAGACATTTGCATATGCCACACATCCAAATGCTCTCATGTGAGTGAAAAATTTCTTTGTTCCACTCCATGCTTCTTCTGGAACTCTTTTCATAACACTTTTGGTTGGACATCTATTTATGATATATGTTGTACATAAGAAAACTTTTTCCCAATACTCATTTGGAAAATTATTTTCATTCAACATATTTTTTATCATGTCCACGATGGTCCTATTCTTTCTTTCTGCTACACCATTTTGTTGAGGTGTATACCTTGTGGTAAATTTCTTGTGAATTCCATTCTCCCTGCAGAAACGTAGGAATTCTTCAGAGATATATTCTCCACCTCTTTCAGTTATCAACACTTTTATGTAGTGTCTACTTTGCTTCTCAACAAGAGCTTTGTAGTGGAAGAACTATTGAAAAACTTCACTTTTTTATTTTAGAAAATAGACCCATGTCTTCCTTATGTAATCATCTATATTAATATCAAAATGTAATGATTGCCACCCAATTATGGTGTTTTCATTGGTCCACATAAATCTGAGTGGACAATATCCAAAGGTGTCTTTTCCCTTTTAATCATTCCTACTGGAAATGATTCTCTGTGTTGTTTTCCCAAGATGCAGCCTTCACATAGGCTGTCTCATTTCTATATGAGTGGTAATCCCTTTACCATGCCTTTTCTATGCAACAATTTCAAACCTCCAAAATTGAGATGACCAAATCTCAAATTCCATAACCAGTTCTCATCTTTCACTTCTTCTTGAAACATTTATTGTGTGACAGCTGCTACAACACCTCCTTCATTCAAGTCTGTTCTCATCTTGAGAGGAAACATTCTATTTATTGTCATATGCACTTTTGTAATGAGTTGTCTACTTGGAGTTTTATCCATGATTGTGTACACATCATATTTTAAAAACTCATTGTATCCCTTTTGCACAAGTTGTCCAATGCTTAGAACGTTACATTTCAAACTAGGGACATAATAGACATCTGGCATGGATTTATTCTCTCCTTTATTTGTGAGAACATTTACTCTCCCTTTTCCCATGACAAAGACTTTGCTATCAGTCCCCAATGTCACTTCAGATTTTACACTTTCATCTAGATTGGAAAATATTGCTATGTTTCCAGTCATATGGTTACTACACCTTGAATATAAGAACACTATACATTCTTGTTTATCTTGTGCTACATTACAATATAAAAACATATCTTCATGGTTTTTCTTTTCTTTTGTAACATTTACGCTTTGTTTCCTACCCATGTCAATTTTCTTCTTTCTACATTCTTTTTAATAATGACCATACGTTTTTCAATATTGACATTGGATATGATTTATCATACCTCTATCCTTGTGCTTGATTCTGGCTTGAGCCTTGGCTTGGATTGTGATTTCTTCTCCTTCCACTTCTTCTTGCATGGCTTCCTCTTCCACCTTTGTGTGGCCTTCTTCCTCTTCCTCATTAGTTTGAACTTCCTCAACCTCTACCGTGACCAAAAGAAATTTGTGTCTTAAATGAATTCTCCAATGAGGATTTTGTTGTCTATTCAGTCTATGCTCATGAGACATCAATGATGCATGAAGCTCATCCACTGAAAACTACGAGAGATCATTTGTCTCTTCTATGGCCACAACTATGGCATAAAACCTTGATGGTAAACTTCTTAAGACTTTCTCAACTATTATCCTTTCGTCAAGCATCTCTCCATGAGACCTGATTTGGGTAACCAACCCAATCACATTTTTAAAGGATGAGTCTATATTATCAGACTCTTTCATACAAAGAGTTTCCAAATCTCTTCTTAGCATTTGAAGTTTTTTTATCTTCACCTTTGCCATGCCTTGATAGGTTGTCTGTAGGGTATACCATGCCTCCTTGGACTTCGTTGAAGCTGCAACCCTTGGAAAATACTCTCATGTACTGCTTCAAAAATATAGAAGAGGGCTTTGCAGTCCTTCTTATTATTATTTCTCAATAAATCTCTTTCTTTTTGTGTCAAATAATTAAGTGTTGTTGCATCTGTTGGTTCTTGGAAGCCATTTTCCACTAGCTCCAAAATATCTTGCGAAGCAAATAGGGTCTTCATTGTAATGGCCCCATAATCATAATTCTTCCCATTGAACTGTGGTATTTGAGGATTAGTCAGGCTTGTGCGTGATGCTGCCATCTTGACTGTATATGAAAAACCTTCTCACTGTTGGAGAATCCACTTCTCAAAACAACCTTTCAACTTCTTCAGTAAAGAGCTCATTCTTTCACTAAGAGCCTAAACCTCTCCACTATAATGTTAGAAATTCTGGTATGCTCTGATGCTATGTCAATAACATACATGAAACAGAGAAGCATAAAAAGTTTACACAAAATGAGGAATTCAAATCAATGACAACACAAAATGCACACAGAGAGAAGAAAACAGAGAAAAAAATTGTATCATATTCTTTTGCTTCTGCAACATTCTAGTTCTTACATATCTTTCTGAACATATGAAAACATATTACTTAATACAAAATGGCAGAGCGATAAAATTGAGTGCTAATTCAATGCTTTACCGGATGGTACCTACAAAATTTTCCTTCTGTCATGTTCTACAAATTCTTCATAAAAACAGCACAGAGAATGTTGTATGCGAGACTTGAAATTATTTATGTTTCGGCTTTGAAACCATATCGCATCCCTTCCCTCATCGCACTTTTCTTTTTGGGGATTTCAACTTTTAATTGGGCACATACAGGAAAAACTTAAGTTCTTCTGATTGTGATGTGTGATGGCATTATCGCATTGCAACGGAAAACAAATATCATTCCACGACTTATCGAAAATGTAAGATGTTGTGATTGAGATGTGAGATGATGATGTCGCATTGCACCATCGCAATGGTTTCAGATGAAGCATAAAAAGTAAGGGTTAAAGTTTGAGAAGCGCGATATGCGATGCGATGCTAAACAATGGGAAGTGTGAAAAGTGAAAAGATAAGGAATAAGTGAAATACAAAGGTTTGCATGCAGTTCTGGTAATGCAGTAAGGTATGATGGGTTCCACCAAATCGCATTGGCAGAAACTTAAGTTTCGGCGAAAGATTAAGAGGTAAACCTTAAAACTTGTGGGCTGCAATGTGCGAGAAAAAAGGTAGTTGAGTACAGTGGGTAAAGAATTAATGCAAAGTGATGGATTGACTCTTTATTTCTGAGCATTTACCGAATTGTGTGAAAACTTCTGTGGATTTGAATCCTGGGCTTTTTCCTTCCCTACAACAAAAATTCAATGTAAGTATGGGTTGCTGCTAGTTTATTCATGGCAGTGGTTGGGAGTATTTCCAAAACAATTTACCCCACCTGATTTTATTAGTTAGTTCCATTACACATGGTGTCGCTCGATCTCTAATTGCCCACTACCTCATCATTCCACATGTCGACTAATTCATATTTTGTGGAGTTCGAGTTCTCTGTAGACTGTCACAAAAACTGAAGTGTTATGCTTTAGGTTTTTTTATAAAATGATGTGATAAAAATATTCATGTTCATATATATTTAATTGTAATTTTAATATATAAATATGAATTACTTGAATATATGATATAATTACAATTAAATATTACATAGTCTATTTTACACAATTACATTTACCAATGTGGTTTATATACATGCATATATGAATCATGTCTACCACAGTTACCTGTGTGGTTAATATACTCATATAGACTTATATCAACAAAATTTATAATTATTAATAACTATATAAATAATAAAAACCAAATTATTATATATTTATGATTATTATATTTATATTATATTATATATTATATATTAAAATAATATTAAATTACTATATAATATTCTATTAATACACTACAAGTAATATTTCAATCGATAATAAAATTTAATTATAACATATTATAGTTAGATATGAATTAATGTCGTTGACTAGAAAGCATCATTTGTATTTTTTTTATACACAATCGGTTGCTATTAGTATTCAAAAAAGGGGGAGACAAAGCTCCGGTGTTACAAGATGCGATACATAGGGAGCAATAAAGGGTGTGGCAATGGGAACTGCTACAACCCTTTTGCTTCTAACTTTCCTAAATATCTGAAAAACAGAAGGTGCGTAGATTTGAATGAACTGAAACAGTAATAAGATAAATTTGCAAGACATGCTTAGTCTATATTTATATGGATGATCTGGCGAGTAGTGGAGTCTTTAGGGTTGGCATCTGTGCCCAGATTTCTTAAATTTGTAGAGTTGGAACTAGGTGCACTATTCTTTTCCAACATATAGTTCAGGATTTGAATTGATTCTTGAGCGTGAGCGCATTTGTTGGAGAGCTCATTGAACTGTTCCTGAAGAGAGGAGACCCTTTGGTGGAATAAATTGAGATCGACTTCATGCTTCTCATCAACCATCTTAGCCTGGTATTGAAGTTTATCATCCAGGATCTTCTGATGGGCTCAGATTTGTTTCAGTTCCACTTGGAGGTCTACACAATGTAAACAATCTTCACTCCTTACCATTCTGGGCAAAAAATACAAGTCCAATATTCAAGAACTATAATTGAGTGTAAGGATGGTTGGAGCGTTGCTTCAGGCTACTGCGGTCGAAACTGGGGAAAAGGGAGATAATGAGACAAACACAGGAATAATATGGGAAGCTCGATGCTAAGAAGGGAAAGAGAACAATGCGCACCAGCTGAGGATCGAAACCGTGGATAGATGGAACAGTAGTTTGGACCAGGGAATAAGGGAAACAGAGCTCCACGACAGAACAACTTGAGGAGGAGAGTGATTGCCAAGAAGGGAAGGTGGGCACATAAGAAGGGAGAGTCGAGTATGGGAAGGTGATGCAGGCTGAGGAAATAGTCATGGGATTGTTGAGGATATTGACACAAGAAGGATCAAGAAGGACAGAATCCTCTATTGGGGGTTTCATGTAAGGATAATGTAGATTCATGGTAGGAGGATTGGGATTTCAAATAATTGTGGAGGAGATAACATTTGGACCATGTACAGGATCAGATGGCATGAGAATCCACCTCCGACTTGAGGTTGTGATGGAATAGGCATGCCATATCCAAGGTGGATAGATTCCTCTGCTAGGGATCCGATAAAGATTGTGCAGATTCATGGTAGATGGATTTGAGATTCGACATAATTGTAGGAGATGCACCCTATGGTTCTGTTGGCACGAAGGTCCGCCTCCTTGTTTCGATTGCAAAAAATATGGTAGAAGCTGATAACTTTCATATTAACAATAAGAGATTGACATCTGCTGGTGATTTTTTTAAGCACCACATTGGATGCCAAGTGATTATGGATCATCATACTGATAATAATAGTCGAATCACCAAAGATCATGGTGTTGGTTATACCAAGGTTTTGCAATTGGGATATACCTTGGAACAAGGCAAGATCTTCGGCCTTGTTATTGGAAAGAGAACCTAGTCCCCATTCAAAAGAAGATATAATGGCACCATATTCATTATGAATGATACCACCTGCCCCAGCCACTCCCAAATTGGACTTAGACATGCCATCGAAGAATAGGGAAGGCCTATTGCAACTTTTTAACCAAGTGATAAAATCCTCCTGACTTAGTCGAATTTTCGACCTAATATTTGGGATGTGCCATTGATTGATGATGGTGCTACTGTGCTTGATGCTATTATTTTTGTCCCACAGGTAGCCTATAAAGTTTCGTTCTTCAACACAGAGGTCCTTATAATCAATTTTGTTTGCTTGACTCTTAGTTTAAATAGTTTTGAGAGTAAGGCTCCAAGCCTTACTACAAAGCTTCCTGAAATTGGTTCCTTCATCTTTGAAAACTTTTCGATTTCGAGCCAGCCATATATTCCAGAGAGCTCTGTAGGGGAGAGCAACCCAAACTCTTTTGGCTAAAATATTCTTTTTACGTTTCCAAGGGTAGCTTCTCTTCCATAAGTTCAAGGCTTCTGCAATGGAGCTATGTGAGCTCCATGGGAGATGGGAGTTAGGAGTGAGCTCCTTCCAACAGCAGGTGGCAACAGGAAATTCAATAAAGAGATGTTGAATGGTTTCTTTAGCAGCATGGCAATTTGGGCATCAAGAAGGTCCAATCACAACTTGTTTTTTTAAATTGTCTGAGGTTAAGGTTTTCCCTTTAAGAAAATTCCATATGAAGAATTTTATCTTGGGGAGGGCCTCAGATCTCTAAGTTACCTTCTAGGTTGACCATATAGGGGTGGGATATTCCTTATTGCAAAGGTTTTGATAAGCATTTTTAATAGTGTAAGTCAATCCTGAGGGATCCCAATGAAATTCATCCTCATTTTCTTGTTTAATAGGAGCAATGCCATGGAGATGAGCTTCGAGGGCTACAAGACGCGCCTCTAAATAAGCAAGGACTTCAGGAAATTTCCACCCGGTCCATAGCAGAAATTGAGCATCCTAATTAGAGATATGATTTAAACTATGTAGCCCCATGTTACTGAGATAGGTTAAAATATGGTGAGTTCCCTGATTGCTGTTGATGGGGGAATGCCCCATAATTCTATCCACCCCAATGCTGATATTGCTACCACCCTTGGGCACTTTGGAAATATTTTGCGCAAGAAAAGGAATATCTTTTTTACATAGACCCCAGATTTTGGAACAAGCTTTGTTGGGGATAGCTTGGTCAAGAAGGTGCTTCCTGGAAGTATTGAGATATTTAATTTCCAAAGCACTCTTCCACCAAGCAGGCTTACCACTGATAAGTATCAAAACAATCTTCCCACAAAAATCCACATTTAGAAGCTTCGGAGAGCGAACTCCCAATCCACCATGCTCCTGATCTTGGATGACCTGTCTCCAGTTTATGAGATTGTATTTTATTTTTTCACTTTTCACCCCTTGCCAGAGAAAGTGTCCAATGATAGCCTCCACTTTATGGTGGAATATGGCAGGGGCTTGGAGAAGGGTAAATTGGTATAAAGGCAAGGAAGAGAGACTAGATTTGAGGAGGATGAGGTGGCCTACAGGATTGAGCCAAGAAGAGCCCCAATGCTACACTTTTCTTTTCATTTTGTCTATGATAATGTCCCATACTTCAGGCTTTAGAGGACCTGTGCTCACACGCATGCCCAGATAAGAAAAATGCCCCCATTCCAACTTGCAAGGGACCCCAAATTTGTTGGAAATGCTGTGAAAAGATTGAGATGAAGCATTCCATCCATAAATACAAATTTTAAGATGATTAATCATGTATCTGGAGTAGCTCATGAATTTATCCAAGAGGGTTTTGAAACGTTGAGAAATGATGTTGGAAGCACCTCCCATTAGTAGAGTATCATCTGTGAAATGAGAGTGGTTCATGTTTTTGACTCCATTGCCAAAATTAATGCCAGTGATGAGCCCAACTTGACGCTTGTGGTCCAAGGCCTTGCTGAAGGATTCAGCCATCAAAATGAAAAGGTAAGGAGATAGGGGACAACCTTGTCTTAATCCACGAGATGATTGAAATGAAGGGGCTGGCCTACCATTGATGAGGGGAGAGATCCACAGGCCAGAGATGTATGCTTTAACAAGATCAATAAAGGAGGGGCCAAATCCCATTTTTTTAAGGATAGCAAGAAGGAATGAGTGTCTAACCCAGTCGAATGCATTGGCCAAATCAAGCTTTAGGATAAAGCCTTTTTCTTTGTGAGAGAGACTAGAATGGATTGCCTCTTGAAGCCTCCTTGGTTCTTAGAAATGAGAGTATGAAGATGGGGTTTAAGGTGCATTGCAAGAATTTTTGTCAGAATTTTATAAGAGGAATTACAAAGAGAAATGGGCAGAAATCTGGAGAAGGATGGGGGCCAATTTTCTTTGGGAATGAGGGCGAGGTGGGTGGCCTTGGTATAGCTACCAATTTTTCTCTTAAGCTGGGCCCATTATATCATTTTGACTAGATCTTTTTTAATTATTCCCCAATATGTCCTGTAAAAACCAATAGAAAATCCATGTGGGCCTGGAGCTTTTTCTGGCTGTAGGGTCCATATCGCTCTTTGGATCTCTGCTTCTTCAATTTTCTTGTTGAGCAAATTGTTAGTTTCCTCATTGACCACAGTGGGAAGGTACTGGAGGAAGTCAGAATAGTCCTCATCGCCTCTCACCTCAATAAGAAGATCTTGAAAGTGTTCAAAGGTAGATTTTTTTATTGCTTCTTGATCAGAATGGAGGTGGCCTTCTGCATCTGTAATGGAATTTATATTGTTCCGAATTTTCCTAACAGTGGCATGTTTTTGGAAAAAAGCAGAACTTTTGTCACGTCCTTGCAGCCAAAGATGTCTCGATTTAATGCGCCATTTTTTATCCTCCTCTCTATTGCCATGGAAAATCTAGTAGTATAGATCGTTTTCAAGTGCAAGATGTTCATGGATGAGCCCAGTTTTTTCAATTTTTTCTTGGACGCCTTCCAATCTACTCTTTATATCTAATTGAATCCTCTCTGGTTCTTTATAATGGAATTTCACCCATTCCCTAAGAGTGATTTTAGTCTTCTTCAACTTGTTCTCCCATATGAATACAGTTGATCCTTCTATATGTTGGCTCCAAGTATACCGAACAATTTGATTGGCTTCGGAAATATTGTTCCATATTGGACTGTATTTAAATGGAATAGGCCCTAAAGGGAATTTCTCTTAGAATGTGAGCATGATTTTGTAATGATGAGAAGTAGAAAAGGGAAGCACGAAGGCAGAAGTCGTAGAGTAAGATGAAAGGAAGGAAATATCCATGAGAATTCAGTATAGCCTCTCCATGATATTTTCCTTCCCAATTCTTCGATTAATCCATGTGAACTTGTGATTTTTAAGAACAATATCCACCAATTCGTGCTCTTGCATGATGCCTTCAAGCTGAGCCCTGAATGGATCTTGAGTGAAACATCATGCTCTATTTTAATTGGAATGAAGTATGAGATTAAAATCTCCTCCTATTAATATATTACTGTTCTATTCTTAATCAATATCTGCCTTGATAGAATTCCAACACTTCTCTTTATCTTTGTAGTGATTTGGGGCGTAAACATTGTAAATGGAAATTTTTTTGTTGTCTCTGAAGTTCTCTAATATAACTTTGATCCATTTCTAATTGATTATGTTGTCTTTAAGTCTCCATACAATATGATTCTAATGGGTAACTAAACTCCCATAAGCCCCTCTTGATTCAAAGAGAAGGCCTTCATACTGCTTGAATTTATCAATTATTCCTTTCATTTCTAGTCTTTCTTGCTTAGTTTCTTGCAAGAGAAGGATTTATGGTTTCTCATGATTTATCAGATCTTTGAGGGAAGCAATTTTGGAGGGGTGCCCTAATCCCCTACTATTCCAAGAAAGGAATTTCATCATTGAGTGAAGGTGGTGTAAATGGTTGCTCACCCTCCTTGTTCCTTAAGCCCCGCCTCCTTGCTCTTTGGCCCAAAATGTAGGTTTCTATGGGGTTTTGGGTACCCATTGCAAAATTGTTTTACACATTTTCATCCCTTTGCTGCTTAATGGATCTCCTTATTGACCCTTTCTTTTTATGTGGTTCAAGGTTTGCACCATGCTCTTTCAAAGAGTTCCTAGTTGCTCCAGTGGAGTGGGGGTCATGAGCAGAAGGAGGATCCTGTAGGTTAGGGGAGGAGCAATGGGCTTCACATTGAGAGAGAGGGATGGAGAGCGGAGGGTCATCATCGAGAGGAAAAATGGAGGAAAAACAATCGAAGTCTGGGGTCCATTTGTTGAGATTTAGACCTCTAGATTCCATGAAATCAGGCCCATTCCTAAAGCTTAAATCTTTGTCTTCTTTGGATTTGAAGTGAAAATTAAAATACCCTTTTCCACAAAAATGAATGGAGATTTTGCCATTAATTTTATCAGTCTAGTTTCTCTCAACCCATCATTGCACCATCTTCGGAGAGGGCCAAAGCCTAGTAAATTTTCCAATTAGTCCTTTTTCATCCAGAGAGAGAGAGGCCATGTGAGGAAGAGATGGTGGAAGAATGACATCCTACAGACCATCGAGTTTCTTCACAGATTTAGAGATTGTCAGGCGAGGACGCTGAGGTGGCAGAGTTTTAACAAGGGCGGGAAACGCCAATTGAATAGCGGCAGCCTCCGGGGTAGAGTCCATAGGGGCCATGCTAGCAAAAGAAGGGGAGCAGGGGACGAGGGCACTGGCTCAGCTGTAGTGCGTCCTAGGTCATCCCTGTTCGTAGCAGCAGCGAAAAAAAAATCTGAAAGTGTCATTTGTATTTAGTATTGATAAATACATATTAATACATATTAATAAAAATAATATATTTAAAATAATAATAATAATAATTTTTAATTAATATTAATTAATATTTAATGTTTAATCTTTTTTAATATCATTTAATTTTGAATTGTTTAATGTAATTTAAATATTTAATACTATTATTAAGTGATAATAGTAGTAATATTAATTAACAATAATAATCTTAATAACAATACTTATTTAGTACTAACAGTAACTATTTTAGTAAATGTGGTTCGTATAGGCATAAGACTTCATTTGTATTTATGACACAAGGCATTGATGATAATAGTAATAATAATAATATTTAAAAACAAACATATTAAATAAGAATAATAATAATTTATTATTTCATTTTTTATAAAATGTAAATAATTAATAACTTATTTTATTTCAAAAAATAATTAATTTTTAATATTGTTTTTAGAAAAATATAAATATTTTTATTTTATTCTATTTTATAATTTAAATCAATTTATGTTAATAAAAATCAAAAAATTGACCATGGTTGACCATGGTTGAATAAGGTTGACCATGATTGATAGTAGTTAGTTAATATTAAACCCAAGGGACTAATATTATAAATCCAAGGTATATAAACCTTAAGATAAATATCATAAACGGTAAAATAAACCTGGTTGACCATTGTTGATTTTCATATTGAGACAATCCTAGTGAGAATGTGACGTTGGACCATGGTTAACCACGCTTGACCATGAATGATTTTCAAATCGAGAGTATTTGTCAGGATATGACATTGGACCATGTTTTATTCTCATATTGAGACAATATTTGTCACAATGCGACATTGGACCATGGTTGACCGTGATTGAATTTATAAAACATGAAAGACAATGTTTGACCATAGTTTACCATGATTGATATTATAAGCTCAAGGGAATAAAAAACCCTTGGGATTAATACTAAAATCCCAAGGACTCTAAAGCTCAGAGAATAATATTACACCCTAGGAATTTGAACCCTTAGATCAATAAACCCAAGGGAATGATATTATAAATTGAAGGGAATAATGAACCCAATAGACAAAAATTATAAACATAAGGTATAAAAAAATAACATAAATAGTATAAACCATAAAATAATCATGGTTAACCATGGTTTACCATGTTGATCTCTATATTGAGACAATCATTGTCATAATGCAACGTTGGACCATCGTTAACCATGGTTGACCATGATTGATTTTTGCATCGAGTAAATGTTTGTGAGAACACAACGTTGGACCATGGTTGCCCATTGTTGATTTCCATATTGAGATAATCTTTCTCACAATGTGACATTGGACCATGGTAAAGTAAGGGGACTATATACCTAAGGGAATAATATTAAACCCTACGAATATGTACCCTTAGATCAATAAACCCAAGGGTTTGATATTATAGACCCAAGGGAATAATAAAACTAAGGGATAAAAAATTATAAACCAACCTATAGAAACCCTAACGTAAATATTATAAACAAAAAAATAAACATGGTTGACCATGGCTTATTTCCATATTGAGACAATATTTGTCACAATGCGATGTTGCACCATGGTTGAGCATGGTTTGTTTTCATATATAGACAATATTTGTGAGAATGTGATGTTGAACCATGGTTGACCATGGTTGATTTCCATATTGAGACAGTCTTTTTCACAATAATAAATTCGACCATGGTAAACCAAAGGGACTATAAACCTAAGGGAATAATACTAAACCCGAGGAATATGAACCCTTAGATCAATAAACCCAAGGGATTAATATTATAAACCCGAGGGAATAATAAACCCAAGTTATTTAAACTCTAACATAAATATTATAAACCCTAAAATAAAAATTTTTGACCATGGTTAACTATGGTTGATTTCCATATTGAGACAATCCTTATCACAATAAGACGTTGGACCATTGTTGACCATCACTAAATTTCATATCGAGAAAATATTTATCAGAACACGATGTTGGACCATAATCAACCATGGTTGATTTCCATATTGAGATGGTCTTTGTCACAATGCAACATTTGGCCATGGTTGGCTATGATTCACAATGATTGACCATGATTAATATTATAAATCGAAGGGATTGATATTATGAAGCTAATAGAAAAATAAAACAATGGGATTAATACTAAAATCCTAAGGGATTATGAACCTAAAAGAATGATATTAAACCCAAAGGACTAATATTATAAAACTAAGGTATATAAACCCTAAGATAAATTTTCTAACCACTAAAATAAACATGGTTGTTTTTAAGGTGAGACAAACCTTGCCACAATGTGAAATTGAACCATGGTTGACATTCCCTATGACTGATGATGGTTGACCATGATTGATATTATAAACCTGAGGGAATAATAAACCAAATGGATTGATATTATAAACCCAGAGGAATAATAAACCTAAGAGATTCATACTAAAACCCTAAGGGATTATGAGCCCGAGGGAATAATATTAAACCCAAGGGACTAATATTAAAAACCCCAAGGTATATAAACCCTATGAAATATTATAAACACTAAAATAAACATGGTTTACCAAGATTGACCATGATTGTAAACACTAAAATAAACATGCTTTACCATGGTTGATTTCCATATAGAGACAATATTTGACACAATGCGACATTGGACCATGGCTGACCATTTGTAACCATGGTTTATTTTCATGTGAAGACAATGTTTGTGGGAATGTGACGTTCGACCATAGTTGACCACGATTGACCGTGTTTGGTTCTATAAAACATGGTAGACCATGTTCTACAATTCCAACCTTAGTATAGAAGTTAATACACACACACACACACACACACACACACACACACACACACACACACATATATATATGTATGTGTATATATATATATATATATATATATATATATATCTATATATATATATATATATATATATATATATATATATATATATATATATATACACATACATATATATATATATATATATATATATATATATATATATATATATATATATATATATATATATATATATATATATGGTTGACCATTTGTAACCATGGTTGATTTTCATGTCAAGTCGTCTTTGTGGGAATGCGACGTTCGACCATAGTTGACCACGATAGACCATGTTTGGTTCTATAAAACATGGTAGACCATGTTCTACAATTCCAACCTTAAGTGAAGAAGTTAATATACATAGATACATACATACATAGATATATATATATATATATATATATATATATATATATATATATATATATACATGTATATATATATATATATACATGTATGTATATATACATGTATGTATATATACATATGTATATATATACATATGTGTATATATACATACGTATATATATATATATGTATATACATATATATATATATATATATATATATATATATATATATATATATATATATATAGCAAAGGACCAAACCTTCTAACAACTAAACCACCGTATCATAATATTCTTTACTTATAGTTTGATTCATGTCTTATCTCATGAAAGACTATCCACGTCATGATGTGAATGCAAAACTCACTTTCATCATTTTATGGGACTCCCACGCATAATTCTTCCAAGGAGAGTTATAGATAAAGTTGATCCATATAATTCATTATATATATATATATATATATATATATATATATAGCAAAGGACCAAAGCTTCTAACAACTAAACCACCATATAATAAGATTATATATATATATATATCTGTGTGTGTGTATAGAAAAGGACCAAACCTTCTAACAACTAAACCATCGTATCATAAGACTCTTTACTTATAGTTTGATTCATATCTTATCTCATGAAAGACTATCCATGTCATGATGTGAATGAAAAACTCAGTTTCATCATTTTATGGGACTCCCACGCATAATTCTTCCAGGGAGAGTTATACATAAAGTTGATCCATCTAATTCAATATATATATATATATATATATATATATATATATATATATATATATATATATATAGCAAAGGACCAAAGATTCTAACAACTAAACCACCGTATAATAAGATTCTTTACTTATAGTTTGCTTCATGACTTATCTCATGAAAGACTATCCATTCCATGATGTGAATGAAAAACTCACTTTCATCATTTTATGGGACTCCCAAGCATAATTCTTCCAAGGAGAGTTATAGATAAAGTTGATCCATAAAATCCATTTTAGGATAAATATTAGAATAACTACATAATACATTTGATTGGCGAACATTAATAGGTATAATGTGGTTGGTAAATATTAATAGGTATTGCTACTTTGTCATAATAAGCATGCACATATATACATAATTTTATTATTTTATATATATATATATATATATATATATATATTACTATTTTATTATTAATTTATTTTATATAAAGTTTTTTAATATTATTTTTTTTTAATTAATTAATTTATTTTATTTTTGGTAGGTTCTACATTGGCGAGGCTATATCATGGTCATTTTGAAGAATAACTATTGAATAAGGCAAGAAATGGAACCTGTGACTTAACATCTACGAGTTCCTTAACAAATCACCCGATCACCATCTATCCAGGACCCATGAATTAATCAATTTTATTAGAAAAAAATAAAAATGATAATTACTTTCAAAATAAACCTACGATTGAAATAAATTTCTAACATTGAGTTTAAAACCCTTGATATAAAATAAAACTATAAACTAAATATATTTTTTTTTCCAAGAAAAAATCAAAATTTGTATGCATATAAAGAAAAAGGTTACATCTTATATGTCATAGCATTCCATAAGGACCTTGTCCTCCATAGGGAGCAAGGAGTGAAAACCAACAGTCCCTCACCCAAGGGAGAAAAAACAAATTGTAGAACGAGGACCGCCTAGTAGGCCATTTTTAGATAAAAACTTCTAAAAAAGGTGTATGAGAAAAAACAAATGAGCAAGTCAGCTAAATGGGCCTCCAATCAAGGAGAAACACCCGAAATATAGTGACAATGGCATATAACCACAAAAATATGGCCGCTCTAGAAAGGAGAAAACAACCAAAAACAACCTAAAATTATAGTATAGTAAAGTTTATATAAGGGTCCCAAAAACTTCAATGTTGATGAAAGTTTTTAGAAACTGTCATACAATATATACATCAAGTCCAGGAGATATTACAATGCGGGAGTAAATTTAAAAATATGAAAGATGAAGTGATAATTGTATGACGATGAGAGGCCCTCCATTCGTATAGTCTGGTATCCAACACACGGACAACCAAATGATTTTCTTCTTCTATCGCCCATGAGGCCTCAATCTATCTAAGACCGATCTTAGACAAATCGTCAACATATTGGTTCTTTTCCCTATAAATATGGAAAATAGAAATCCATATAAACTATGTTTTAATGACTGAATCTCATGAAGAATTGGAAATAATAAATAATTTTGACATCTCTAAGAGTTGTTAAACCATTTTGTGGCATTCAAAGAGTCCCCAAAGATTTGAATCGAGGTGATGCCCAAATGGATAAGCTAGCAGATCAAGGGTTTTAATGTTTGAAGCTCTGCAAAATTATTAGTCCCCGCTCCAAGACCCACAGAGCCTACATAAGCGCAACGCATATTTTTTTGAATAACCATGCCCACCCCCGAGACACCATGAGTAGTAGCTCCATCAAATTATTCCTAGGGGATATAGGGATTAACGACTTCATTCAGCACCTGCCTAGGACGAATGGATGAGGTGGATGAAGCGGGGGCTGAGAAAATAGCTGCAAATTCACTTTCCATTAAAGCTAGAGAAGAAGGAATATCTTTAAACACACTTTTTTTCCTGGACAACGAGATTCCCCATGAGATGATGAGCGGAATACATTTTTGGTTCTGATATTTACACTTTTCCCATCGATCTTTCCATGCCTTGCTACAGTTTTTCCCCTTCCAGGAGGACTCAACATCACATAGAGTAAGGGTATACTCCCAGACCTTCTTAGTGAAAGGGCAAGAGATAAATAAATGATCAATAGTTTCCTCAGCCTTGTTCCGAAGAAAACACCACCTAGGACCTGAGAGGAAATGTTTTTGGTGGGTGTCCCATTTCGGGACTTTCCAACGAAGAATTTTCTACAAGAAAATCTTAGATTTTGCAGGGTACCTAAGTTCCCATAAATCCTTATACCACCATTCTTTTATACCTCTCTCCCTGGAGGCCATAATGCGGGCATAACTGACTTTAGGGGAGTAAAAGCTAGATTTAGAGTGAACCCAAATGGCAGTGCCAACTGAATCATTTAAATGAACTCTAGTATTTTCCAGCTCATGAATATTGGCCTGCCATTCCTGAAGCCACTAGTTTTCCAGTCCAATATCATCCACATGTTTCCACGCCTCAGCCCAAATGGTAAAGCAAACTGGATATTTTATCTGATCAAGAGTACAAATTCCTTTAAGACTAAGCGAATCCCTTAGGCCTACAGAGAGAGTGAAATTTGCATTACATCCCACCCAATGGTGCAGACCAATCCTGCATCATTCTCCATTTCCAATATTCCAGGAGAAACCGTGACCCACCACATCAAAAAATTGAGTTATTGCTTTCCAAATGGTGGAAATTTTTTTTGTTTCTGTTTCTAGGGACCTAATCCAGTCATCCAGGGGAATGGGGTAAAAATATTTTCGTCTGACAACTAAAGTCCATAAATTATTTTTAGTTAGCACCCTCCAAACATATTTTCTTTCAGCGCCGAGCAAAAATGGTTGATATGTTTGATACCCCATCCCCCCTGCTCTTTTGGTTTTTCAATCTTTTCCCAAGCCACCCAAGGTAAGATTTTGTTATCTTCCTTTCCTAACCATAAGAAGTTGTTGCAGATACTCCTGATTTTATTGATTATGCCAATAGGAACCCAAGCCAAAGTGGCCCAATAAACAGGGATGGCCATTAAAACAGACTTTATTTGTACCAATCTCCCCGCCCTAGAGAGCCACTTATGACTCAAAAAATTTATTCTTTTATAATTTTTTGAGACCAACCAGTACCAATCTTATTTGTAGTAACAATCAAGTTTTAACAACAATACCAGATACTTAATACAATTCCCCAAAGGATCCTGATTGAAGAGAAGAAGACTGAGAGTCCATAAAATATCTGAAATTGGAGATGCCCTAATGGGCAAGAGATGACTTTTGATTACTGATGGAAAAACCTCTCACCTTTATAAGAAGATTAAAATTGTATTTTAGGGTGTTAACTTCATGTCGATTCCCATTGTTGAATAATAATATATTATCCACAAAAAGGAGGTGGGAAATGTAAATATTTGTAGCCACTTCAATGCCCCCAAAGTCCCCATCTCTCTAGGCCTAGTGGATGAGTTGACTGAGACCTTCGATAGTAAAGAGGAAAAGTAAATGAGACAAAGGACATCCATGTCTCAAACCTCTTTGGTTTGAAAATAATTGTGAGGTTGCTCCATTAATAAGAAAAACAAAAGTTATATTAGTAATACAACTCATAACCCAATTAATAAAAGCAATAGGGAATCCCAGGTGACTCATTAGAAGTCTTAGATAGAGCTGATTTATCCTTTCATTAACCTTGGATAGATCAATCTTAAAAACCATGCATCTTTTGTGAGATAATTTGATAATATAGAGAGTCTCCTGAGCCACCGCAATGGCTTCATGAATTTTCATGTCATCCAGGAAACTAAATTTTTATTTAGATATGGAGCACTATAATACAAGATTTAAGCTATTGGATATGGTTTTATCAATGACTTTGCAGATGCAATTACATAGGGAGATAGGGCGAAAATCATCGAAAGATGATAGGGAGTCATTTTTAGGAATGAGGGCCATGAAAGTAGATTTGAGGACATCATGAATGTATCCTTGACAGTGGGACTCATTCACCACTTCGGTAATGGATTCCCGCATTAGATCGAAGAAGTGTTGGAAGAATTCAGCATTCCAACCATCTGGTCTACGAATTTTGTCTGCTCGCATAACTTCTATAATATGTTCAATCTTCTTTTTTTCCACCGGAGCAAGACGAGGATTATTTTCCTCCTCATCAGCATAACAAGGAAAAATTTGAGCAACCTAAATGATTTCCCTGATATTAACCCCTTCCCAGGCTGAATATAGGCCCTTGAAATTATTTCGCCCCATGGAGCAAAGCTATTTGAAGGTATTTGCCTTAACCCACTCTGAATTTTCCATTTCCTAAATGGTATTAGTGTTCTTTTGCCCATTTGCATAGTTGTGGATTTTTTTTTAATTTCATCTCTTGTAGCAAGCCAAATGGCTCGGCTTCTTAATCTCCATTATTATTCTTTATCACAAAGTATTCTCTTTTTCATAGATTCTAACTCTTTTATCTTATTCCCAGCTTCATCATCCACGAATCCCCCCTCTCGATCACTGTATAAGGAACCCAAAGACTCATTAATATCCTTTATTAATTCTGAATCTTTTAGGGCCTTTTCTTTAGCCCATAGAATAGTGGATTTTTTAATATTTTTCATGTTATCAATAAATTCTTGTGCATAGGAGTGGCCCTCTTTAATCTAGATGGGGCTCTAATTTTCAACCACCAATTGGTGGTATTCTGCCTCTTTAAGGTATCAATTATTGAATTTGAAAGGTACAGGAGGCTTTTTATGTGGACCAAATAGGTCTAAAAGAATAGGGGAATGGTCAGACACCACCACCACCCCCCCCCCCCCCCGATCTAATCCATTTCCGAAATATAGTAGTATTGTTTTAAAAATCATTACTTAAAAGGAGCCGATCAGTGTTTTAGCAATTTTCACCTCCCCCACCCGGTTGTTCCTCTATGTGGGGCCTAATTTTGTAAGGTTGGGGTCAATCAAATTTCTTTCCCGCAACTTCTTCATATTCTAGTCAGCACGAGCATTTGAACCCCAGGTTTCTGATCGGCCCAGAGAGAAATTTAAACCCCCCACCACAATCAAAATTTGTGCCAGCCATAAAGGATTTACCCAAAAGCTTATTCCAGAAGGTAACTCTATCCACACAAGGGCCATAGATGTTGATCACAGAGAAAATATTTCCTAGTTCCATTGAGAAAGCCTCCACTCGAATCAATGATTCTAATGTCCAGCTATTAATCAGACTGACTAAATTATTCGTTAACCCGGTCGTTAGCCCACCAGAACAACCTCTAACATCGGATGTGGCAAAATACCAACATGGGAGGATAGAATAAAGGAATTGGGAGATCTCATCAGTGATGCCCAGAGTTTCTTGAAGCAGTACTACATCCAGATGAAACTAATTTACAAGGCTTTTAAAAGCTAGTATTTTAGGTTCACTAGATAAACCCCTACAATTGTAAGATAGCATAATATTTTTGAAACATGCTCTCAGGAAACCACTTCTCTAAGCGCCCATTTAAGGGATAATTGCCTACGACTAAAAATATCTATAATGGCCTTTAATTTAGCTTTGGATAAATTTGACTTCCTACCACTGAGTTTTTTAACTTTCTCAATACTGGGCACTTTCCCCAATCCCCCAAATAGTTCCTTGTCCGCTAATTTCTTTTCTCTGGGCCTCAAGTTATAAGGGACAATATCAATGGATATTTTAGGAATAGTAGTGATGATGTTGTCCATTTCCAAGGATATGTTTCTAACAGAGAGAGATGGGATTGATTCAAGCTTGGAGGGACTAGGTTTCTTTATACAATTGAACAAAAGATTGAAAGAGTTTAAAATAGGACAGGAGGGGAAAGGGGAAGTACCCAATAAATATGATGCAGGATTAGCAGGGGTAGCCATCAATTTCTCCTGCACCATGTCCCTCTCATTCTCCAGGGCAGCCTCAACTCTTCGAGTCCTATTCTCATCCATCGGCTCTTTGACCACTGGAGTAGGAGCGGCCTCCATGCCTTCCTAGTCCCAAATCGATGTCTAATGTTGATCATGCTGGTGGACTTGTTCCTCTCACTCCCTAATTTCTATATCAATTTCCTCCTCTGGACCCATAACCTCCTGTCTAGACCTTATTAACTGAATGTTTCCCATTATTTTTGTGGATTATTTTAAAGGCCAATGGGCAGTCCCTGGCTAGGTGAACCAATTTGTGACATTTATGGTAGCAAAAGGGGATATGTTCATAATCGATCGCCTACTCATGAATGTGTCCATCCATGTTTAGGATTATTTTTTCAATCACCCCTTCCTTGGGACCAACCTTAACAGACTTCTTGCCTTATTCCTGGAACTAGATTCCAAGAAGGACATATTGGCTTTAAGGAAAGTCTCCAATTTTTTTCCGATCGCCCTAAAAACTTCCCATGAACCAGAAATGAGGCAGAAGTGCCTAGAGTCTAACCCTCACCATAATCTCATCCACTCTTTCCCTGTTTGCATCAAATCAAGGGGACCATCTCTTAAAATAATTGGACTGATACTGAAACCCCATTAACAAGCAAGGACCCATTCCAGAGTGGCATAATTTTTAAAAGTCACCAAGAACCACCCTTTGTTTAAAGTAATAACCTCAACATCCCTATCCAGCAGATAAAGTTTTTCCGCTGGCCCTTCCCACCAAGATAAACTTAGATTTTTCCATCACGTTATCATAATTTAGGTCAACCCCAATGACCAAATTCAGGCACTCAAAAATATCCTTTATATTTTTACCTTTCTTCCTCTTGCTTCTAGCCTACCCATCAAAATTTATAGAGAATTTGGATGATATTCCACCACCACCAGAAGACACTCCCATATTCTGGATGTCTTCATTTCCCAACTAACCCAAACAAAACCCCAAACCATCCAGACAGTGACTGTGTTTCGAACAAACCTGAGGCGGGGCGTCGTCAACCCGCATCCAAAGACGAGGGTTTCCATTCCAAAAATTGTCGACCTCTTTCTCACTAAAAAGTCCCATGAACCCCTGTAAACCCCCACTCAGACCACCCAGGGTAAAACTGCCAAGACCCCACAGGTGCCCCAGTCCGACCTTTTGAGGTCCTCCGCCCCTGAATCTGTCATTACCCCTACCACTAAAGGAGTACGCAAGCCCAACTTCACATTGACATTAATATCATTTTCAGATGTGTCGCGCAGCTTAAACATGAAGATTCCAAAGTCCCTATGCCACTGAAAGCATTGAAAGAAAATTTTCCTTCAACCCCCACCCCGATGACGATATCCTCCAACCCACTAGAATGAATATGTGCATGGGAAACCCCAGGGCTCAAGTGAGCAAAAGAATAAACCAAGGGTATGCGAGAGGTTTCTGTATTTTCCCCCAATCCTAAGGGCTTGTGTTGAGAGACAATGCCAACCCTATCTAAGGATCAAGGCTAAGAAGAGGTGAGCTCAACTCCCTTTAGGGATGAAAAACCAACCACTGGGTTCCATTTATATTTCTCCTCCCCAACCTTTGCCTTATGTGACCAAGACAAAAAGGAGACCTTAGCCAAGTTATAACTCATCTATTCCAAACCCCAAATTGACAGTATATCCTCAGCCTTTGGTTCCAGATCAATAAATTCCTTTTCTTGACCCATAGTAAAAAAGAAAGAGTAAAAAACCCTTCCCCAAGCACTAACAATGGGGACCTCAGTGAAAACTGACTAGAAATTCACAATGGAAGACTCGGAGGACCAAATATAAGGGAATAGAGAAAAATAAATTTGACAAAAAACTTGGAGGTTAATGGCACCACAATGGCACCTCACTTGGACACACCAATTTCCAGGAAAATGACCATAAGGAAAAAGACAACACAGGAGGCAAGCTCCATAAAACAGTGTATAAAAAACCTAAAAAATGCGAGGGTAAGTGAGAAATGGCTCTGGAGAGTACTAACAACCACCATAAGAATTTTGCTCACCCCAAGAATGAAGGAAACACATAAAAACCCTGACACCACAGCAGAGGGAGTCCCTAAACAAATATTTCACACCTTTCCCAAAGATAAATGGAGGAAACACGAACCTTTTTGTGAATAGGATAGAGAAGATTCGACCACCTTCAAGCCTCAAAACTGCGAGCACAAAAAAGACCAAGAGGAAACCCATCACGAGTAAAACAAAGGGTTAAATTAATCATGACAAGGCCAAAGGTAAATCCAAGTGGTGACCCACTCCAATGAAAAACATGCCATCCTGACATCTCTGACCCACTTTTCAGCCCCACAAGCATTCGCCATGCATGGAGCCAAGAGGTTGCCTACTATTGTGCCGATGAATTCACCAATGGGAGCAAGACCCTGTTGAAACTATGGTTCCCCCATTTTCCTCCTGGTTCCACCTCAGCATCCTTCCATCAAAACTAAATATTTTTTATGAATGAAACTAATACCATATATATAAGGGATGGCGATGATGATTAATATTCATTAATATCACATATGGTGTATTGAACTTGAGTAAGATGAGGGAATATTCAGAATTCTTTAAATTGTATTTCTATACTAAAAAAAATTAGGAAAATCATTTTATAATCACTATAGTTTATTTTAGATAAATATTTGTGATTTTTTTCAAAATTTTAATATTTATGATTTGTTTTTGTCTCATTTTTCTTTGATTCCCAATTTTTGGTTCAATTGGTTTAATGATTGGTCAAATTCCAATAACATTGGTTCATTTTACATTCTAAATTTTCAGCTTTAACTTTTGGGTATTGAGTCTAGATACCTATGACCTCACTCATTACTATTTTTTGTTAGTACATACTATTTTTCTTAGTACTAATTAAATTTTAGAATAAGGAATAATAAACGTAAATCAATGTATACAATATTTTGTTGTTCCTATTTCATTGAATAATTTATGATGTATGAATTAATGTATTTCATTATTAAATTTGAATTTGAATCATGTTTATAGGAGACATATATAGACTTGCCCAATCCCCATCAATTTCCTTAAAATTTTGGAATACTCTTGTGCGTGTCCCCATAAACTTGGTGAAACATTGGTGGAATGTCTCAATTTCCTTGGTTGGTACATATTTAACTTTCTATAATATAAGCTCACTATATTAATTCCAATGAGACATATTTTTAACACATTCACCAATCCCAAAAAATAGCTATTCTAATAATTGATTTTGTAACTATCAAATCAATCACAAATTATATTTGATGTTCCATGCCCTCCATATATAAGAATTATGAAATCAACTGGTGAACATAGGATTAACAATGTTACATTGGTTAAATAGATTCATATTAATATAATTGTATGATTAAATTAATTTTTCAAAGTAATGCATTTCAAAGTTCCTTACAGCACTTTGTTTTAGCTATATTGTTATTTTTTTTTCCTAAAGTGAAATATACCATTATACTCATTATTATACTATTTTATATTATCTCACTTTTCTTTTGGTATCTTGATTTTTTGTATTTGTTTTCTTATCAAATGTATAATTTTATTTTACACAATGTTTCTTGGATTATAATATGTTATTCTTGTCCCTGATCGATTTTGTATTTCAAAAAATCTCACTCCCCATTATTCCTAGCTATTATAATTTTTGGAGTGGCGCCACAAGCCATGTCATAGCCCTACAACTAAGAGTGTGCTTAAGACAACCCTTCATACCTATCTAACTGGGGTCTAACTATCTCCATTATTGAGCCGAGAGGCTCATTCTACAATCTAGTATGAGGGTTATGTGTAAGTATGTCACGTACCCAAAAAATAATATAAATAATTTTCACTAATGTTGGCCAAAACAAAAAAAAAATAACCATATAAATAAACAATTAAAAATGGATTAGTACAACAATTAGTTGATATTTCGCTCTCATTCTACTTAGTTCGTTGATATTTCACTAAATAAAATATATATAATTTCATGTAATGTAATTAGAAGTAAAATATTAACTTCATAAATATCTATATATATATATAAATCTTAAAAGAAAATATTTTAATGTCATATAGAATAAGATATCACATGTGAGTTATGAGTAAAATATTTTATTATGACTTAATATTAATGTTGGAAATATTGTCATTGATAGCAAAGGAGCACAAAGGAGTAGCCTTATACCATTAGCAAAGGCGCCAAAGAAACAAAGGTAACAAAGGTAGCTAAGAATAAAAGGTAGAAAATAAGAGACGCAAGAGATGAGAGGAAGAGGCCAATTAAACAAAGAAGATTAGGCCAAGAGAGAGAGGTAAAAGCCGAGAGACAGAGAGGGCTTTGTAGGAAGAGAAGGCCATGCAAAGAGAGCATTAGACAAGGCTAAGTTGTAAGCATATAAACTTATATGCAGGTTGAAAGGAATAAATTCTGAATTCTGGCTTTAATAAGTATGAAAAGGTGTATGTCAAGTGTGAAAACTTGGGATGAGATTCAATAATAAAGACAAGATCATGAGAGATTCAATTTGAAGAATACAGAACAAGCTCAGGAGGAGTCATGTGGAGGAACCGGTGCTGCAGAGTGGTGACAGTACAATCAAACAGAAATCAACTAAGGCAGAGAACACTTCGAATATTTCCAAAGAAGGTGAACGGAGGATACTTAGGATTAGATCATAGAAGTGAAGGTGAGATATGAACATTTAAGATGACTTCGCAAGTTAAGTTGGTTGCGATGCGATGCGATGACGGGTGACCATGTGTCAACATTGTGCATTAACACACATCACAGATTTTAGAAGTTACCATTAAAAGTTCACATGATATGGTAAGTTTCTTGTGATGCGATGAGGGGCGACCATGTACCAGCATTGCATTAGCGCACATTGCATATTTTAGAGTTTGTCGTTAATATTTTGCATGGTATGGTAAGTTGTTTGCAATGCAATTCGAGAATGATGGAAGGATGCAATGCGATGAGGGAGGAGCCATGTGTCAGCACTGCGCACTAGTGAACATCGTAGATTATATGGTTTGGCATTATTGATAAGAGTTAAACTTGTGGGTGAGAGATTGCAATAAGACAAAGAGGTATAGCAAGACCGTTAGATCTGGTGAAGATCTACGGTGGAGATTATAGCGCAACTTCACATCGACGAAATGATAAGTTTGATGTTAAGGTTGTTTGGTAAGTTTACCGAAATGTGATGTGTTGTGATTGGTTCAAGGTACTATGGGACACTCCAGCAGGAAGTTTTGCATGTATGCAAGAGATTTAGTTTTATGTGTAGTCTGGATTAAAGTAGTGTTGTTTGATCACTAATGTATGTATGTTGTTTTTAACTCCGAAGTTGTATTCCGCTGTGTGTAAAAGGTGAGTTACATGGATGATAACCCACAAATTTGCAGGTTTGATTAAAGAAGCTGGTGAAGATGAAAAGTTTCATGGAGATGTAGCTGTGTGTTAAAATAAAAGGCTGAAGGTAGAATAAAAGGCTCGATTAACACAAGAAAAGACTGAACACAGCAAGAAAAGGCCCAGGTAAGAAAAAGGACCCGGAGCTCATGCAGAACAGTCCAACAACATTGGTCGAGTCGGGCAAAAAGGCAGTCATGAAGCACAGTTAGAATATAACTGCAAAAACATAAAAGACAAAGGGACAACAAGCAGAAGAGGAAAAACACACAGCAAATCCAAGAAGTTTAAAGGGATGCGTGAAATATTTGATTGTAACTGTAAATGTATTAATTATTTATATTATTTGTGATGCAAAGGAAAGTCTCCAAGGCAAATAAAAACTACAATTTAATACTAAAATGAGTGTATATATTTTTGTAACATCCTAAATATGTTGAGTGAGTAAATGAGTGTGTGGAAGGCAAAATTCATGCATGTTCACTTCATACTCCCATATATAATGCAAAAAGCCATGAACTGATATCTATAAATGATGTCACTGTAATACACATAGAGAGTTTAGAGAGTGTAATAATGAGGGAGAGCAGATAGAGATGTTGTTCAAACCAAGAGGTGATATGAAGCAGATTTGAAGGCTGGTAGGACAACATTGAAGAAGGAGAAAAAGAGAGCTGATATCTAGGTAAATCAACATATGATTTTATTGTACTCTGAGGGAGTTGGTTCTTCCATATCAATTTGTGGCTTGAAAGATGTCCAATTGTAGCTGGTTGAGGTAGGAGCCTCCTATGGGTTGTAGCCTGCAAAAAATACATGGGAGTTGGAGCTTCCTTGCAAGTTGTAGCTTGCAGAATTTGGGGTAGTAGCCTCCTGTAGGTTGGAGCCTACAGAAAATTAGTTGTGAGAGGTAGTTGGAGCTTGCCTTTGCATCACAACAATAATAAGATGTGGTTTTCTCCCTTTATGGGTTTCCTCTTATATATTTTGTCTATGTGCTTGATGATTAAGTGTTAATTTGATGTTTTAATCTCTTTAATTACTTGTTGTCTACACATTATGTTTTTTGATCCATTATGTATTGTGCTACTTATGAAATGAAGGTGTAAATGAGTTGAATGAAAAGTTGTAAATGTCCATGAATGTATTAAACTGATTAAACCCCCTCTCAGCTTAACTAAGGTTTCATCAATTGGTATCATAGACAGTTCCTTTTGTATCTATTTAACAACTGGAAGGAGATCCTAGGTCCCCAAAATGGCTAGCCTAGAAGGATGCTTAAAAAATAAAGCCCCATTGTTTACTGGCACAACTATGCTTTTGTGGAAAATAAGAATGAGGACATACATAATGTGGAAGAATGATATGCTCCAAAGGATATTGACATAGAAAAAGAAGCTAAACAAAATTTCATAGCAAATGCAAAAGCCATGAATGAAATTTTGAGAGGTCCGTGTGAGTCAAAATTTATCAAAATAATGCACAGTGTGATAGCCAAAGAAATCTTGGATAAATTAGAAAATATCCATAAGGGAGATAAAAAGGTGAAGATGGCCAAACTGAAAGCCTATAGAGCTCAATTTGAAAATGTAAAAATGAATGAAGATGAAGATGTATCTAGTTTCTTTTTAAAGGTTGTGGAAGTGGTGAATAACATGAAATATTTAAGAAAAACCATTAAGGAATATGTAATTGTACAAAATATATTTACATCTTTACCATCTAGGTTTAACCCTAAGTTTTCTGCCATAGAAGAAACAAAAAACTGGGAAACATTGACCATGAACCAATTTCTTGGAAACTTGACAGCCTATGAGATGAGACTTCCAAAGGGGAAGTCAAATGTGAGGCAAGCAGCCTTTAAGGCAGATAAGTGTAGAGAAGATAAGGAAGGTACATGCTCCTGCTCTGATGAATAAGAGGCCAAATTTTACATAAGACTAGAGAAAGGCACAAGTATGTATAAAGGTAAACTTCCATTTAAGTGCATTAACTGTGGAAGAGTGGGGCACTATGCATCTAAATGTCCTCATAAGAAAATAGAGAATCAGTCAAGAGAGAAAGAGAAAACGAGTTTCAGCAATAGAACAAATTTAATAGAATAGCATTCTATGCCCAACAAGACAACAGTGCATCTAAGAGCTCAGATGAATCCCCCAATGAAGAAGGAACATCATAATTCATTTTGATGGCTAAGGAAGAGCCCGAGGAATATCTCTGGGAATTTGAAGAAGAAGGTGAGGTAGACCTTGAGGAGGAGCTAATTAGTGCCCTAGAGGAAATAGAAAGAATGAAACTTAGAGTAAGAAAAAAAATGAGAATCTTATGAAATTTGCAAAGACAGAACTAGATTCAGAAGATCTTATTAAATTGAAGATTGAACTAGAAGAATCAAGTAAAATAGAGGATATTCTGAGAAGAGAAATAAAGGAGAAAAATCAGGAGCGAGAAAAACTGGAAGAAGAAGTGGTAAGCCTGATGAAGAAATTAGAAAAGGCTAAAATTGAATTAACTATTAACATTTCTCAAATGAAAAGCTATGGACATTTGAACAAAATTCTAACTGCTCAAGAATCAAGGAAAATAGAGGATATTCTGAGAAGAGAAATAAAGGAGAAAAATCAGGAGCGAGAAAAACTAGAAGAAGAAGTGGTAAGCCTAATGAACAAATTAGAAAAGGCCCAAATTGAATTAGCTATGAATATTTCTCAAATGAAAAGCTCTGGACATTTGAACAAAATTCTAAGTGCTCAAAGACCTCCTCATATAAAGGCTGGGATAGGCTATGAAAGAGAAACCAACAAATATAAGGAAAAATATAACAATAATATCATTTTTGTAAATGCTGTAAAGGATAATAAAACAACAAAAAGGGGATCCAAAAAATTAGAAACCAAGAAAACCATGTTATATAATCAAACAAATAGAAAAAAGCAACAACTTCAAGTGACAAAAAAAGAAATTAGGAAACAGTCAATTGCAAGAGACTCATACGTCCCTAAGGATGAATTAAAAAAATTCAGAAGATGTCAAGGGAGGTTCCTTCCCCCTATGAGAAGCGTCACTTACTTTTCCTGCCACAAACTTGGACATATTGCAACATTTTGTAAGACAAAGAAAATCCATTCCAATCAGCAAAAGGTGCAACAAACGAAAATACTACCTCCAACAACTCTGTCTACTAGAGACAGATACTACTTCCATGGGTATTGTTTTTGTTTCAAAGGGTTCGGCCATAAATCCATGAAGTGTAGAGAATATAGAGAGAGACTGAAGTATGGAAACTCAAGTGGAATTAAGAACAATGATGGATTCACTCGTGTACACAATCTATTCAAAAATACAATCAAATGTTTTAGCTGGCATAAAAATGGGCACAAGTCTAACGAATGTCCTCTCAAAGACTATGATCCATCTCCTCAGAAAGGTTATAGAGAAAACAACTGCATGCAATGGAAAAGGAAAATAAATAGATTTGATCTGGTTCTAACTTCTCAAGATCAGAACAATCAATGGTATGTGGACAGTGGGTGCTTAAGACATATGACTAGAGACCAAAGAAATTTTTCCACTTTTTATGAAATGAAATCTGGGAATGTAACATTTAGCAATGATAAAGTAGGGAAAATGAAGGGAAAAGGCACAGTCAGCCTGAATAATGAGAGAGGAGAGGCTCAGGATGTACTGTTTGTAGACGACCTAAAAGAGAATCTGCTAAGTGTTAGTGAAATATGTGATAAAGGTTGTGAGGTCCTTTTCAGAGCCCAATATTATGAAGTAAGGTCAATCACCACAGGAAGTACCTTGGTCAAAGGTGTTCAAATAGAGATTAATGTTTATATATTAGAAGAAAAGAATGAAGCATACCACATCAACAAACTTGACGAATCTTGGCTATGCATAGAAGATTGGGACATCTAAATTTTTACCGCATCATCAAACTGAGAAAAAAGGAAGTTGTCAAAGATTTTCCTACAATAAAGAAGCCACCAAATACCATGTGTAACTCCTTCCAACTTGGAAAACAAGCTCACACAAGCTAAAGACCAACTATCCATAAGTAAGCCTCTTCAGCTTATACACATGGACCTGTGCAGACCTTCAAGAACAAATGCACCAAGTGGAGAATCATATTTCATGTTGATAATCAATTATTTTTCCAGATTAACATGGGTGGAATTTCTCAGATACAAATCCAAAGAATTTGAGAAATTTAAGATATTCAAGGCACTGGTAGAAAATCAAACTAGATGTAAACTAAAATGCATCAGATCAGACAGAGGAGGTGAATTCACAGACGATGATTTTGAAGACCTATGCAATGAATGTGGGATTAAGCAACAATTTACAGTTTCAGGTACACCTCAACATAATGGAGTGGCAGAGAGATAAAACATATCATTACAATAGATTTCTAGAGTAATGATTCAAGAAATAAACATTACACAAACCTATTGGGCAAAAGAAGTACACACAACTGTCCATATTCTCAACAAATCTCATCTCAAACCAAATTGTGACAAGACTCCATATGAATTATGGCATGAGAAATAGGCATCAATCAAGCACTTTAGAGTCTTTGGAAACAAATGTTTCATCATGAATAATGATGAAATTTTTTTGAACTATGATGCAATTGTTGATGAAGAAATATTTGTGGGATATGCATCCAAGAATAAGGGATATAGGTGCTATAGTAAAATACTACATAAAATAGTGGAAATAATTGATGTGTAATTCGACGAAGGTCTATGAGACAAAACTAGAAGCACAAACTGTGCCAATCCTCCAGATGATTATGAAGATGAGAATCAATAAAATGAAGAACTAAGTAAGGCAACAGAAGATACAAAAATAAACTCAAAAGGACCCTTGAGACACACTCAGAAGAACCATCCTGAATATCAAACCATTGGAGACAAGAGTGCAGGAGTCCAAACTAGAATACAACTAGCTGAGCAGACCGAGGAAGTGTACCTAGCCATGTTGTCGCAGATAGAACCGAAGAATTTCGATGAAGCCAACAAAGACAAAAATTAGGTAAATGCGACAAATGAAGAATTAGACCAAGTTGAGAAGAACAAGACTGAGGAGTTAATGCCAAGACCTAATGGGAAAAATTTCATTGGCACAAAGTGGATATTCAAGAATAATATGAATGAACAAGGTCAGGTAATCAGAAATAAAGCCAGACTTGTATGCAAGGGATACTCTCAAATCGAAGGACTAGACTATGATGACAATTTTTCCTCTGTAGCAAGAATGGAAGCAATTAGAATGTTTTTGGCTTTTGCATGCTATCATGATTTCAAGATATATCAAATGGATGTGAATTTTTCCTTCTTGAATGGAGATCTAGAGGAAGAATTCTACATGGAACAACCTAAAGGATTTTCCTTAGCAAATAAAAATGAATATTTTTGTAGATTAAATAAAGCCCTATATGGTCTCAAACAAGCACCACATGCATGGTATTCTAGGCTGGACAAGTAATTTCAAAAACAAGGTTTCAAGGAGGGAGGAGTAGAAAGAAATCTATATATAAAGGCTGATGAAAATGAACTCTTAATTGTAGTAGTATATGTAGATGACATCATGTTTGGTAGCAACAAGGATGAGTTAGTAAAAGGATTTTTAGAAGGGATGAAGTCAGAATTAGATATGTCTATGATTTGAGAGCTTACCTACTACCTAGGACTTTAAATTCTACAAAAGAACAAAGGCATATTAATTTCACAAGAAAAATACCTAAGAGATATGTTAAAAATATTTCAAATGGAAGACTACAAAGATGTGTCAACTCCCATGATCATTAGATGAAAGTTATGTGTTGATGATGGATCAGCAGATGTAGATCAATGACTTTACAGATCTATGATAGGAAGTCTGATATACCTAACTGCATCTATATCAGACATTATGTTGGTAGTAGGACTTGTGGCAAGATATGAAGCAGCACAAAAACATAATCACTTGCTAGAAATCAAGAGGATATTTAGATGCCTGCAAGGAACCTCACATTATGGCCTATGGTATCCAAAAACCAAAGACTTCACATTGGCAGCATATGCAGATGCAGATTGGGCCATCTGTGTGGATGACAGGAAAAGCACAAGTGGAGGTGAATTTTATTTCAGATAAAGTCTGGTGGCATGGTCAAGAAAAAAGTAAACATCTGTCTCTCTATCTACTGCAGAAGCGGAATACATAGCAACAACATCTTGTTGCACACAAGTAATGTGGATGAAACAAACTCTCCAAGACATGAAGGTAAGCATCACTGAAACTATCTCTATCAAATGTGAAAATACAAGTGAAATAAGTATATCAAAAAACCCAATACTTGATTCAAAAACCAAGCACATCCCAATAAAGTACCACTTCCTCAGAGAACAAGTAGCAGAGAAAATAGTAAAGATGGAGTATGTATCAACAAAGGAAAAAAAGATAGACATATTCACAAAACCTCTTCCTAGAGAACCAATCAAATATCTAAGAGACAAACTAGGGGTAGTGTCTGCAAATGATACTCTCTAATATGATCAAAAATAAATAAATAAATAAAATGATGATGGAAATACACCAGCAAAGGCTACAATATAAGGAACATAATCAATGCAGTAGACAAGTAGTAGTAAGTATCAGACAATAAGGCATCATTCCAGGGGGAGATCAGCCCATAAATGTTGTCACAGAAGAGCTATAGCTATGAAGATGGAAAATATCTTCAAAGGATCATTACACTATATGTCTTTCTGCAAAGTGTTAATAATGAAACAAAATGATTTTAAGAAGGGTGAATATGAGAAATGGTTATCATGATTATATCATTACATCATTCATCAACTGGTATTTGGAGAAAGTAGCTTACCTCTCAGTAGAATATAGTGTTATTAGTGGAGCAGTGGTATGGTACAGGTCCTCAAGATCGGAGTAATATGACAGAAGTACATTAAAATTCTAGCACATATCACCTTTGTCAAGCAGTAATGGATATAAGTAAGGGATATCACCTCCATTCATGCAATCCCAATAACTTTTCAAAGTGTTCTCCCAATAACTATTATACACCAGCCTCGAGCAGCAAAGTATAAAGTCAGAATAAGAAGGCATATACACAAATTAGAGAGAAATAATGCAAGGATAGAAACTACACTGGGAAATGTAAAACCATTTTCCATTCATGTGAAAAGGGGAGGAAAGGCAAGCAAAAGAAGAAAGACTCTTCTGAAAAGAAAGAAAAGGAAGAAAGACACCTCTCAGAATGAAAGTCGAAGGAAGTCTTGGAGGAAGTGTTTCCATTAATGCCAAAGGGGGGGTTGTTGAAAATATTGTCATTGATGGAAAAGGAGCACAAATGAGCAGCATTAGACCATCAAAAAAGGCACCAAAGCAGCAAAGACAGAAAAGACATATAAGAAGAAAAGGCAGAAAGGGAAGTTAAGGTATAAAAAGAGAGAGGCGAGAGCCGAGAAGAAGAGGCCAATTAAAAAAAGAAGATTATGCCAAGAGAGGGAGCCGAGAGTCGAAAGATAGAAAGGGATCTGTAGGAAAAGGATTCCATGCGAAGAGATCATTAGCCAAAGCTAAGTTGTAAGAAAATAAACTTATGTGCAGGATGAAAGGAATAAATTATGAATTTTGGCTTTAATTAGTATAAAAAGGTGTATGTCGAGTGTGAAAATTCAAGATGAGATTCAATAACAAAGACAAGCTCAGGAGAGATTCGTGTTGAAGAATACAGAACAAGCTACGGAGGAGTAGCATGGAGGAACCTGTGTTGCAGAGCGGCCAGTATAATCAAACAAAATCGACTAAGGCAGAGAAAAATTAGAATATTTCCAAAGAAGGTGAATAGATGGTCAGGATTAGATCGCAGAAGTGAAGGCAAGAGATGAACGGTTAAGATTACTTCGAAAGTTATCTTGGTTGCGATGCGATGTAATGAGGGGAAACCACATGTCAGCATTGCGCATTAACGCACATCGTAGATTTTAGAAGTTACTGTTAAGAGTTCGCATGTTATGGTATTTTTTTTTGCAATGCAATGCGACGAGGGGTGACCATGTGTCAGCATTGTGCATTAGCGCACATTGCGAATTTTAGAGGTTACCGTTAAGATTTCGCATGGTATGGTATGTTTTTTGTGATGAGATTCGGGAAGGATGGAAGGATACGATGAGATGAGGGAGGAGCCACGTGTCAGCACTACGCACTAGCGCACATCGCAAATTATATGGTTTAGCGTTATCGATAAGAGTTAAACTTGTGGGCGAGCAATTGCGATAATACAAAGAAGTATAGAAATACCGTTAGATCTAGTGAAGATCTAAGATGGAGATTATAATGCAACTTCGCATCGGTGAAATGATAAGTTCGTTGTTAAGGTTGTTTGGTAAGTTTGCCGAAATTCGATGTGTTGTGATTGGTTCAAGGTACTGTGGGACCATCTAGTGAGAGGTTCCATGTGTATGCAAGATATTTGGGTTTATGTGTAGTCTGGTTTAAAGTAGCGATGTTTGATTACTAATGTATGTGTGTTTTATTTAACTTCGAAGTTGTATTCCGCTGTGTATAAAAGGAGATTTATGTGGACCTTAACCCACAAATCTGTGGGTTTGGTTAAAGAAGCTGACCAAGATGAAAAGTGTCATGGCGATGTGGTTGTGTGTTAAAAGAAAAGGGTGAACGTAGAAAAAAACGCTCGGGTAACAAAAGAAAATATTTAACACAAAAAGAAAATGCTTAGCTAACAAAAGAAAATATTGAACACAACAAGAAAAGGCTCACGCAAGAAAAACAATCTGGAGCTCGTGTAGAATAGTACAACAACATGGTTCGATTCGGGCGAAAAGGCAGTCATGCATCACAATTGGAATATAACTACAGAAACATAAAATACAAAGGGACAGCAAGCAGAAGAGGATAAACACACAACAAATCCAAGAAGTTTAATGGGCTGAGTGATATATTTGATTGTAATTGTAAATGTGTTAATTATTTTATATTGTTTGTGATGCAAATTCAAGTCTCCAAGGCAAAGTAAAATTCCAATTTAATACTGAAACGAGTGTATATATTTTTGTAACATCCCGAATATGTTGAGTTAGGAAATAAGTGAGTGGAAGGCAAGAATCATGCATGTTCACTTCATATTCCCAGATAGAATGCAAACAACCATGAATTGATATATATAAATGATGTTATTGTAATATCTATAGAGAGGTTAGAGAGTGGAATAATGAGAGAGAGCAGATAGAGATGTTGTGTAGACCAAGAGCTAATATGAAGTAGATTTGAAGTCCGGTAGGAGAGAATTGAAGAAGGAGAAAAATAGAGTTGATATCTAGGTAAATCAATGTATGATTTTATTGTAGTATGAGGGAGTTGGTGCTTTCATATCACGTTGTATCTTAATATATGTCCAGTTCTTACTAGTTGAGGTAGGAGCCTCTTGTGGGTTGTAGCCTACAGAAAATAGATTGGCGTTGGAGCTTCCTTGCAATTTGTAGCTTGCAGAATTTGGAGTAGTAGCCTCCTGTAGGTTGGAGCCTACAAAAAATAATTTGTGAGAGGGAGTTGGAGCTTGCATTTTCATCACAAAAATAATGAGATGTGGTTTTCTCCCTTTATGGGTTTCCACTTATATCTGTTGTCTATGTGCTTGATGAATAAGTGTCGATGTGATGTTTTAATATGCTTAATTACTTGTTCTCCACACATTATGTTTGTTTATCCATTATGTATTAAGTTGCTTATGAAATTAAGGTGCAAATGAGTTGAATGAAAAGTTTTAAATATCCATGAATGTATTAAACTGATTCACCCCCCTCTCAGTTTAACTAAGGGTTCATCAATTTGTATTTAAAAATATATTAATAATAAAAAATCTAATTTAGTGTGAGCTCATAAAATGTCTGAATACACATGTTATGTAATCTCTATAACATTCAAAAATAAAATTTAAACAATAAAAAATTACACATTATTTTTTACACTCTAAAATAAGTTTGCATGTAAAGAAATTTTATCTCTCCGCTCATATTAAATCTATGGTTAAGATGGATCTATGCTGATTGTAAATTAGCACGTGCATATGATCTATAAACAAATAAAAACATAAATGAAACAAATTAACACGTAAATTATGGATATACCTATCAAATTCATGAATACAAGAAATATAAATTAGTGCATGCATATGATTTATAGACAAATGAATAGGTAAATGATGGATAAACAAATCAAATTAATGAATACAAGAAATATAAATCAGCACGACATGCACTAAGGAGTGGTTACTTCATATAATGTAGGTTTACAAAAACATATAAATCAGCACAACATGCACTAAGGAGTGGTTACTTCATAAAATGTAGGTTTACAAAACGTTATAGTAATGCCAATCAGGTTAGATATAAGAACTTCGGAATCGGGATGTGAGTTGAGGTTGATTTAAATGAGGCACAAAGAGAGCGAGTGAGTTGAATCTTGGCTTGAGTGACGCAAAAGGATAAAGGTCAAACCTTTGATGCATTGTACAACACAAAATATAAGGTGGCACGATGCCTACTAAATCAACATTCTTCACATAGTGAGGACCACATAACAAAGAGGCATCATGCCACTCATCGTTATTGTAAATGATGACAAGTTTCTAATAAAGGGAAATGAACTAAATTTAGTCAAAATCCTCAAGAAATAGTTTTCACATTGAAGTATTTTCATTGCGCATTTCAATAAGACTCAATTAGCATTTCAATATATGAAAAACGTATATATATATATATATATTAAAAAATAACTCTAAACATAAGTATGTTTTTATATTCTAGCATAATAATATTAACTAGCATATTTTCAAAGTGGGTAAAGGGAACACTTAGAGAATAGAAAGTAGATATGTTGTAAAAGGAAAATATAATTTACCTCTTTTCATTTTAAGAGGAATAAGAGATAGCATATTTTCGAAGTCGGTGAAGGGAACGCTAAAAAAGCATAGAAGGGAACGCTCAAAAGCATAGAAAGTAGATATGTTGTAAAAGGAAAATATAATCTACCTTTCTTCATTTTAAGAGGCATAAGAGATACCATTGAGGTCTTATTTATAATTTTCAGGATTGTTAAGACACATTTAAGGAGCCTTTGATGGGACCAGTTTTGATTTATGGATTTTTTTTTTAATATCATTTATCTCTTTAGTTTTGTGTTTGGGAAACACAATTAAATTATAATATGTTCTAAAATATACTTCACTTTTATAGTTATTTTAATAAATTTTGTGGAAGAAATCTTAGTAATAAAACTGTTTAGGAACTAAAGCTTTTTTCCACAAATTATTGCTTCAATACCTTACTTGACCATAACATTTTAATGCGATTAAATTTATTGAATTCGTTAAATATTATTTATTTAATTAATTAATGTAATCCTTACTACACTCTATTTAAATTAATTTACAATATATTAGAACACAATAACATTTAGAGACTAACAATATTTAGGTGCCCAATACTTTTTAGCACTTTCCAATTATAATTTGTATTCATTGGAAAAACAATAAACATTTGTTCCTCACAAACTCATAGTTTGCCTCTCTTATAATTCAAACTTTGAATAGATAGTCAAACTTAAATTAGCCTTGACTTTGAATGAGTATCCAAAACTTATACTAGAATAGGTAGATGGACATTAAATTATCATTAATCGAAATCCTTTAGTTTAGGTCTTGCTTAAAAAATTAGGCCATGTAATTAAATGTTTTTTTGTTTGCAAAAATAAATTTTATGTTTAATTTTTAGAAAACTTCATCATAAAAAAATTTTGTTTGCCCTCATTTACCTTGGTTGGGCACTATGAAAACCAAACCAATGGAAATACCATAATTTATTTAGCATCCAAACATAGTGTCTTTGGTAGTTCAACAACAATGCAAAAATGTTATACTAAGGGCCTAAACACCAAGGTCTATCAACTATCTAACAAAAATAAATGTGATAGACAAGACTAAAAAAACTAGATTTATCAAAATAACTCTTTTAGATAGGTTAAACATCATGAGACATTGAATTCGAGAGGAAGGTGAGACTTGGGTATCAAAGCTCTTTTTATTTTTGCATCCACATTTTGTTTCTTACCATTGGTTAGGATTTCTCTAGTAGAGTATAAGAAGAATAACTCCATTTAAATCAATAGGCAAATACTTTGAATTCACCCTCCATTGTGATGATGATCAAAGTCAAACCACTAAATGTGAATATTTTCGTGGAATGTAAAAAATAGATACGTACAAAATTTATAAATGTGAGTTCATTGAATGTGGCAAGACAAAAATACTCAAAATATGACATAATAAAAATACTTCAAAGAAGAATGGGCTTTTCTATCTTGGAATTGGAAGGAATTCTCCAAATTGAATGGTGGGGATGTGTTCAATTACTATCATCCCTTTTAATCCACATTGTCTATATAATGTTAAAATCACAAGATGATTAAAACTACTCCAAATGTACCACCACCAATTTGCCACCAAAATACAAGGTTGTGATAGGGAATGAGACTAACTATGATAGAATGTAGATGTTTTGTATCGCCACAAGGATGGGTAGGCATATGATTTCTCCAACCTAGTTCTATATCACCACATTGGTCTTGGTGAATGGAAATTCAATAAAATGTTCCATGCACAAGATACAGTAAGTCGATTAGATGATAATACGGATTTGGTTGTGTACTTCAATGGAATAATTTATGCGTTGATAACACATAAGGTGTACACTAATTAGTTTGTGTGGGATTTGGTCCTTACCATGTCTAGGTTCAAACTTCATGGGGAGGTGTTGAGGATGAAAACCACCTTTGAGGAAATTAAACTATACAAATGGGAGTTAGCTTCTCATTGATAGGTAGTTCATTGTTCCATCTAATAAATGAGTTAACTGTGACCTAGGATAAGCCTATATATATATATATATATATATATATATATATATATATATGATCAATTGCAAGAGTGTTTTTTCCTTCTTTCTGAAAATTTGGATCAAACTATTCCATGTTTCACTATGATTGTAAAGATCCTTGATTTAAGTTGCTACCATTTTATTTTTTAATCTTTATTACTGTTTCTATTGATCTCCACCAATTCTCTCAAGGGATCAGAATGGGGATAGATAAATATACATGACCGAAACCTCTTCTTTTCTCAAAAATTGGCTCACTTTGTTTGGATAGATTTCATTTCTTCTAGAAAGGAAGAAAATTATATTGACTCATAAATCTACAAATGTCATATTCGTAATGAACTGTAGCAATGTAAATGACATTTTGTAATTCATTGACTAAAGCATTACTTGCATTTTGTTATTGAAAAGGGAAATGAGTTTATTTTTCACCAGGAAAGAATGAAAGCATAGACAAACCATTAAATTAAATTCCAGGAAAATTGTGTATATTTCAGCTCAAATTTGGCCATGAAAGTTTGCCACACATATCGATTCAAGAGACGGGGTGAGAATGGAAACAAAATTTATGCTTACTTTGTGCGAAATCAAATCATATCATTATATATATATATATATATATATATATATATATATATATATATATATATATATATTTGTGTGTGTGTGTGTGTGTGTGTGTGGAGTTCTTCTAGGGAGAAATAGCCTTAGTTTCCTGTGTGATTATCCGTGGTGATTACTTTGTGTGAAATCAAATCATATCATAATATATATATATATATATATATATATATATATATATATATATATATATATATATATATATATATATATATATATGTCTATATATGTGTGTGTGTGTGTGGATTTTTTCTAGGGAGAAATAGCCTTGGTTTCTTGTGTGATTATCCATGGTGCGAATATGTGGTCATGGGTTTTGAAAATTTACTTTTCCATGGTGGTAGACGAGACCACTACTATGGTTTTCATTTTGAGAGAGAGGGTGACAAGCGGTCCAGTTTGAAAGCCATTCATTGGTATTATTACCCATCCGCAACATATTTCCAAAATTCCCACAATCAACCATCCTACAAAATATTCTGAAAAACCTCTTCCTTAAAAAATGACTTCCACTAAATGTGGTTGATATATATATATATTTTTTTCAGCATGAAAAATACCCTGGCTTATATAATGTAACAGTACAAAACTTTGTTGCATGTAAATAAAAACCTTACATCATTCTTTTTGTTACTATGTCTTCATATCATCGACTTTACATTCAGAGTTATGATTCTATAAGAAATATAGACCCTCAGGCCCCATTAAAATTTGTCTTCATGAACCTATTTCCATATCAGCATTTTCAAAAAAAGAAATATTGACATTCGGATTAATGATTCTATCTAAAAATCGACCCTATTGCCTCTTTACAATTTCCATTTTTCCTTCATTAATATCATGTGTTTCAATAAACCTACAACCACATCAGCAAAAAGGAAAAATTACTTAACTAATAAAACATCCTTTTCATAACATATAGAAGAAAGATCCTCTAAAATCAAGAGAAACAGAGAGATCTCTACGGCCCTGTGTTGTAGCACCTTCCCATATCCAAAATAACAGTAAGATTTACCAGAATTTTTTTTTTCTGGATTACCATAGACCTGTAAGAAGAGACAAAAGGCAGTAAAGCCTGTGCACCCAGATAAGGTATTGATTTATGGAAAGAAAAAAAAACAAAACCCGAGACCTATCACTGTGAATTCAAAAAAAGAAAAGTTTACCAACAACCCCTTCACCATTTGCAATGACCAGCTCGTAATACATCTCCCCGTATAATCCACTCAGCCCTTTCTTGGATAGACTATCCACTTCATTATTCCTTTCTCTGTACATATGTGAAAAGGTGATGAACGAAAAAAAATTCTTCAGAGTGTGAATCCTTTCAAACCAGTGTGACAAACAGTTGTTGACAATGTTAGCCTTTTGATTCATATGGTCAATCAAAACCTTTGAGTCTCCAAAGACCTAGATTTTATCCAAATAAAGTTGACATGCAACCCAAAGAAGGCCCCATAAGGCAAGGCACTCAGCTTTCATATTAGTGCCAAATCCCCCATTCCAAAATATCTTATAATGGCATGTAGGGGAGATTAGAAGCCAAGCCCCGCAAACACAAGTGGAAAATTGTGAAGCACCATTGAAATATCCCGTAGGATATTGTATCCCATGTGGTCGATTCCTCCTTGATAAGTCTCCCAGAGGCTTCTGAATAATTTTTAAACCCTTGCAACTCCTTATTATCTTCTTTGTTGTCATCTCAGAACTGCAAATTTGTCCCTCAAACAATTTCCTGTTTCTACTTCCCCATATATACTAATGATATAATATCAGAATTTCCTTATACATCTTCCCTTTCCCCATCCACCATCTAGTGAAAACTTATGTTTACCTACAATTTGGTTTCTGGACATGCAAATATTCACATATTAAATGTGGTTGATATATACTATATCAATTATATGGCAACCATATTATCTAATATGATTGATATAACTCAATAAATATATATCAACCATATTAATAAGTATTAGATATATTGCATATATCACAAGTTTAAATTGTAATGGTGTACACTCAAAAGATAGTGGAACCAATGATTCTCTCTATTCATCAATGCACATTGTGTTTAAAATTTAAAAAATAATTAAATAAGGTAGTGAAGATAAAAAAGAATAAGCTTGAGATCTCATCGATATATCTTGTTATCCAATAAAGAATATTCCCTAGCCTAAAATTTCAACCATACATTTTATGGAAAATAAAAAATCATTTCAATTTTATTATACGATTTTCAATTAAAATCCAATTTTCTATTTATTCAAACTGTATTTTTAAAGTTAAACCATTTTTTTTTTTGTTAATTTAAATCATATAATTTGGTCGAATGATATTTATAATTTCAAAGGTTTTTTTAATTTTGGATAATATTTTATATAAAATTGATAAAACTTATATGTATGACTCCGAGTTGGGATAAATAATACTTCAGAGCCACGATATTAATCTTTGTATCTCTAGTTTGCAAGCGTATTAAACTTTTCCATTATCTACTAGCACCACAAATTTATCAGGATGGTCGTTTTCTTGCCGGAGTTTGGTAAAAATTTTAGGATTAACCTTGACTCGGGAATGAAAGTGTACAATTAATTTTTTAGGCACATGGTTTTGTGACTCGTGGTTTTATGTGAGTTTCAATTGGTTGGAATGAAGCCTATAAATAGGATTATTTGTCTCCATTCTATGTTTTTCAAGCACCAAGGTGCCAAGGGTTGAGGAGGGTCTCCCCAACTAGCGTGAGAGGCCAAGGGTTGAGCAGGGTCTCCTCAGTCAATGTTTGGGACCAAAGGTTTAGCAGGGTCTACCCAACAGACTTAGTGAGGATTTTGGCTAAATCTAACACAATCATATTAGGTTAGGTTTTTCCTGAGAGTTGGGGTTTTTCCAGGGTAATTCTTGGTGTTCTTATGTATGTGATTTCTTCTATTTTTGTTTGTGATTAATAATTTTATTGAAATTTTTGTGATGACCATGATAGAAAAAGGCCATCGCTTTGAGCATATGGAGGGCTTTTGTTTTCTGGGATTGAGGCGGAAGTCGCCTGAAAAGTACCTCGCATGCCTCTAATATAGCTCTACTGATCTTGCAATGGGAGATCAGCAGGTTCCTTACCGCGGGGACATTGAATGATTTTTTTTTACCCTTATTTTGGAGGTTTTATAAGAAAAAGGTAATAATAATACTAATAATGAAAATTTTCCCTTTCAGGAAACCAAGAATTTCTAAGAGGTGCACTGGTAAGACCACAGAGGGAGCTATAGAGAAAAATGACGATACATATAATAGTTTTCAATGGAAACAAAAATTGTCTGATATGGTGGCCCTTAGATCAATGATGAAGAAGTTTTTTCCGTAGCCGTAAGTCTAGGCTTTAGGGAGAAAATTTTGAAATTAGCAAGTGATTTGGTCAGAGATCACAAAGGACTATAATGGGATCTTCTCGCGAGTGGAATAAAAGGAAGCCATGCACATGAAATCCTATATGAGTTGAAAAAAATGAAAGGTGACATTACAGTCCATGTGTATAAATTAACTAATTCATGAACCATGTACCTAAAGATAACTCTTATAGAACCAACAGTTATAATGGCTAGTGACACCTGCAATCCAATAAGTGGGTTCTTTTTATATTGACATCAATGTGAGCATGTAGCACATGGATAAATGCACTGAAAAAGAATGAAAGAAGCAATGAACCAAGAATTATATTACTTATAATGGAGATGATATAAATAGGCATGTTGACTTCTCAAGTTCTAGGAACTTTAAGGTGGTTAAATCCATAGCAAATCCATGGTGAAGCTTAAGGGGGGATCTGTTGAAAATATGTTAAAGTTGGCTTGGGAAATATTTGTAACCAACAGATAGACATTTATTTGGTATCAAGTGGGAGATTTTTGTGTGTGAGACTAAATAAATAAATATAATAAAATCATAATGTAATATTATGACTTATTGAATCTTCTTGAAAAAATTTAGAGTCAGGGTTTTGGACCCATCATATCACATGATGTCAATAATATTTCTCTATATGATTGGATGAGATATTATACATATGTAATATTGATTAGACATTGTGCGTTGGGTAACAATACAAGAATATTGGAGATGAGTTGATGCTTGTATTCTCCCTCAAAATATATTTTATTGAGTCATGAAAGTGAACCTGCTCTTTTTTAGGAAGCATGTGAAAGACAAGAAAACATCAATTAGAAAAAATATATGCAGGAAGAGCTAAAATCCCTACATGATAATAAGACATGGGATTTAGTTGAAAGGAAAAAATGAATAAATCATTTAAAGAACAATTGGGTGTATCGAATAAAGCATGAAGGCAAGGAAAATCAACAATGATTTAAAGAAAGTCTATTGGTTAAAGGATTTTGGCAAGAAAAAGGTATTGATTCATAGAAATTTTCTCTCGAGTTGTCAAAATGTCATCAATACAAGCGGTACTTGGTATTGTGGTTGCTCTAGATTTAGAATTTTAGAAATTAGATGTCAAGATATCCTTCCTACATGGAAGTTTAGAAGAATAAATATATATGGAACAACCAAGAGAATTAATCAAACAATAATGGAGAAGGCAAGAAGCATGCTTTCAAATTTTGGTTTGCCTAAATACTTTTGAGCAGAGGTTGTCCAAAAAAGTTGCTATTTAATAAATCGACATCCCACAAGTTCATTATATGGTGCCATTCCTGAAAAGGTATGGGCTGGTAAAGATTTATGCTATGCTCATTTCAAAATATTTGGTTGGAATGAAGCCTATAAATAGGATTATTTGTCTCCATTGTATGTTTGACAAGCACCAAGGTGCCAAGGGTTGAGCAGGGTCTCCTTGACTAGTGTGAGAGGCCAAGGGTTGAGCAGGGTCTCCTGAGTCAAAGTATGTGACCAAGGGTTGAGCAAGGCCTCCCCAGAAGGCTTTGTCAAGGATTTCGCTAAATCTAATAGAATTCTATTAGGTTGGGTTCTCCCTGTGGTTGGTTTTTTCCCAGGGTAGTTCTTGGTGCTCTTATGTATGTGATTTCTCATATTTCTGTTCGTGATTAATATTTATATTTATCCTTTCCTTTAAACATAACATGGTATGAGAGTGAGTGTAATGAGTTTTGTTTTGTATATGGTTTTGTTGCTACCATGTAAAATTTAATTGTGGATAGATGTGCATATGAAGGTGGTGGATCAAAATTGATTTGGTTAGATCCAAATGTTAAAATGTTGGATCAACAAATAATTGGTCAAATATAGTGTGGATATATTCCTATGGGAGAGATCCAAGCTTGGGAAATCCATACAATTGTGCAGAAGAGGAGATTTTCATGTGAAGAAGTTTGATCTATTATGAAAAGTTCGATTGTGTGATATCTACGTGTAAAGAAGTCATATTAGGATAGATCTACATATAAGAGCATATGGTGGATGCATAGTTATTTTTTGGAGATTTCATACAAATAAGGTTAGCAGATTGACTATGATTTGGCAAAGAAGAATACCAAAAACTTTCTTTTTTCATCCTTGGTTGAGCTCTTTAGATCGTTATGGGTGAAAGGTGTGTGTGCCATCAAATATGAAAGTTACTAAGCCTACTCACCTTCACCTTTAGTGAGTTTGAACACTTTTAATTAATTTATATGAAGGTAATTGATAGGCATAATTTCATAGGAAAGGTATTTTTTTCTTGTAGGTCGAAGATTCAAATCATGTTGAGATTTTTATGATGCCCATGATAGAAAAATGGCATGTCTCTGAGCACACAGAGGGTTTGTTTTTTCTGGGATTGAGGCGGAAGTGGCCTGAAAAGTATCTTGTATGTTTGTAATATAGATCTAATGATCTTGAAATGGGCGATCAACAGGTTGCTTACCTTGGGGACATGGAATGATTTTTGTTCCTTTTATTCTTTAGGTTTGAAAAGAATAATAATCATAATCAAAATAATGAAAATGGTCTCTTTCAAGAAATTGAGAACTTCTAACATGCGCACTATTAAGAGCACAAAGGGAGCTACAGAGAAAAATGAGGACGAAACATATAATAGATGGAAATAGAAGCACAAATCCTCTGATATAATGGCGATAAGATCAATGGAGCAGAAGTTGTTTCTGTAGCATGAATTCGAGACTTTGGAGATAAAATGTTGAAGGTATCAAATGATTTGGGTAGAGATCACAAAGGACTATAATGTGACCTTCTCTTGAGTGGAGTAAAAGGAAATGAAAGCCTCGATGACTTGTAGAAATTGAAAGGTGATATAGTTGTCCATGTGTAGAAATTATTTAATTGATGAACCATGTACCTAAAGAGAACTCCTATAAAACTAATGGTTACAACGACTAGTGACCCATGTAATCTGGTAGATGTGTTCTTTTCATACGGACACCAATGTCAGTATGAATCACATGGAGAAAGGAAAGGAAAGATAATGCAAGAAGAAATGAATCAAAAATTATATTACTTATAATGGATATCATATAATTAAGTATGTGGAATTCTTGAGTTCTAGGTGCTTTAGGGGGATTAAATCCACAGCAATTCCCTAGTCAAAGTTAAGGGGGCATCTATTGCAAAGATGAAAAAGGAGGCTTGGGGAAGATATCTAACTAACAGATAGAAATTTATTTGGTCTCAAGTGAGACATTGTTGTGTGTGAGACCAAATAAATAAATAAGATAAAAGCATGATGTAATATTATGACTTCTTAAAGCTTCTCAAAAAAATTTAGAGGAGTGGTTTCGAGTTCGGCATTTTGGACCCATGGTTTTCATAGCACATAGCACATGGTATTGTGCCAATAATATTTCTCTCGATTATGCAATGAGAGATGATATATATGTAATATTGGTTAGACATTATGTGATTATTCGATGCAACATTATATATATGTAATATTGGCTATGTGTGACATTATATATACGTAATATTGGCTAGACATTGTATGTGGGGTGAGAAGGCTAGAAAATTGGAGTTGAGATGATGGTTGTGAAGTTACATATCTTTCCACGTGGTTTTTCCCTTTAGGGTTTTCCACTTAAAGCTATTGTTCATTTTGGTTGTGTGAATTTCTTTTAGATTATTTTTTATATTTCAGATTTGAATTGAGATATTGCATTATTTACTAGTATGACATTTTATAAATCCTCCATGTTATTCATAGATCTCATCTTTATCTTACAAATCTATTGCATTTGACACGGATTTGATATTTATGTTGGTAAATAATTTGTTTCTTGTTGCCTCGACATTCTACAGCCCAGTATGAACCGATGTGTAATTATATCACGACATAAAAAAAAAAAAAAAGATCACCAATGTCAGCCCAAATATTAACTTGAATCTTAAATGATATATAGTTTGATTATTTATATTAAATATAACCTTTTAACCTTATTAATAGGCTAATATTAATTATTAAAATATAATTATGTATTATCTCTATCTCACATGTAAAATTAAATGTAATGTTTAAAATTTGACATTTTTGATCTAATGTCAGTCCTAATTAAAAATAAACCTAATTATTATTAAGTTTAAACATAATATAAATTTAAAATATAAAGAGGTTTAGGTATGATAAATAAATAAAAGTATAAATAAACCAGAGCTATGGTAACAAATAAAGCCTCTTTTTATACTTACTCCAAAGGTATGGTAAATAAATAAATTCTTTTTATATTTACTCCATAAAGCTCTTTATATTTACAAGAACTCAAAAAAGAGGTTTTATTTAGGTGAAGCCTATAGGCCAAACACCATGGGACAACTTATTATTAATACCATGGACTAAATACCATATTTATAAAAGAGGTATAGAAAATAAATAAACCAATATAAAAGAGATATTTATAAAAGAGGTATAGTGAATAAATAAATCAATATAAAAGAGGTATAAATAGGCATGATAAATATACAAAAGCATATCAAATATCGTTATAAATCAACATCTAATTATAGACCAAGCCTATGGGCCAAATACTATGGTAAATAAAAGAGGTATAGTAAATAAATAAAACCTCTTTTTATATTTACTCCATAAACCTCTTTATATTTACAAACACTCAAAAAAGAGGTTTTATTTAGGTGAAGCTTATGGGCCAAATTATTATTAACATCATGCCAAAAAAAGATATTATTAGCCATAATATTAATATTAAGATTATTATTATTAAATATTATATTCATATTAATGTTATTATATTTAATAACTTTAGATTAATACAATATTAAATTTGTTATATTTTAATACAAATTAATACATCATGACATGTATTAACTCTACATATATATGGATCGAAAGAGAAAAGACATAGAGTGATAGAGGTGGAGAGATAGGGGTAGTGAGAAGGTAGAGATAAGGATAAACTCAAGGAGAGGGGAGAGGAGAAATGAAGAGAGAGAGAGAGGGAGACAAGTGAGAGAGGTAGAAAAGGGTAAGAGAGGAAGAGGGAGACATGAATATAGAGGAGGAGGGAGGAGGAGAAAGGGAGGGAGATAGTGAGAGGATTGGAGGGAAGAGATAGAGAGCGAGAGGATAAGAGAGGGGTCTTTAGAGAGAGGAAGGGATAAAGAGATGGAATTGGAGGGGGATGGGGGGAGGGAAGAAGAAATACATAGAGAGTGAGAAGTGGAGAGAGAGAGAGGGAGTGACAAGGGAGATATGGAGAGAGAGTTTGTATATTTAGGGGTGAGATAAAGAGACAAAGAAGGAGAGATGGAGAGAATGGGGGAAAGAAGGAGAGAGAAGAAGAAATTTAGGGATACAGTAATATAGTTTAAGACAGAGGGGGGGAGTGATGGGGGAAGAGAGATGATTCAAGGGCAAAGAGAGAGAGAGAGAGAGAGGATGATATAGAGCATTTCAGAGAGAGGAAGAGAGTTACGAGGGAAGAGAGAGGATTGGAGGGAAAAGAGATAAAGAAGGGGAAGAGAAAGGGACGTAGGAGAGGAATGGAGAGAAAGGAAGGAAGAGAGAGACAATGAGAGAGGGAGGGAGATAGAAAGAAAGAGGTAGGTATAGAGAGATGGATTTGGAGGGTGAGAGAGGGATGGAAGAATAAATACATAGAGAGTGAGAAGTGGAGAGAGATGGGAAGTGACAAAGGAGAAATAGAGAGAGTGTGTGTATATTTGGGGGTGAGATAAAGAGAAAAATAAGGATAAATGGAGGGAATTGGGAGAGGAGATATATATATATATAGTAAATAATTTTGAGGGTGAGAGAGAGAGAGAGAGAGAGACGTGTGAGACATAGGATGTGAGACAGTGGAGAGAGGGAGGGAAAGAGAGATGGAGCTATAGGGGGGAGAGAGGGAAGAGAATTTATTACACAAGATTCATTGATTTCATTGTGCATGGTGATTTCTAATCCTATTTTATTTCTTGCACTATATGCATTGATTTTAGTTTAGATGTTGAGAGAGAGAGAGAGAGAGAGAGAGAGAGAGAGCAATGGGTAGAGAAAGAGGATTGGGGGGAAAATAGAGAGAGAGAGAGAGAGAGAGAGATAGGAAAATATAGAGGAAGGTAGGAGAGAAAGGGAGAGAGATGAAGGACAAGAGAGAGGACTTGAGAGAGAGGAAGACAGTGATGGGGGAAGAGAGGAAATTGTATGGAAACAAGAAAGAGAGAGAGGGAGGGATAGGAAGGACGAGAGAGAGGAGGAGAGATGGAGGGAGATAGAAGGAGAGTTGGAGAGATAGAGAGATGGACATGGAGTGGGAAAGAGAGAGGAAAGAAGAATACATAGAGAGTGAGAAGTGGAAAGAGATATTATGTGAGAAGGCAGAGATGGAGAGAGAGTGTGTATGTTTTGGGGTGAGATAAAGAGACAAATAAGGATATATGGAGAGAAAGGAGGAGAGAAGGAGAGAGGGAGGGATATAGTAACAGATTTGGAGGGTGAAGAGAGAGAGAGAGAGAGAGAGAGAGAGAGAGAGAGATATGTGGGAGAGAAATGGACATAGAGGGAGGAAGAGGGAGGATGTGAGAGAGTGGAGAGAGGGGGTGAAAGAGAGATGAAGTTCAAGGGGGGAGAGAGGGAAGAAGACTTGTTGCCCTAGATGAATTGATTTGAGTGTAGATGGTGATTTCTAATCCATTTTGATTGCTGGCACTAGATGCATTGTTTTTAGTAGATGTTAATTTCTAATTATATTTTATTTATTTCACTAGATGCATTGATTTCAATGTAGATGATTTCTAAGACTATATGATTTGCTCGCACTAAATGCATTGATTTCAATGTAGATGGTGATTTATTATCCTATTTGATCTCTTGCACTAGATGCATTAATTTAAGTATAGATGTTGATTTCTAATTATATTTCACTTATAGCACTAGATGCATCGATTTCAATGTAAATGATTTCTAATCCTATTTTATTGCTTGCACTAAATGCATTGATTTCAATGTAGATGGTAATTTCTAATCCTATTTGATTACTTGCACTAGATGCATTCATTTTAGTGTAGATTTTTTTTTCTAACATTATTTTCTCACATGCGCTAGATACATTGATTTAAGTGTAGTTGTTGATTTCTAATCCTTTTTTATTACCTGCATTAGATGTACGGATTTCAATGTAGATGTTGTTTTGTAATATTATTTGATTGTTTGCATTATATGCATTGATGTCAGTGTAGAAGTTGATTTTTGATTTGCTACAATTGGATGTACATTGATGGTACATTAATTTTAAAGTGATTGGATTAACATTGTGCATTTATTTCAGTGTAAGCGCACAAAATTATTGACAATGTACATTTATTTTTTTGTTATATTAATTCAACCTATTAATATTGAAGAGCAAGAGAGAAAATATATGATGTTTGGTACAATATTTTGAGCATTTTTCCTTTTCGTATAATCAATATGAAAATATGAAAAAACTAACAAGCATGAAAATAATTTGAGATTCATCACAATGAAGACTATTTGTAATTGTCTACATTCTTATTATTCACATTTTCAATCATTCAACACTATTACATTGTCACTTTGCATTCAAATTTTTTATGTCATCATCTTTCATCATTAAAGTTATTAACAATATTTATCATCTCAACAAACTAGGGTGACAAAGAAAATTTTAAAGTTAAAATGACCACATAAATATGAGACATGTTTACCATATATAAAATGATTATATTTATATTAGATGTATTTACATATTATTGATAAAATTAATCATATGTTCAATATATTTTCCTTAGCTGCACATGACTGAACCCAGTCTAGATCCATCTTAACTTTGGATCTATCAAGCGCCTAGAAGGATCAAATTTCTCGAGGTGAAAACCTTTCCTCACATTTTTCACTCAAAAATAGGTTTTCACCTCCAGAGATTTGATCCATCTCGGTGCTTGATAGATCCGGAGTTAAGATGGATCTAGGTTGGTAGATATAAAGAGGTTTATGGAGTAAATATGAAAAGACTTTATTTATTTAACATACCTTTGGAGTAAGTATAAAAGAGGTTTTATTTATTTAACATATCTATGGTTTATTTATAAATTTATTTATTTATCATACCTAAAACTCTTTATATTTTAAATTTATATTATGTTTAAACATAATAATAATTAGGTTTATTTTAAAGAGGACTGACATTAGATCAAAAATTGTAAATTTTAAGAATTACATTCACTTTTACATGTGAGATCTACCCCCAGTCTCATAATACATATTTATATTTTAAATAATTAATCTTAGCCTATTAATAAGGTTAAAATGTTATATATAATATAAAGAATCAAGCTATATATGATTTAAGATTCAAGTTAATATTTTGGCCAACATTGGTGAAAATTACTTCTGTTATTTTTATAGGACATGACATACTTACACATCGGGTCATACTAGCTAGACAAATAATGAAAATATTAATGGAAATATTAAATTTGTTCACTAATTAATTATAATTTTTTATTTTTTTCAAAATGAGTAAAATCTACCCTAAAATAACCTATATGAATTTAAAAATATAGAAAATATATTTCCATCTTTCCTACTTTCCTTGAAAATGAATCTTCGGTAATTTAATAATACATAAAATAAATTTATAATAATCTAATTGTGATGGGAAAGATGGGAGGAGTAAGACCACACTTTCAAATCAAGAACACTAATTTCCACAAGAAAAATATAAACATAGTAGAGTGGAAAATCATCCTTTGAGGTTATTTTATAAGTCAATTTTGCAACAAATTTAGGGTTTTTGAGGTTTAAAATTTAGGTTTTCCTTTAGTGATTTTGTTCCCTAGTCAATTTTGCAAAAAATTTAAATTTTTTCCTATATTAAATTTAGGTTTTTTTTGGTCATTTCGTGAAATTTGTTTCAGATTTAATAAGGATTTATTAGAATTGTATATTTTAATCTTATAATTGACAAATTTTAAATGCTTTAAATATTTCAAAACAATAAACCTATAAAGAAATTTTAAAACACATTTTAAATAACTAAAATCACAATTGTACAACCAAATTCCAAAACAATTGATCTTAACCTCCATCATTTTTCTTTTAAGTTTCAGGTTTAAGAAAGATAATTGTATCCTTTAATTTTATAAATGACAAAATTCAAATTCTTTAAATATTTTCAAACAATAAAACTATAAATTAAATTGAAAACACATTTTAAATAACTAAATTCACAATATTACAACCAAATTCCAAAACAATTGATCTTAACCTCCATCATTTTTCTCTTACCAAAACATTTAGTCATTCCTACTGTCAAGTTAATAATATATTTAAATATAAATAAGTAATATTTTTTTTTAAGTAAGATGAGTTTCTTTATATTATATGTAACTCAAGATTACAATGACTTGGTGACTTGACCAACAAGAGTAAAACTTGACAAATACTGCAATCTTTGGCATTTATAAATTTTTTCTTAGATTAACTCATTCCAACCTAGATCCATTATAACCCTAAATCTATCAAGTGCTGAGGGGGATCAAATATCTGGCGGTGCAAACCTCTTTTTAGAGTGAAAAATGCGAGGAAAGGTTTTCACCTCAAGAGATTTGATCCTTGTAGGTGCTTGATAGATCTAGATTTAAGATGCATCTAGGCTGGTTTCAGTCGTGTGCGGCCAAGGAAAATATATTGAGCATATGATTAATTTTATCAATAATATGTAAATACACCTAATATAAATATACTCATTTTATATATGGTAAATATGTCTGATATTTATCTGGTCATTTTAACTTTAAAATTTTCTTAGTCACCTCAGTTTGTTGAGATGATAAATATTGTTAATAACTTTAATGATGAAATAAAAATTTTGAATGCAAGTGACAATGTAATAGTGTTGAATGACAGAAATGTGAATAATAAGAATGTAGACAGTTAAAAATAGTCTTCATTGTGATCAATCTTAAATTATTTTCTCTACTATTAATATTTTCACCCTTATTAGTTTTGTCATCTTTTCTTATCGATTATATGAAAAGGACAATTGAACTCATAAACCATTTAAACATTTATCTTGAACTATTGTGCCAAACATCATATATTGACTCTCTTTCTCTTAAATATTAATAGGTTGAATTACTATAACAAGAAAATCAATGTACGTTGTCAACCATTTTGTGTGCTTACATTGAAATCAATGCAAAATGTTAATCCAATAACTTTAAAATTAATGTACCATCAATGTACATCCAATTGCATCAAATCAGAAATCAACGTCTACACTGACATCAATGCATATAATGAAAAAAATCAAATAAGATTAGAAAACAACATCTAAACTGAAATCAATGCACCTAATGCAGGTAATCAAATAGGATTAGAAATCAACATCTACACTGAAATCAATATATCTAGTTCAAGTAAGCATATAACATTAGATATCAACATCTACACTGATATCAATACATCTAGTCCAAGTAACCAAATAGGATTTGAAATCACCGTCTACACTGAAATCAATGCATTTATTGCAAGCAATCAAATAGAATTAGAAATAATTTACATTGAAATCAATGCATCTAGTGCTACCCGTCAAATACAATTAGAAATCAACATCTACACTGAAATTAATGCATCTAGTGAAAGCGATAAAATAGTATAAGAAATAACTGTCTACACTGAAATCAATGCATTTAGTGCGAGAAATCATATAGACAAGTAGAAATCATCTAGATTGAAATCAATGCATCTAGTGCAAGAAATAAAATATAATCAGAAATTAACATCTACTAAAAGCAATACATCTAGTGCAAGAAATTAAAATGGATTAGAAATCACCATATACACTGAAATCAATTCATCTAGGGCAAGAATCTTCTTCGCTTTCTCCCCCCTCGAACTACATCTCTCTTTCCCTACCTCTCTCCACTCTCTCACATCCTCCCTCTTCCTTCCTCTCTCTCCTTTTCTCCCCACATCTCTATCTCTCTCTCTTCACCCTCCAACCCGATTACTATATCCCTCCCTCTATCCTTCTCTCCTCCCTTCTCTCCATATATCCTTCTTTGTCTCTTTATCTCATCCCAAAACATACACACTCTCTCTCCATCTCTCCCTTCTCACGTAATCTCTCTCTCCAGTTCTCACTCTCTATGTATCCTTCTTCCCTCCTTCTCTCCCCATTGAAATCCATCTCTCCATCTCTCCATCTCTACTTCTATCTCCCTCCCTCTCTCCTCCTCCCTCTCATCCTTCCTATATATCTGTCTCTCTCTTTCATGTTTACCTCCAATTTTCTCTCTTCGCCCATCACTCTCTTACTCTCTCTCAAGTCTCTCTCTTGTCTTTCCTTTCTCTCCCTTTCTCTCCTACCTTCCTATATATTTTCCTCTCTCTCTCCCTCTCTATCTCTCTCTCTCTCTCTCTCTCTCTCTTTTCCCTCCAATCCTCTTTCTTCCCCCGTCACTCTCTCTCTCTTTCTCTATCTCTCTCAACATATAAACTAAAATCAATGCATATAGTGAAAGAAATCAAATAGTATTAGAAATAACCACCCACAATGAAATAAATGCATCTAGTGCAATAAATTATCTTCCCTCTCTCCACCCTCCAACTCCATCTCTCTTTCCCTCCCTCTCTCCACTCTCTCACATCCTCTCTTTTTCACATCTTTCTCTCTCTCTCTCTCTCTCTCTCCCTCTCCCTCTCCCTCTCCCTCTCTCTCTTCCCCTCACCCTTGAACTTTGTTACTATATATATCCCCTTCTCCTTCTCCCCCAATTCCCTCCGTCTCTCCTTCTTTTTCTCTTTACCTCACCCCCAAACATACACATACACTGTCTATTTCTCCTGTGTCACTCCCTGTCTCTCTCCACTTCTCACTCTTTATGTATTTCTTCTTTCATCGCTCTCTCAACCTCCAAATCCATCTCTCTATGCATCGCTCTCTCCTCCTATATCCCTCTCTCTCTCCTCCTCTTTATCTTCCTTCCTTTCTCTCCCTTCCTCTCCTACCTTTGTTTCTCTTCCCCTTCTCTATCTCTTTTCCCTCCAATCCTCTCTCTTCCCCCATCAATCTCTTCCTCTCTCTCAAATACTCCATCTCATCCTATCTCTCCCTCTCTCTCTGCCCTTGAATCCTCTCTCTTTCCCCATCACTCTCTCTCTTTGTCTCAAAATATGTTACTATATCCCTAAATTTCTCCTTCTCTCTCCTTCTTTCCCCCCTTCTCTTCAACTCTCCTTATTTGTCTCTTTATCTCACCCCTAAATATACAAACTCTCTCTCCATATATCCCTTGTCACTCCCTCTCTCTCTCCACTTCTCACTCTCTATGTCTTTCTTCTTCCCTCCAAATATCCCCCTCCAACTCCATCTCTCCATCCATTCCTCTCTCCTCCTCCTCTCTCTCTCTCTCTCTCTCTCTCCAATCTTCATTGTCTCCCTTCCTCTCTCCTCCTCTCTCGCCCCTCCGTATTTATGTCTCCCTCTTCCTCCCTTACCCTTTTCTACCTCTCTCACTCCTCTCCCTCTCTCTCTCTCTTCATTCCTCATCTCCCCTCTCCTTGAGTTTATCGCCATCTCTCCCTTCTCACTCCCCCTATATCTCCACCTATATTACTCTATGTATTTTTTCTTTCATTCTATATATATATCTGGAGTCAATATATATCATCATATATTAATTTTTATTAAAATATAACAAATTTAATATTGTATTAATCCATCCATCAATTTTCTTTTGCATTTTAGGTTTAATAAGGATTTATTTGAATTGTATCTTTTAATTTTATCAATCACAAAATTCAAATGCTTTAAATATTTTCAAACAATAAAACTATAAACAAATTTGAAAATACATTTTAAATAACTAAATTCACAATCTTATAACCAAATTCCAAAACAATTAATCTTAACCTCCATAATTTTTCTTTTACCAAACGTTTAGTCATTCCTACTGTCAAGTTAATAATATATTTAAATATAAATAAGTAATATTTTTTTAAGTAAAATGATTTTATTTATACTATATGCAATTCAAGATTACAATGACTTGGTGACTTGACAAACAACAGTAAAACTTGACAAATACTGCAATCTTTGGCATTTATAAAAGTTTTCTTAGATTAACTCATTCCAAAAATTCCTAAGCCGGCCATATGTAAAGTGATCCATTTACAAAAAGCTTCCCTATGTTTCATGCCCTAGTTTATCACTTCCGTGGTCCATTAAATAAAAGAAATTCTTAATGGAAAATATTAAATCAAATAAAAAGATAAAGAGTAAACTATACAAACATATTTGGACAACAAAAATTGAAAGAAACTTTGGAAATCATACTTCAATTCATTAAGTAAAAAACTTCTAGAATACTACCTTGCTGAAGTTGAAACACCAAGGAAGAAAGCAATGTTATTTGAAAGGCATGATGAGTAAAAAGATCCAAACTTAAAGTAATGCAATGGTCAAGAAAGCCTATATTCAAACAATTTTATGGGAATAGAGGCTTTGGTTGACAATGGAAATTGTTTTAATGGAAACAACTTTAGTTGACTACTTGAAGTACAAATAAAACAAAATTTCACTATTATTTATAAGTTGAATAGCTATTTAAAATTTTAGAGTGTTGGCTCCCTCAATTAGGAAGCACTTACTATCATGTTGCTAGTCACTCTAGTTGTGTGGGTGATTTAGATAAGGTTGGACTACTCTGTTGTGTGTCTCATGTTTTTGGAACTCATTTGAAGTCTGAAAATGCATAAAGCCACTGCCCTCAAGGACACAATGAAATATGCTACATGCACATACTTGAAATTAAACTGAAGTTTCCCCAATTGAAGCCACATCTTGCAATGCAATCTACATGTAGAACACACTCTAAAACAAGAATAATCAATAAAAAAAAAATCATCAAATTTTTTACTTAATAGATAAATCCCAAAGTGATTGAATTTTTCCACTTAGAAATTTGATCTTATAATCTTGCTCATCAACATTATGAACTCTTTAACTTTTGAACTTTTTCCAACTTCTAATTTCTCCCACTATTCTCCATGTTAGTAAGATCAAAAAAATAAACCAGGTGCACCTAATTCATCTTGTCACAACTCCTTTCTTTGCGAATATTCTAAAGGATGTGGACTCATGGTAATCCTGTAGCTCCTTTCTCTGTTGCTCTTCCAAAGGATGTGGTCTCCTAGGAATACTATGCATTTTCCTATTATGATGAAACCATTATGATTGTTATACGAAGTCAAATCTATGAATATATATGAATAAATAACTTCATATGAAAAAAAAAAAATCTAACATGGAAAAAGCAAGAGAAATTCATTTACCTTATATCAAAACACCAATCTATGTAACTATACATTAATTTTATTATGAGAAAACCATTCTCAGTGTCAAAAGTTAAATCCATGCAATGCTAACTAGGTTTTGGCCTAAAACAAATTCTAATATTGAACATACAAGAGGAAAAGTATCTGGAAGAAACAATCCATGAAGTACTCAATATATCAATATTGAGTAATGAAACCACCATCATTGTTAGAAATTGTTAGAAATTAATTCTATGCAAGGTCAACTTCACATGGAAAAACCCCATTCTAACATCGTGATAGAATCCAAAATGCAGAAGCCATCTTATATAGTTTATCGACATCCCATGTAGAAGCATAACCCAATTTGAGTCTTGTAACATGCATTTTATGAGTAAAAAGGAGAGTGATGTGACTTGCATTTGAAATTAAAAATAATAAAAAATCAAGCAAGTTGTCCAGATTTGGAAATGAAAACTGGCTTTGAAGTTCTGCCAGATCTAGAGCCAACCTTCTCGATCTTGCGCACGACCTCCATGCCTTCTAGAAAATGACCAAATACAACATGCTTGCCGTAAAAATTTACCAAATATGACATTCTTTCCATCTAGCCACTAGGTATGTGCAGTACAAATGAAGAACTGGGAGCCATTAGTGTTAGGGTCGACTATCAAAATGGAGAGGATCTAAAACTTGACCTCATAATACGACATGCTTGTCATCCAACCACGAGGTATGTGTAGTACAGATGAAGAACTGGGAACCATTAGTGTTATGGCTGACGTTGGAAATGAGGATGATGTCGAGTCCCGTGTGCTTATTTACAAAGTTCAAATCGACAAACTTCTCACCGTAGATCGACTCCCCACTGTTATCGTTTCCCCTGAACCCTGGGGTCACACGGTTGAACGATGAACCTTGTTGGAGCGGTCGATGCCATTCTCATCGATAAACAATGCACAAAATTTCTTGATCGTCTTCCACATGATAGCAGCATAAGTCTCCTTCGTGACCCGGCTAGCTACAAAGTACGACCAGATCAGCCAACAGGAGAGGAGAAGCCATCCAGCGCTCCTCACATCAAGGTCCAAGATGACTTACATAGAGCGCAAGCTCGCAGGTCGATGGTGAGGCACAACAAAATTTCTTTAATATCAATTCCCCTAGAAATGGTACATTTTTTTATTGCAGTGTCTGTGAACACACATTTTATGTGGCCTAGGAAAGGCCTCACATAATCATAAAATCACGCACTTCACACTTCAAGCTTGTTGTTTATCACTCTCATGGCATTATGTGCTTGTTTTACCACAATTCGACTCGCTGCTACTTGGCGACCAATGTTCACAGATTCTCCTTGCAACTTCCGATCCAAAATTGATGTTTTCCACTTCATTTGATGGATATCAATTTCTTTACTTGCAGAAACAGTCCTATCTATACCACTACACCATGCAAAAACTGTTGGAAAATTAATCCCAAACACCGTATTAAATTATTCTGACATCAACCATACCTCAGTGAATCTTTTCGAGGTCGTGGATTGCGTTTACAAAGAAGGACAAGTTCTGAGCAGAGTACATAACCCATTCTGCAACAAATTAAATAATGAAAATTCAAATAGAATTTAATCCATGGATAGTGAAAGAGTATGGGAAAACATTTAATCCCTGAGTGTTATTTACTTCATGCAAATTTTGTGAAATTTAGAAAGCCATTTTTTTCCCATCCATTGTATTAAATTTTGTTATGAATTAAATGTCTTAGATATGTATGTTTATATTTTACATATAAGTTTTAAGAGAGTGTTGTGTAATGTGGCAAATGTAAGGATGGAAAGACAACAAGGAGACAATCGTGGATAAAATTTTGGTGCATGCATGAAAACAAGTTTTACTATGTGTTACTCTACAACCCTAGTAAATTTAATTCTCAGTAATAATAGTAGTTTTATTGGTGAAGGAGCCACAACCTTTATATGAATGTGTGTGTTTTTTTTTGAATTATAATATAGATTTTCCTTAGTGTCGGTTTGGTTTTGGAATTTTCACGTATCGTTCTTACCGCAACACTCTGTTTTACTCTGTTTCACCATGAGTAAAACTATTCGATTTTATTATCTCCACTATAGTTTCCATTTTAATCTCCACCACTCTTTATTTATATGAATACCTTCATAATTTGATCTCTGCAACTATATGTTCTAGATTAAGTGAATTCTGCAACTATGTGTAAAGTTCAGTAATTGTGTTGTCTCGATTAAATTCATTTCCGCAACTCTGTGTCAACTCTATGTGTTGAGGAAAAGCATTTCCTCTATATTTCAAATTTTTTAACATGGTAGAAGAGTGGGTTTATACCTTCATTACTGCAAGTATTTTAATTGAGGAGTTAAAAGGGATTTATGAAAAGAATTTGTGGAACGTATTCTCCAGCTGTGAAAGTTTTCACACACAGAGAAAAATTTTACACAGTAAGAAAATTTGTTTACAAAGTGAAAATGGAAGCAACAAGCACAAGCTTGAGTAATCCACAAATAACGCAATTTAATGGAAAAAATTATGACTATTGGGCTATAACAATAAAGGCTATCTTTTCTTCTTAAGATATTTGGGAATTTGTGGAGAATTGACTCCAAGAACCAACAGATGTAGTAGCATACAATGCTTTGACAAAAGAAGAAAAATATGTGTTGAGAAACAACATGAAGAAGGACTCCAAAGCCCTCTTCTGTAATTTTCAATAAGTTCATGAAAGTATCTTCCCAAGGATTGAAGCAACAACAAAGTCCAAGCAAGCATGGGATACCATCCAGACAGCCTACCAAGCCATGGAAAAGGTGAAGATAGTAAAATTACAAATTTTGAGAAGAGATTTTGAGACAATCTCTATGAAAGAGTTTGATAATGTAAATTTATTTTTTACACATGTAATTGGGTTGGTTAACCAAAGCAGGCCTCATGGTGAGACACTTGAGGAAATAATAATAGGTGAGAAAATTTTGAGAGGTCTACCAGCAAGATTTGATGCCATAGTTGTGGCCATAGAAGAGACAAATGATCTCTCACAGTTTTCAGTTGATGAGCTTCATGAATCACTGATGTCTCATGAGCATAGGTTGAATAAAGGAACAAACTCATAATTGGAAAATGTATTCAAGACACAAGTTTCCTTTAGTCAAGGTAGAGGTCTAGAAAGATCAAATTACATAGGAAGAAGAAGAATCCCACACAAAGGTGGAAGAAGCAACCCTTCAAGATCAATTGGAAGGGGTAGCAATCAAAATCCAAGTCAAAGCCCAAGCCAAAATCAAGCACAAGGTCAGAGGTATGATAAATCTCAAGTTAAATGTCATTATTGTAAGAGGTATGGTGATTATGCAAACGCATGTAGAAATAATCAATGTGACACAAATATCAAACCAAGTGTAAATTTCATAAAGGAAAATCAGAACCATGCTAACATGGTTTTATCTTGTAATGTAGCCAAGAATAAAAAGGAGATTTATGGTTTCTAGATTCAGGGTGTAGCAACCACATTACTGGAAACATAGAAATGTTTTCCAATCTAAATGAAAGTGTGAAATCAATAGTGACATTAGGGACTGATAGAAAAATCTCTGTCATGGGCAAAGGAAGTGTTGACATTCTTACCAAGAAGGAAGAGAAGAATTTCATGTCAAACATTTACTTTGTCCCTGGTTTTAAACATAACCTCCTAAGCATTGGATAAGTCATGTAAGAGGGCTACAATGTCTTTTTCAAGAATAACGTGTGCACAGTTTTGGATAAGCCTCCAAGTAGACAGTTTATTACAAAAGTTCATATGAAAAACAATAGAATGTTTCCTCTCAAGCTAAGATTAGAATTGAAGGAAGAAGGTGTTGTAGCAGTTGTCACAAAAAAAAAACTTTCAAGAAGAAATTAAAGATGAAAATTGGTTATGTCATTTCAGATTTGGTCATCTCAACTTTGGAGGTTTGAATTTTTTACATAGAAAATATATGGTGAAGGGATGTATACTCATAGAAAAACTAGACAACCTACATGAAGGATGCATCTTGGGAAAACAACACAGAGAATCATTTCCAGTAGGGAAGTCAATAAGGGAAAATGCACCTTTGGAAATTGTCTACTCAAATTTATGTGGACTAATGCATACACCATCATCTAGGGTCATCCATTATTTATTGACCATCATAGATGACTACACAAAGAAGAAATGGGTTTATTTCTTAAAACAGAAAAGTGAGGTGTTTGACCACTTTTGCCACTACAAAGTTTTTTTTGAGAAGCAAAGTGGACATTACATCAAAGTGTTGAGGACTAATATAGGTGGTGAATATATCTCAAGAGACTTCCTACGTTTTGTAGGGAACATGGAATTCACAAGTAGTTTACAACAAGGTATACACCTCGGCAAAAATTTTTCACAAAAAGAAATAATTAGACCATCATGGAAATGGAAAGGAGCATGTTGAAGGAAAATAATCTGTCGAATGATTACTGGGCTGAATTTTTCGCTTGTGTAGCGTATATTATTAATAGGTGTCCAACCAAAAGTGTCATGAACAGAATTCCTAAAGAGGCATGGAGTGGAAGAAAGCAAGGTCTCACTCACATGAGAGTGTTTAGGTGTGTGGCATATGCACATGTCCTGGATGTGTTGAGGAAGAAGTTGGACAGAAAGGGAGAGAAATGTATATTTGTTGGATAGAGTGATGAATCCAAGGCATACAAGCTCTACAATCCATCAACCAAGAAGGTAATAATCAACAGAGATGTTCACTTCATACAAGAGAAAGCATGGGATGGGAGTTTCGAGAAGAGAGTCAATGTGAACATATGTATATCACACGAAGATAAATAATAATTGACCGCAACAAGTAATTCCTCAACGATGACTCCTTCTCCACTTACACAAGCTCAAAAAAACACTACAAACAAATAATAGGATAGCGTTGCGCAACCAAGGAAGTGCATCTCTAAGCACACCACAAGGATCTCATTAAGGGAATTTTGAGGTCGAAAATGGGCCTTCTAATAAAATTATAAAATAATAGTGGAAATAATAAAATAAGATTCAATGGCATCATCAAATTTTAGAGGGAAAAAAGAAAAAAACTACTTTTCAACTTATCTCACAAAGTTTTTACTCAAATTTCGATCGAAAGTACTCATTGGATGCAAATATTAGGGGAATTTTGAGGTCTAAAATGAGCCTACTAAGAAAAATGTACAAAAAAAATAAACTTTGTAATAGCCAATGGGATTCAATATGATGATGTCAACCATGGGGGATGATTCACAATTTTTTAAGTAAAAGGGTAAAAATATTAAAAAATAATAAAATAATAAAACTATTTTTTCAACTCATATTTTGAACTTATCTCCCAAAATTTTTACTCAAATTTTGAATGAAAGTACTCATTGGATGAAAAATTTAATTCCTCATCCAAGGAGTACCCATGTTGCATACTTTCGATGGACCTTTCTATGCGAAAAATGAGAAATATATGAAAAAATGTCATCGCAGTCACGTTTTCATATATTTCTCGTTTTTCATATAGCACGGTCATCAAAATTATGCAACATGGGTACCCTTTATATGGGAAATTAAATTTTACATCCAACGAGTATTCCCGCTCGAAATTTGAGTAAAAAATTTAGGAGATAAGTTCAAAATACAAGTTGAAAAAATAGTTTTTTCTTTTTTTCCCTCTAAAATTTGATGATGCCATCAAATCTTATTTTATTATTTCCACTATTATATTATAATTTCCTTAGGAGACCCATTTTAGACCTCAAAATTCCCCTAATTATTTAATTCCTCATCCAAGGAGTACCCATGTTGCATATTTTTGATGGACCTTGCTACATGAAAAATGATAAATACATGAAAAACATGATTGCAATCATGTTTTTTCATGTATTTCTCATTTTTCACATAGCAGGGTTCATCGAAAGTATGGAATATCGGTACTCCTTGGATGAGGAATTAAATTTTACATCCAATGAGTACTCCCACTCGAAATTTGAGTAAAAAAATTGGGAGATAAGTTGAAAATACGAGTTTTATTATTTTATTATTTTTTAATATTTTTACCCTTTCACTTAAAAAATAGTGAATCATCCCCCATGGTTGACATCCTCATTTTTAATCCTACTCGTTCTTATAAATTTTATTTTGGTTGTATATTTTTCTTAGGAGACCCATTTTAGACCTCAAAATTCCCCTAATGCCAATTCCATTAACTTTGAGCGCAACACCAAGCCCATTTTTAGCAAGCACAAGAGGACACAAATTCAGAAATTTAAGTGAAATATATCAGAAAGATTAAGTTGATAACATCGTTGGTGTGAATTAATTATTTGCATTATTTTGTCATATGGATGATCCAATCCACTTTGAAGATGAAGTCAAAGAAGAGAACTGGGTTGTGGTAATGGATGAAGAGATGGGAGCGATAGAAAAGAATAACACATGGGAGTTAGTGGACCTTTCGCAAGTAAAAAAAGTAATTTGATTGAAGTGGGTCTATAAGACCAAGAGAAGCATTGAAGGCAATATTGAAAGGCATAAAGCAAGGCTAGTTGTCAAAGAATACAAGCAACAACATGGAAGAGACTATGCGAAAACATTTGCATCAGTTGCAAGGATGGAGACAATGCGTACAACATTGTCGATTGTCATGCACCATAAATGGAAAGTATATCAAATGGACGTGAAGTCATCATTCTTGAATGGGGTGCTAAAAGAGGAGGTATATATTGTGCAACCTCCTAGCTATGAGGTAGAAGGAAAATAAGACAATGTATGTAGGTTGAGGAAAGCTCTCTATGGGCTGAAGCACGCACCGTGTGCATGGTATAATAGCATAGATGCTTACTGGATGGACAATGGGTTCGACAAATGTGACGGTGAACCTACTCTCTACATTAAAGAAAGTGATGGTAATATCCTTATTGTCATTTTGTATGTAGATGATTTGATTTTTAAAGGAAGTGATGATTTCCTCATTGTTGATTTCAAAGCAGTCATGAAAAGTGAGTTTGAAATGACTGACATAGGGTTGTTAATATATTTTTTGGGTATAGAAGTGAAGCAAACATAAAATGATATTTTTATTTCTCAAGAAAAGTATGTTGCGGAAATTTTAGAGAGGTTTAATATGCAGAACAAGAAGGCATCACCAATTCCAACTATCATGGAGTTGAATTTGAGCAAGGAATATTGCAGCAGCAATGTCAATCCAAAATTATATAAAAGTATGGTGGGAAACCTAATGTATTTGACCACAACTAGGCCTGACATAATGTATGCAGTGAGTTTGGTGTCAAGGTTCATGGAGACACCCAAATAGAGACACTGGCAAGCAGTGAAAGAACTTTAAAGTATGTCATTGGGACAAAGGCATATGGCGTTTTGTACTCCACAACAGATAATTTTAGGCTAGTCAGTTACACTAACAATGATTGGGTAGAAACTATTGATGACAAAAAGAGAATGTCAGGATATGTTTTTTATTTGGGTTCGAGAGTCATATCATGGACTTACAAAAAGAAACTGATAGTATCATTATCAAAAATAGAAGCTGAGTATGTCGCCACAACAACAACATTGTGTCAAGCATATTGGATGAGAAGGATGTTGCAAGATTTATGTCATGAAAAAGCAGGAGCAACCATTACTTTCTGTTATAACAGTTCAGCAATTACACTATCAAAGAATTATGTATTTCACAAGAGGACAAAGCACATTGATGCTAAATATCATTTCATAAGAGAATTAATTAGCAATGGTGAGTTTGTGTTGCAACATTGTAGGTTAGAAGAACAATCTGCAGACATCTTCACAAAGGCATTGGCACATGAAAAAAAAAATTATTTGAGAGATTGTTTTGGAATGGTCAGTGGCGACAGTTGCAATTAAGGGGGAATGTTGGAAAATTAATCGCAACCACCGTGTTAAATTATTCTCACATCAACCATACCTCAGTGAATGTTTTGTAGATTGTGGATTGCGTTTGCAGAGAATGACAAGTTCTGAGAATAGTACATAACACATTCTGCAACAGATTAAATAATTAAATGTCAAGTAGGATTTAATGCATGTTTAATGAAAGAGTATGGGCAAACATTTAATCTGGAAGTGTTGTTTACTTCACGCAAACTTTGTCAAATTCAGGAAGTCATTTTTTGCCCATCCATTGTATTACATTTTGTCTATCACAAATTAAATGTCTTAGATATATCTATTTAGATTTTACATGTAATTTTTAAGAAGGTGTTGTGTAATTTGGCGAATGTAAGTCTGAAAAGACAAGAATTGGGCGTTTAGAACACTAAATGCACTGAGAAAATCGTGGAGTGAATTTTGGTGGGTGCATGAAAACAGGTTTTACTGTGTATTACTCCACAACCCTAGTAAATGTAATTCTCAGTAAGAATAATTATTTTACTGGTGAAGGAGCCACAATGTCCATATGAATATGTATGCCGTGTTTTTGAATGATAATATAAATTTTGTTTAGTTGCTATTTGATTCTGAGATTAGTGACATTCTTTTTTACTAGGTTTCACCAAGAATAAAATTATTTGATTTTATGAACTTCTCTGTATTAAAATGAAGACGTTCATAGTTTGATTTCCACAATTTTTTTTTGTAAGTTTGATAGTACCTTTCAATTTTTCACTTTTTCTTTTCTTTTCTTTTTTCACTCCGTCTAGATTTAGTAAAAGTAATTATGTTGTCTTGATTAAATTCATTTCGGCAACTCTTTGGGAACTCGTGTGTTGGAAAAAAACATTTCCTCTAGAATTTAAACTTTTTAAATGCCACCTCAGCATGAATTATCCGGAATGTAACATAGGAGGCGAATCGTTGATGGGTTCAACGGGATAATTTGGGCTAGAAGCCTATAATTGAGTTCACTACTTGTATCGAATTTAGTAGATATCTGATGGCATAAAGCTAATCATAATCTATCGAGGTGATATGTTGGCATCAAACTGCATTATTATGATATGACATGGCAGGAAAGATCGTGGACCATCACTCATAGAAACAATAAAAACTGGAGGTGTAAGTACATTTTTCACACGAGTGTAGCTAGAGTTATTGGACAAATGTCACATACACATATACGTGTATAAATGTTTGACGAAATGGTGACGTGACCTGATTAAAATAAAAGCCTACGAGCCTAATTATTTTTGATGTGAAATCACCTTTCTAGATTATTTTTACCCGTGTAAATAATAAGCAATACCAGCGGGTTCATTGCAAATGAATTATTATATCAATATTATATGATTTGGATTTATCTATCAAACTTTTCAAAGGTCAATTTAATTATCTTAATAGACTGTCATCATTTAATGTACCGTCGCAGATTATCTTTATCCATGTAGATAATGCATAATACCAACTTATTCATCGTAAATGAATTAGTAACTCAGTCAACTTATTGGCTTCTTGAAACACAATGAATCAGCAAGACCCAATTTTAGTATTTTGAACACCTTAAATAAGCACAAGTATAAAAAAGCAAGATTTATAGTTGCTATTCAGCATAACTTCATCCTTTATTGTTATTTATACAGTATAGATTCATGTCAATGCAATCTTGAGAGCTTGAAGATTGCATTGAAATGACTGTGGGCTAAGAAGAGCCGCGTACAATCTTCATTCAATACCTTCCATGGCCGCCTGGACCGGCAATACTACCTCGAAATAATATCAAAAAGTTTGAGATAACATGGGACAAAGTTCAATTTTGATCACGACATTGAACTATGTTTTATAATATAGTTTGCTTGTCATCTTACGTGTAATCGAAATTCGCAGATCTTTTATATATATATATATATATATATATATATAGTGTCACATTGTGTGCTTATCGATTTTCTAGTAACTTTGTTGAAAATGTTAGTCCAAACAACAGTTGTAACTTTTGAGTTTAATATTCAAGAAAGATTTTATGAGGTGTGGATGTTTATATCCAACTTTATTAATATTGGAGAGGCTCATAAACATCACAAATTACAATATCCACACTGTAATAGTGAATGCAGCAACATTAATACTGAATTAAAAACTTATTGGACTATTCGAGGTTTATGAGGAGTGGATGTTTATATCCAACTTTATTAATATTGGAGATGCTCATAAACATCACAAATTACAATATCTACAGTGTAATAGTGAATGAAGGAACGTTAATACTGAATTAAAAACTTATTGGACTTTTTGAGTACTCTGCGCTCAATTTTTCACATATGGAGAAGGGTATTTTAATTATTAGTTAAAATCAGAGCAGAAGAAGAGACGAGGTGAGCACCGAAAAAAATTACTGGAAGAATGTGGAAAATAATACCAATATACAAGACAATCGGATAACCATGGGTTTACTTTTTGTTATTATTAGTACTATCACAAAAGAAGTAGCTGATGAAAAGAAAAAAAAACATTATTTGTAATTTAATTTATTAGTTATTCCATCAATGTAAATGTAATGTCAAGAATTTGTAACATCACATAAATATATCATAAAAACAAGTAAATAATTTACCAACTGTTTGATGAATGTAATGCAATGCTAAGAATTTGTAAGATCAAGATATAGCTACCGTAAAGGCATACTTATTTCAACTTGGCTGTGGCTTTGCAGAATTTAAAAAAAAAAAAAATTTGTTTAGATTTCATGTCGATGGAATATTTATAAACATATAACACGATAAACACTCGCATTAATTTATCTCTCCTCATATTTTCCCTCGTTCAATAATGAATTAAAATTTTAATTATTTCCCATCATTTCAATTACTTGACCAGTAGCATCGGAATTTTCTTTTGGCTTCCAACCAATTCAATTGCTTGAAAGACCATCCAAGTTTAATTTAGAACTAAAAACTTGAAATTAAATGTAGAATTTTAGATGTTGAAAATATTTACATACCTTTGATCTTGTTGTTAAAGGTACTAAGGAGGTTAATGTTTTATCAAATTAAAAATGGATTAATACCATAAATTTAAATTAAATTTCACTAATAAATAATTTCTTTAATTAATAAATAGTTTGATATAAAAAATCACATTTATTAATATAATTATGGATAAATATAACAAACACAATATGAGTCAACAAACTATTTTAAAAATCCTTATTTCATTACCAATATTTTCAAATTATACCGTATAAGTCAACAAAACCTTTTGATAAAATTGAACATTAATTTAACCACATTCACATTATAATAATTAATAGGTTAGCATTATATTAATATTAATTATTATATATATATATATATATATATATATATATATATATATATATATATATATAATGAACTAGATGTTATATGTATGTTTAAATCAATCTATTTTAATGAATTGAAATATTAATTAATCAACATATTAATATTAATATATTAAGTAAAACATTGAAACGTCATTAATAAATTACATAATAGATTGTTATTTTAGTCAATTACAATTATATTAGTCAAATATAGCTAAAAAAAGTCACGTTTTATAGTTTATGTGTAAATAATTGACTATGACCATGCTTAGCAATAGTCTATTATGGTTGACCAAAGCTATTCATTGTCAACCATTGTCAACTATTGTCCTCCTTAATCTCACACAATCAATATTTAAAAATGTTTAATAATAACAATATTATTATTAATAAGGGTAATTAATAGTAATATAGCAGTGTTAGAATCATACACAAATATTTCCAGCATCGCAATTTGACAAACATTGTCGCAATGTCACAACCATTGTTGCAATGTTACATTAAATTGCAATTTATCTAACGTTGTAGTGAAACATTGTGAAATGTCGTAAAGAACATTTAATAATGGGAGTAGTTGTTTAACTGTGTTTGAGTATGTTTGACAATCAACAACCTTCAAATTTGGTCAAACATATTTGCCTATTAATATTAATAATCAAACATGTTGTAATGTTACAATAGTACTAGAATCTATCCAAGGTCATAATGTTACATTAAATAGAAATTTATCCAATGTTGTAATGTCGCACTATAAAATTAGTCAACCATGTTCACTTTTGTGGTTGACTGTATTGACTTTTGTGTTTTAATGCATGGACAACCATGGTAGACGATGGTCAACCACGATTAGACATAGTTGAATAAGGTCAACCATTGTCAATAATGGTTGAACATGGTCACCAATTATCAACCTTCATAAATTGTGATGAACTATGGTTGAATATCGTCAACCATGGTGGAATATGGTCAAACATGCCTAGCCATGTTCAACCATGGTCAATAAATGGTAAATCATGGTCCAACGTCACATTGTGGAAAAGGTCGTATCCATATTACAATCAATCATAGTCAACGATCGCCTACCATGGCCAACCATGGTCACACGTTGCATTATGACAAAGATTGTTTCAATATGAAAATAAACCATGCTCATCCATGGTTAATCATGGTCAACCATGGTCAATAATCATGGACACATTGTGATGAAGATTTTCCATTGGTTCAATGTCACGTTATGACAATCATGGTCAACCATGGTCCAATGTCACATTGTAATATAGATTGTGTCACTATGAAAATAAACCATGGTCAACCATGTTCCAATGTCGCTTGGTGACGAATATTATCTCAACATGAAAATCAATAATGGGCAACTATGGTCCAGCATCACATTATGACATAGTTTGCGTCAATATGAAAACTAATGAAGGTCAACGATGATCAACCATGCTTATCATAGGGTTTATGTACCTTTGGTTTATATTATTTAACCCATAGGTTCGTATTCCTAGGGTATATTGTTCATAGGATTTATCATATTAATCCTAGTGTTTAATATAAATCCCTTGGGTTTATAATCATGGTCAATCATGGCCCAACGTCACATTGTCACAAAGATTGTCTCAATATGAAAATTAACCATGCTCAACCATCATTAACCATGGTCATTCATGGTGAACCATAGTACAACGTCAAATTGTGATAGAGCTTGTCCCAGTACGAAAATAAACTATGGCCAACTATGGTCAAATGGCACATAGAGACAAATATTGTCTCAATATGAAAATAAATCATGGTCAACCACGAACAATCATGGTCAATCATGGTCAAACATGGTCCAACCTCATGTTGTGACAACGATTGTCTCAATATGAAAATCTATTATGGTCAACCATCATTAACCATGTTTAATCATTGTCAACCAACATTAACCATGGTGCAACATTGCATTGTGATAAATATTTTAGGAATATGAAAATCAAGCATGGTCAATGATGGTCCACGATCGTCAAGAACCATGGTCGCATTTTGACAAAGATTGTCTCAGTATCAAAATAAACCATGTTCAACCATGTTTGTTTTAGAGTTTGTAATATTTATCTTAGGTTTTATGTACCTTGGGTTAACAATATTTATCCTTTGGTTTTTGTGGTTTTAAATATTAATCCCTTGCATTTATCTGTGTCTTCAAGTTTAATATTATTCCCTTGGGTTTAATTTGATTCCCTTCGATTTATAATCCCTTGTGATTTTAATATTGTGACAAAGATTGTATCAATATGAAAATCAACCATGGTCAACCATGGTCACATTGTGACGAAGATTGTCTCTTGGTCCAACATCACATTATGACAACCAGAGACAACCATGGTCCAATGTCTCATTCTGACAAAGATTGTTTCACTATGAAAATCAACCGTCGTTGAATGTGAGTGTGTGACGAAGATTGTATCAATATGAAGGAAGTTTTGTCCACATGTTATGGCTAGGAGGGTTCAGAACATTTGAATCGTAACAGCTAGGTGTCAATACCTCAGCTGAATGTATTATTTAGATTAGTTAGAGTTTGTAGAAGTCAAACAGTTAGGTTCGGTCCAGCTGTCAGTTCAGTTTTTGGAATAAGTTGTAATTAGACCTTTGATTTCTAGAACGGTCCTCTCAGAGGAATCGAAGATTCATATGTTTATGTATATAAATGTAATCCATCGGATGTATTAAGAAAAAAAGAAGAAGAGGTAGAATAGAGATATTTCTGCAATAAACTCCGTGTGTTCACAATTGTTTCCAGTTAAATGATTTCGAAGCTAAGGCATGTTGGATTGACTTGAACCTTTGTCCGTGAAGAGATCTTAATTGCGGGCAATCAATTTTGTGTATATATATAATTAATGAGTCAAACCATTGTATCGACTCCACATCCTCTGCCTCTGTTGTTCTCTTTACTTATTATTTCTAGTTTTAAAAAATACTACCCGCAGGCGAGGTCTGTGCAGAGGAATTGTGGTCGTGAACACTATTTAATTGGTAGACTTCCCGCTTTATAAAGAGATAGAGTTGTTGCTTTCGCAACTGGAACCGTGGTTTAGACGTGAGTTAATGAACGAGAAGGATAGTGCAACCGGCGTGAACCGTAGTTAATCACTGTACAAAAACTACGAGTGGATTTGTAAGGAGGATTGCCCATATCGCACCGCTTTTGGTGTATAAGCGGTATTTTCCAAACGCGAGCGATTCCATAGACCTGTTGACGCGTGGCGAAGTGGACCCTCGGAAAACCACCGTTTAAACCGTGCCATCGCACATTAACATTCGTACCAGGATGTCGAGCGATATTTCCGAGAGCCGTTGATTTGGGAAAGGGCCATCGGACGGTGATCGCTTGTTGTAGATGCGCGACCGATAAACGAGGTGCGCGAACAATAAGTGAGGTACGGTGCATGCGTTTGATTGGTCTATTGATTGTAGAAGTGGGGCCCGAGCCAAAGGGTTATTATAAGTTATTTGTTAAAAAAAGTGTGGAGTATTAATACAATGTTTCAAAAGGTATAAACATTGGTTATAAAGT